>BLSH010556642.1:131059-159253 GCA_018402905.1 Glandirana rugosa
TTACTCCTCAAAACAGGATGCAAGTTTGACGTTACCGACTGGTAATCTCAACTCGCTTGGAGACCTTCAAGCCCAAGACGACCAGGCAGGCTTGAAGCCCTGTTTCAGGCCCAGGCCTGCCTTGGGCTTGCTAGCGTGTCTGTTGCTTGGGGTAACTTTAGTTACCCCTGGGCTTGAAAATACGTGTTTTTACCGACATTGTTTCAGGACCTTTCGGGATCTCCCGACGTTTTCCTTCATTTTACCCCCATTCCCATCCCGTTCACGGGATGTTTTTTTACCCCTGTCCCTTTATTGACATTTATAAAAATTTTTTTATTTTTGTGTTTTTTTTTAGTTTGAAGATGATTTTAGAACAGTTATATGGCTTCTACCGTTAATTAATACTTTTCAGACACAGTTTGAAGATGATCCACATTCACCTCCATTTTTGCTTTTTTTTTGTGTTTTTATTTTTTTAAAAATATTTACAGTTATTTCCCTGTCCCCATTTTTTTGTAGGGCACTTGCCCTACCCTTACCCCCATTTTACTTCCTTTTGCAGCCCTCTAGGGCTTTCCAGGACTTTGTTACAGCCATTTTTGTGCATAAAAGTTCGGGTCCCCATTGATTTCAATGGGGTTCGTTGTCTGTGCGATCGTTCGGGTTCCGTCCGGACCCGGACTTTGTCCCGAAGTTCGGACGGACCAGCAGAACCCGAACTTCCAGAGGTTCGCTCAACTCTAATGGTCAGCCATTGCAGTTTGAACGTAGGACAAAACTCCTCATTTCCACCCCCTCCCTTTCTGGCCAGATCAACTTCAAAGGGGGCCATCTGATCATGGTTTATGACCGGTCAGGAAGAAAAGGCCTGTTCGTTTATCTTAAACAGCCATAAACCCAACTGGTGTTTGGACCTGTGACACTGTAAATCGCCGAAGCAATCCTGACCTTTTCAGTAACTCTGAAACAACATGAAAAGGTAGAAAAACTTACATACAGTCATAACTTCAGATAGGAGCATGTCATAGTGATAAAACGTACATATATGAATGTAAAATTTGGGCCCGGATTATTCAAGTATAAACATTCCCCCCTTGTTACCCAAGGAGGGATAGAACCAGTATGTTCCCTTCCCAGGGTCCTAGAAGGTCTCAGAACTCTCATGTTTGGAGTCATTTGAAAGCTTTATGCATGCTGAGATTGAATTTCTTACTGTGAGATTTGCCGGGCAGCCCAATCACGAGATATGATTTTCATAAACCACGGGTGAATTATGAAGCATGTATCTCAACGGCCCGCCCTGGACATTGTCTAAAAAACTGCCACTCATGTGAATGGCCAAGGGCATATGGCTCCACCTCTTGTCACCCAGCGAAAAAGGGATTGCCAAGATCAATTGTCAGTTCTCAATCACCATCAGTGAAGCAACATCAGAGAACCAGAAAATAATCTTCGAAACACTGATTAGGCAAGGACATTTCAAATGCAGGTATTTTCATTCTGTTCCTTTGCTGTATATTTTCTCCCAGTATTTTGCAACCTTCTTTTATTTTTCTGTAAAGATGTTACTGCACCTAAAACTTGACCTTTTCATTATTAAACCTTATTTTGAAAAGTGATAATTTTGTCCCTAAAGCTCTTAATGCAACTATCATGAATCTGCTCCTTTGAAGAGCGCTACTGTTTTTAAAATACGGCATCTGGATATACCTGTCTGCGGTGACAGCATGTGTTAAAGGTGGTTATTCTGAAATACTGGTATTGCTGAAATTCTGAGTTCCTCTCGCTCAGTTCCGAAAGTAAAGGTGGTGGCAGTGAAAGGGTTAATTGTTTGAATTAGCCCGGTAACAATTGCTCTCAGGCGGCTGGTATTTAGAAGGTGGTCCTGCAAACTGGGAAATCTTTGTGCTGAAAACAGCTGAGAGTGGCATTGTTACGTTAGTGACAAGCGCGGTGTTAGATCAGGGGGGTCCTCGGTCGCCTGTCGGTGAGGAGGGCAGCGATCTGATACCCGCTTTCGTCACATACTTTTTGGCAGCGGTCGGATAGTTTTGCCTTAAGAGCATTCAGTGCATTGTTAGGAACTAGCTCTGCACTGAAGGATTGTAACCTTTTTGGAAACAGTCCTTAGAGACAAGCTAGTGCATATTTTTTGTTTTTAAAGATACATACAGCAACAACTCCTTCCTACAGCTCCTTTATATCTGCTTTCTACCTTTTCTGCTTGCAAAATGTCTGGGCCATCAGTGTATAGGAAGATGAACAAAGATGACCTGACTGCTGAGTGTACAACAAGAGGCCTTGACACCAGTAACAAAACTTGTAAATCCATGATAAAGGCCCTACAGGAGTACAATATCCGAGCAGGCCTGAACTCGGGGGAACTTGAAGCTGAAGGGGTTCCCGATACTCCAGAGGCAAGTGGTTCAGACTTGACGACCTCGCAGGAAGAGCAAAGAGGGACTAAACCAGGAATACTACTAATTGTCCCTTTTGGGCCGCAGCAGGAGCAGGCTAGCCCCAGATTGCCTGCAAACAGCAGAGACTCTCAAATGCAGGAAACACTCCAGCGCATCAGTGAAATGGATTCTGGGATGTACCTGCAGTTTCTGGAATGGCCAGGCTGAAGCTGAGAGAGGAATGCCAGGATGCAGCTGAGAGAGAGGAACTCCGGGCTGAGAGAGAGGCTGCACAGAAGGAGGCTGATCGTCTGCACGAATTGGAGATGTTGAGACTCCAACAGCAGCACCGACAGGGTCAGAACCTTGGATCCCTAGAGCACAGGGACACCTCTCTGCCGGCAAGCCCAGCCGCTAAATTTCCAGTCATGGAAAAGGACAGTGACATTGACGTGTATCTACTGTTGTTTGAAAAAACTTTCCGTCAGTACCATTTGCCCCCAGCACAATGGGCTCGGTACCTGACACCACGCCTAGGAGGCAAGGCCCTGGATGCGTATGTCGATCTGCCAGCCGAGCAAGACGAAGATTACGAATCCATAAAGGCAGCAATCATTCAGAAGTATTGATCAACCCCTGAAGTATACCGAAAACGATTTAGGTCCCTGCAGAAAGTGCCTGGGGACTCATATGGATGTGGTAAGACGTTTACGTATCACATTCCAACAGTGGACTAGGGGCCTGAAAGCCACTTCTTTTGAGGCCCTGGAAGATCTCATGATTGAAGATCAGCAGCTGCACATCTGTCCTCCAGACGTCAGACAGTTTGTGCTAGAGCGGAAGCCCAGTTCTGCTAAAGCCGCAGCAGAACTGGCCGATACCTTCATCAGCACTCGGGTATCAGACCATCGCAAAGTTCCACCGAATGGCTGGAAAGGGGGGAAATTGCACATGGCAACCACTCCTCTGGCGGCCAACCAAGCCTCTCAGCGGTCTGAACCTGCAGTCCCTGGCATCAAGCCCATCCTGACCGACAACAGTAGGTGTTACACCTATAGCAAGCCTGGCCATCTGCGAACACAGTGCCCGGAGCAGAAGAAGACAACATCATCTGGACACCCGGCCAGCAACCCTTCCGCCATGCTGTTCATCAGTGGGAGACATCAAGGACCCAATGCCAACTTGCAGCCAGTCATTGTGGGTCACTGGACTGTAATGGGTCTCCGGGACACCGGAGCTGAAGTCACCTTGGTCAGACCCGAGAAGTTCCTCATCCTCACCGGAGTTGGGAGTCCCGCTCCCGCATACCCCGGGCCTATGTGTACATTGATTGGGGTGCTGGGAGTGGGATGAAAGAGGTGGGAGATTCTGAGCAGATTCCCACTGCTGTGTTGCTGAGTGCTGACTTGGGGACCCTTGTCTCCTACTATGCCCCTGCTGAGAACACCCCCTCTGAAACCTCTGGACTCCCTAAGGTACTGTGTGCAGATGTGGGTTTGATATCTGGGCAACCTGGGGAGGGAGAGGGGGAAGTGGAAATGCAAGGTTATCCTTCTTCAGAGAAAGGAGAAGAGACACAGTTGAATGTAAAGGTAAATGAGGTATGTGTCAATGATGTTACACGTATACCTGTTGATAATGATGAAAATGTATTACCCATACTGGTGGTCACTCACAGTGCTGCAAGGGCTGCAGAGGTACAGGCTAGGGTTGCCAAACAGCAGTAGGAGGTCTTTGGGCCCTCTCCGTGTTCTGACCCAGTGGGCTCTACCTCTGTTGGACCTCAGCCACTGTCCTCGTTTGCCACAGGACTGCTGGCTGGGACTTGTGGTTCAGCCTTTGAAGCAGCACTGCAGACAGACCAAACACTGACACTCAGGAGTTTAGCTGACAGCCCCCTGCCGTGAATGACAAACAAAAGATTTAATGGGACAAAGGAAAGCTGTACAGGGAGAGTTTGTCTGCAAGGGAAAACAAAGCTGAGTTAGAAAGCAGGCAGCTGGTGGTCCCAAGCCAATTCAGTGGACAGCTCCTAAAGGTGGCCCACGAGATCCCCCTAGCAGGTCACTTGGGGATCACTAAGACCCGGGGGCGATTAATACATAACTTTTATTGGCCCACCATGCTGACAGACATAGCTGACTCCTGTCAGTCCTGTGATACCTGCCAGCAAGTTGGCAAGGTAGGAGATGTACACAGGGTTCCGTTAAAACCTTTGCCTGTGATTGATGAACCTCTTAAGATGGTAGCAGTGGATATTGTTGGGCCTCTAGCTATCCCCAGCAGTTCAGGCAAATGTTTTATCCTGACAGTTGTGGACTATGCCACACATTACCCAAAGGCGGTGGCTCTCTCCTCCCTCCGTGCAGACAAGGTAGCTAATGCTCTGCTGGGAATCTTCACCAGAGTTGGATTCCCGGCCGAGCTCATTAGCGGTCAAGGCCCTCAGCTTGTGTCTGATTTGATGCACGCTCTCTGTCAGAAAATACAGATGACGCATGTCATGGCCAGTCCTTACCATCCACAAACGAATGGCTTGTGCGAGCGTTTCAATGGTACCCTGAAACAAATGCTGGGCCCCTTTGTGGAGTCCCAGGGTAAGGACTGGGAAAGGTACCTGTCTCATCTGCTGTTCGCTTACAGAGAGGTGCCCCAGGAGTCCACAGGCTTTTCACCATTTGAGCTGTTGTACAGACGGAGGGTAAGATGACCCCTGGACCGAATCAGTGGACCTGGGAGAGCAAGATCGCCGACCCAGAGGTCTCTGTTGTGGATTATGTCCTGAGATTCCGGGACAAAATGGAGATGTTGGTGGGGATTTGCGGGAAAACATGACCCAAGCCCAGAACAGGCAGAAATGTTGGTATGACCGCAATGCTAGGGAACGGGCATATAACATTGGGCAGCTGGTGTATGTTCTGCTCCCCTTGCGGCAGAACAAACTCCAGGCCGCATAGGATGGCCTGTACCCAATTACCCAGCATCTGAATGACGTTACATACCTAGTCCAGTTGGGAGAGGGGAGTAGATGGCAGAAGGCTTTCCATGTGAACATGATTAAAGCCCATCATGAGCGCACGGCCTAAGCAATGCCTATCTGCAGCAGGCCGAGGCTTGAAGAGGATGACTCACTCCTCGACTTGTTAGCTGACACCAGGGAGGTCAACTCCGACTTCCTGCTAAACCCCAACCTTACCCCTGCACAGGTACCTGGGCTGAAGGAAGTGCTCGCAGTCCATGGGAGCCGGTTTATGGGGAAACCGGGGTGGACGGACCCCACTGTCCACCAGGTGGACACTGGGGCACATCCCCCCATTAAACAGTCGGCCTATCACATCTCTCTGGAGGTACTGGCTGACATGAAGAGGAGATGCTGCAGCTGGGGGTAATTCAGAGGTCCCACAGTGCCTGGGTGTCCCCAGTGGTCCTGGTCCTCAAAAAGGATCAGACGACCAGGTTCTGTGTGGACTACCGAAAGCTGAGTGCAATCCCCACTGCAGATGCCTACCCCATGCCCTGGATTGATGAGGTGTTGGATAGGCTGGCTGTGGCCCGCTATATCACAATCATGAATCTGAGCAGAGGGTACTGGTAAATTCCTCTGGCCCCTGAAGCTCGGGAAAAGTTGGCCTTCATAACCTCATTCGGCTTGTTCGAATTTACCGTCATGCCGTTTGGGATGAAGAACGCCCCAGCTACCTTCCAGAGGGCCATGAATGACTTACTGGAGGGGCTGTAAACCTTTGCCGTGGCTTACCTGGATGACATTGCGGTGTTCAGCCCTACCTAGGAGGAACACTTGGTGCACCTATCACTGGTCCTGGAACAACTGACAGCTGCCAATCTGACTGTCAAGCCCAGCAAGTGTCAGATCGGCATGACTGATGTCCAGTACCTTAGGCACTCTAAGACCCGACACAGAGAAGGTGGAGGCCATCCTATCCTGGCGAACCCCTCAAACCAAGAAATGGGTTATGTCATTCTTGGGGACAGCCGGCCACTATAGGAAATTTGTAAGTAACTATAGTAGCCTGGCAAAACCTTGGCAAGAAGAAACTGCCCAAAGTGGTGTCCTGGACACCAGAATGTGAGAGGGCCTTTCAGGCCCTGAAGGAGGTGCTGGCCAGCACCCCTGTGCTACAGGCTCCCGACTTCACCCGCCGTTTCTTAGTGCAGACTGATGCCTCTGCCTATGGGTTGAGTGCAGTCCTGAGCCAAGTGGATGACACCGGAGAGGAACACCCCATCCTCTACCTGAGCCGGAAGCTGCTTCCCAGGGAAGTAGCATATGCCACGATCAAAAAGAAATGTCTCGCGATCGTGTGGGCTCTCCAGAAGCTGCCAACGTACCTCTATGGGAGGCACTTCACGGTGATCACCGATCACAATTCCTTGAACTGGCTTAATCGTGTTGCTGGGGAGAATGGCAAGCTACTTTGTTGGAGCTTAATCCTTCAGCAATATGATTTCACCATCCAGCACAAGAAAGGCAGTGCCCATGGGAATGCTGATGGGCTGTCACACCAAGCTGTGGGTTGCGTCAGGACGGGAATCGAATTCCCCTCCCATGCAACAACTTCAGGGGTTAGATGTGATGATATCACGTGTGAGACACACACAAAGTCATGATATCACAAATGAGACGCAAGCAAGGCTGCCCCACTGCAAAAGCAACTCCATTTTGTGATGGTCAGCCATTGCAGTTTGAACGTAGGACAAAACTCCTCATTTCCACCCCCTCCCTTTCTGGCCAGATCAACTTCAAAGGGGGCCATCTGATCATGGTTTATGACCGGTCAGGAAGAAAAGGCCTGTTCGTTTATCTTAAACAGCCATAAACCCAACTGGTGTTTGGACCTGTGACACTGTAAATCGCCGAAGCAATCCTGACCTTTTCAGTAACTCTGAAACAACATGAAAAGGTAGAAAAACTTACATACAGTCATAACTTCAGATAGGAGCATGTCATAGTAATAAAACGTACATATATGAATGTAAAATTTCGGCCCGGATTATTCAAGTATAAACATTCCCCCCTTGTTACCCAAGGAGGAATAGAACCAGTATGTTCCCTTCCCAGGGTCCTAGAAGGTCTCAGAACTCTCATGTTTGGAGTCATTTGAAAGCTTTATGCATGCTGAGATTGAATTTCTTACTGTGAGATTTTTCCGGGCGGCCCAATCACGAGATATGATTTTCATAAACCACGGGTGAATTATGAAGCATGTATCACAACGGCCCGCCCTGGACATTGTCTAAGAAACCGCCCACTCATGTGAATGGCCAGGGGCATATGGCTCCACCCCTTGTCACCCAGCGCAAAAGGGATTGCCAAGATCAATTGTCAGTTCTCAATCACCATCAGTGAAGCAACATCAGAGAACCAGAAAACCATCTTGCAACACTGATTAGGCACAGACAAATGCAGGTATTTTCATTCTGTTCCTTTGCTGTATATTTTGTCTCAGTATTTTGCAACCTTTTCTGTAAATATTTTACTGCACCTAAAACTTGACCTTTTCATTATTAAACCTTATTTTGAAAAGTGTTAATTTTGTCCCTAAAAGCTCTTAATGCAACTATCATGAATCTGGTCCTTTGAAGAGCGCTACTGTTTTTAAAATAACGCATATGGATATACCTGTCTGTGGTGACAGCATGTGTTACAGGTGGTTATTCTGAAATACTGGTATTGCTGAAATTCTGCGTTCCTCTCCCTCGGTTCCGAAAGTAGAGGTGGTGGCAGTGAAAGGGTTAATTGTTTGAATTAGCCCGGTAACAATCGCTCTCAGGCGGCTGGCATTTAGATGGTGGTCCCGCAAACTGGGAAATCTTTGTGCTGAAAACAGCTGAGAGTGGCATTGTTACGTTAGCGACAAGCGCGGCGTTAGATCAGGGAGGTCCTCGGTCGCTGTCGGTGAGGAGGGCAGCGATCTGATACCCGCGTTCGTCACAATACCCTCAGTCTCCCCTAACCTTAAACACTCTATCTAGCCCTGAAGAATCTGTGCCCAAAGGTGCGTCTGGTACTGAACCTTACAATGTTAAGGTAACACTCTGCTTCTCCTTATGGTATTATATTTATACCGGTTATTACATATATAGATCTCTAAAGAATTGAAACCCTTTTCTACCTTAGTAGCTCTACAGCTTTAAATTAGAAACCTAAGGTTGTACTTAATTTACCAATAAATGTGTTACTCAATATTCTAAAGATATATTTGAACTCTAAATATCATTGTTCACCTTGTACCCTCTCACGGCTTTGTAACACTGTATATAAATCCAATAAACATTTATGTGGAAAAAAAAACCTGGGGAGGAAGTTCACCTTCCAGTAGGACAATGACCCTAAACATACAGCCAGATATACAATGGAATGGTTTAGATCAAAGTATATTCATGTGTTAGAATGGCCCAGCCATAGTCCAGTCCTAAATCCAATTGAGAATCTGTGGAAAGACTTGAAAATTTCTGTTCACAGATGCCCTCCATCCAATCTGACAGAGCTTGAGTTATTTTGCAAAGAAGAATGGGCAAAAATGTCACTCTCTAGATGTGCCAAGCTGGTAGAGACATACCCAAAAAGTCTTGCAGCAGTAATTGCAGTGAAAGGTGGTTCTACAAAGTATTGACTCAGGGGGGCTGAATACAAATGCACGCCACACTTTTCACATATTTATTTGTAAAAAATTTTGCAAACCATTTATCATTTCCCTTCCACTTCACAATTATGTGCCACTTTGTGTTTTGGTCTAATCACATAACATGCCAATAAGATGCATTTATGTTTTTGGTTGTAACATGACAAAACGTGGTAAATTTCAAGGGGCATGAATACTTGTTCAAGGCACTGTATGGACTGTTTTTGAAAAAAATAAAGTGTTGCTCTGAAGAAGCAGGGAAGCAGGCAAGCAGACAGGTAGCAGTTCCAGCAAGTCAAAGCTCCAGGGGGAGGTTCACTGCTTTTCCTAGCAGATCTGATGTAGGAACATGCAAACAAAAGTGCCATACTATTGCAGCACAGCACATTTGTAAAATATATTCCCTGCTACATTTTCTGACCAAAATTATTTTCTTTTTTTTAACAAGTGGTATGAAAGCAGAACAGGATTATATTTTTATCTCCTCTGAAGTGGGGCCATGACAGGAAGAGCAGAAAGTGGGTATTCTTTTACGCAATGGTTTCTGTATTTGTAATTGTTATAATCTAAGCATGTAAATGCTGGCTTCCCTTGTTGCTTAGCAATTCAGTGCCAAGAGGGTTTGAGGAAGCAGAGAGGTCTGTAAAAATTATAAGAGACACAGAAATGTCAGACAGTTTCTGCAGCACTGTGTGTGTGCTAGAACTTCTTGCAGCTGTGCTTTCTGATTCTTATGGCAATGTCTCCTATCCCCAAACTTAGATCCCTGTAGCCATTAGCCATGAGCTGCTAATTGTCTGGTAATCCCCCTGACCAATCATTTCTTGGGGACCTAGAGGTTGGCCTTATTGGATATTTGTTGGTTAATTGCTATTGTCCAGAAAACTTTAGACTCTTTACCTTTTGTTGAAGTATAAGGCCTCATACACGCAGGCGTATGTTAAAAATAAGCAAAACATCGTGCCCGATTCAGGGAAAAAAAATCAAGTACGTCCTTAGTGGGCGTTAGTGAGCGCTTTTTTCGGCGTCAGCATCAAAAATACCAAAACGTTACAGTCTTAACTGCGCTCGCCATGGGTTCTAGTTTCAGCTAACTAACGCCAACGCCCTCTACAGCTCAAAAACGTTGGCGTTTTTATGGGGCCATTGACTAACATGGAGAGCTGCAAAAAACGCCAAAAAACGTCAGCATCAAAAAACATCCGTGTGTATGAGGCCTAATAATAAATATATATATGTGGGGAGGTGCAGCGTAGTGTGGTGGCAGTAAACACTCCAAGTGCAGAGAAAATAACTTGTTTTAATGTAGAATCCAGTAATTCACAACAAACCCAACGGGAAGGCACCTGACTGGGAACATTCACAGAATATTTCAGCAGTGTGTCAGGTCTCAGATGTGCCGATAGTGTCTGTCTTGAGGGGCGGAATTCAGCCTGGCCAATTCATACCCACATGGGGAGGTTTCCAGGAAGGATGGCATGTCTCTATCCTTTACCTATTTGCCTGGAACCTCTTCCTGCTGCTAATCACTGTCCCTGTCATACAGGTGACCTGTTCCTACAATACCCACATGTGAAATGCTTGCCAAGTCTTGGAGCCAGGGCCTTAAATAGTCTGTGCCTAACCCAAGATGGCTGCCAGATTCACATGGGATGGCAACATCCAATTGGATAGCTTCCCCAGTGACCTAGGAAACCACAAAGGTACCAAGTTCCTCTTGACTTCCCCTCCAAACGCAATGCTGCTGCGGTCGAGAGCCACCTACAGTGGAGAAAATAGGCTGCTTCTGCCTACATACAGTATAAGGTATATATATATATATATATATATATATATATATATATACAGTTGTGCTCATAAGTTTACACACCCTGGCAGAATGATTTCTTGGCCATTTTTCAGAGAATATGAATGAGAACACAAAAACGTTTCTTTCCCGCATGGTTAGTGTTTGGCTGAAACCATTTGTTATCAATCAACTGTTTTTACTCTTTTTAAAACATAATGACAACAGAAATTACCCAAATGACCCTGATCAAAAGTTTACATACCCTGGTGATTTTGGCCTGATAACATGCACACAAGTTGACACAAAGGGGTTTGAATGGTTATTAAAGGTAACCATCCTCACCTGTGATCTGTTTGTTTGTAATTAGTGTGTGTGTATAAAAGGTCAATGAGTTTCTGGACTCCTGACAGACCCTTGCATCTTTCATCCAGTGCTGTACTGACATTTCCGGATTCTAAGCCATGGGTAAAGCAAAAGAATTGTCAAAGGATTTGCGGGAAAATATAGTTGAACTGTATAAAACAGGAAAGGGATATACTGTAAAAGATATCCATGGAATTGAGAATGCCAATAAGCAGTGTTCAAACTCTAATAAAGAAGAGTAAAATGAGGGGTTCTGTTGAAACCAAACCACGGTCAGGTAGACCAACTAAAATTTCAGCCACAACTGCCAGGAAAATTGTTCGGGATGCAAGAAAAACCCACAAATAACTTCAGGACTTTCTGTAAACATGTGGTGTGGCTGTTTAAAGATGAACAATAAGGAGGCACTTGAAAACCATAAACCCTACATTTGGAGAGGAGTCAACAAGGCCTGTAAAACACGGAGGTGGATCGCTGATGTTTTGGGGATGTGGGAGCTACAAAGGCACAGGAAATTTGGTCAAAATTGATGGCATGATGAATGCAGTATGTTATAAAAAAATACTGGAGGAACATTTGCATTCATCAGCCAGGAAGCTGCGCATGGGACGTACTTGAACATTCTGGAGTGGCCATCTCAGTCTCCTGACCTCAATATCATTGAGCCACTCTGAGGAGATCTCAAACATGCAGTTCATGCAAGACAGCCCAAGAATTTCCAAGAGCCTCATCCACAGATACCACAAAAGACTTCAAGCTGCCATTGATGTTAAAGGGGGCAATACACGGTATTTAGAACTGGGATATGTAAACTTTTGATCAGGGTTATTTGGGTAGTTTCTGTTGTCATTATGATTTAAAAAGAGTAAACACAGTTGATTAATAATAAATGACTTCAGCCAAACACTAACCATGAGTGAAAGAAACGTTTTTGTGTTCTCATTCATATTCTCTGAAAACTGGCCAAAAAAATCATAAATTCTGCCAGGGTATGTAAACTTATGAGCACAACTGTATATAGACAAAGTTCCAGGGATTGCTGCACACAAAGTAATTATTGTAGTAAATATACATACATGTTAAAGTGTTTCCATTGATATGTTACAGTTACGGGCTACATCGATACCACCCTACTTCAGACACAGGAACACAGATGTGCTTGACTTATGTGCTGTTGAACACTTGCATTTGACTATATATATATATATATATATATATATATATATATATATATATATATAACCATAGACACAAATATTAACCCCTTCCCGCCGGTAGGACGTCCATGGACGTCCTAGACTTTGAGGGGGGATATCTGAATGGTGCCAGCAGCTAGAGGCACCATTCAGATATCATTTTTTTCAGCTGGCGATTCTTCACACCACAAGAACGATCATAGTGGCAGTTCGATAGTTGATCGTTCTTGTAGGCAGCGGGAGGGGACGTCCCCCCCTCCCTCCGCCATTCGGTGCTTCTCCCGTGCCGCCCGTACGATCGGCGGCAGGGAGAAGAGATCCGTCGCCGCTGGCGTGTCATCAGGGAGATGACTGATGACCATCTGGTCACCAGTCATCTCTATGACCCTCGGAGCACCGGGCGCGATGTTATGACGTCACGCCCGGCCCGGCTTTAGTAAACAAAGCCGTGATCACGGCTGGAAAGGCTGGGATCGGAATTTTTTTTTCTGGTCTCAGTCTTTCCAGCCTGCAGGAGAGATGTGAGGTCATATTGACCCCACATCTCTCCATAAAGAGTACCTGTCACGCACCATTCCTATTACAAGGGATGTTTACATTCCTTGTAATAGGAATAAAAGTGATAAAAAAAAAAAAATTAAAGACACAGTGTAAAAATAAAAAAATAAAAGTAAAATGAATAATAATAACAAAAAAAAAAATTAAAGTCCCCCCGTCCCCGCAAGCTCCCATGCAGAAGCGAACGCATACGTAAGCCCCGCCCACATATTTAACCGGTGTTCAAACCACACATGTGAGGTATCGCCGCGTACATTAGAGCGAGAGCAATAATTCTAGCACTAGACCTCCTCTGTAACTCTAAACATGTAACCTGTAAAAAATGTTAAAGCGTCGCCTATGGAGATTTTTAAGTACCAAAGTTTGGCGCAATTCCACGAGTGTTCGCAATGTTAAAGCATGACATGTTGGGTATCAATTTACTCGGCGTAACATCCTCTTTTACAACATACAAAAAAATTGGGCTAACTTTACTGTTTTGTATTTTTTTAATTCACTAAACTGTTTCTTTTCCAAAAAAAATGCGTTTGAAAAATTCCTGCGCAAATATCGTGTGATATAAAAAGTTGCAATGATTGCCATTTTATTCCCTAGAGTACCTGCTAAAAAAACATATATAATGTTTGGGGGTTCTGAGTATTTTTCTAGCAGAAAAATGATGATTTTTACATGTAGGAGAGGAGTGTCAGAAATGGCCCAGTAAGGAAGGGGTTAATAGATACAAAAATATAATTTAACAGGCTGTGCTGATCACATTATAGAGCCGGTTCCCGCATCGCAGTCTTCCCGCCGGCAGTTCACACTGCTTTCTGTTACAAAGTTAATGACACCCTCAGTTTTGTTCACAGATCGCAGTGCGAACTGTGAACTCATACATGAATCACATTGCATGGGTGAGAACACCCATGCGATAAGATTCTAATGCGGGAAAAAAAAGGTACATGCACCTTTTTTTTGCGAATTGAATGCAAGTTCAGCCATACAACTGTATGGCTGAACTTGCACTGCTCAGAGATCGCATGTGATTGGCACCTGCAGTGCGGATGCGAATCACATGCAATCTCTGAGATCGCACTAGTCTGAACCGTGCTCAAGGTGAAAAAATGTCAGAACTGTGCGTAACACAGTTGACGTGCTATATGTAGATTTTGCCAAAACCTGAAATGCAAGAGATGAGAAAGGAAACCCATTTCCATAGGCATTTTAAGATAATAGTAATGGGACGAGTTACAACAGATATTATTATTAACCCATATTTTATATTTGCTCCTATGTATTACTGGTCCAATGTTGTGTGAACTATACACACTAAACTAAACACAAGCTGCTTATTGCTAAAGAAAAAAAAAATGTAATAATGCTTAGATTTATGTTCAGTCACACTCTACAGGGGGTTCATAATAAATTATAAGCATATCTAACATATTCTCACTCACCATAATAATCAGTTAAAAAAGAATGTAAGAAATGTTAAATATCTAGATAATATTTATGCATTGTAAACAATGTAAGAAAGGGAATAACAAAGAAACAGCACACATTCATGATCAAATGATACAAAAATAAAACCATAGAAAGACATAACCCACCTGCCTATAACACTAAGTTTTACAGTTTTCTTCAGTATAACAAATTATATTTTTAGAAAATAAAGCACTTTAATGGTGTCTGTAAACCTTGCCCAACCTCTGTTTTGTTTCACATTCAGATGCAAGCTGTGTGGTCCACACAGCTCTCTCTCCTACGTTGTGGCTTTATGTACCGTAACATATCAGCATTTTCCACTCTTAGTGAGAAAAAGGAACAAACAGATATACAAAGGCAAGTCAAATCCTTCTATGATGTGTTAAAACCCATCCAACCAATTTAACTAATATTTATTGGTATAGGGAAAGAGTAAGGGATAATATAATTTTTTTTTTCACTCTCTGTGAATCCATTGGGGAGATTACTCCTAACTTTCTATCCCACAGAAGGTTAAAGTGGATGGAAACCTCAGACATGAAATATGAACAAAGCATATGCCTCTATAGTGTATACTCAATTAAGAGCATGAAGTGTCACCTTTTTCTGCTGCTTCGTTTCTCTGCTATCTGCATGAATCACTTTCCTGACTCCAGGAAAAAAAGGTGACAGAGGAGGGATATCCAGCTGCTTAACAGACTCAACTCTGTTTCTATGTGCTGAGTGAAGGGGCATATGTCTATTCCCTCCAATCAGCTCTCAGAGCTCTCCTTACTGAGCACTGCAAAGTGTAACTTCAGCTCTCTGCCCCCTTTTTTTCTGAACTCTCAGACAAGCTTTATAATTCAGCACTTTGAATGGCAGTAGAGAAGAGAGGTCTGCATCTAGACACATACAAGTTAAGTAGGAGGATTTGTTTCATCTCTGTGGCCAGTCACTTCACTTGGTATACAGTATGTAAGGGTTTACAGCCACTTTGAGGAAGAATGAGGCCATGTGTGCAGTGTTGCATCCCTCATCCCTTTGATCGACATTGAAAAGGAATGCAATAGGCACGTAGAAGTTCTCGCATTTGCATTGTTTGTAATGGCATGGCCCAATCAGACACTAACAGCCTACAAGTTCATCTCCCTTTGTAAACTGATATGCAGGTGCACACCTATGACCATTTGCACAATCCCTTTGGTTTACTTCAGGAACAAAAGGTTGTAATTGGTCCCACTAGACAGCCACCAAGCCCTAGGCTCCTGCTTAGATTGCTTTGTGGATAATATGGCTCTGTTTTTCACTCTTTCATTGCTGAGTTTTTCCATTAATTTCTATTTTAGTAAGGCCTTGGGAAAGAATATAAAGAGACATTTCCTTAAAGGTAACAAATGTTCTGATCCTTCCTCATTCTGTTAAACTATAAAGAAAATGTACTCAGCTGTGTTAGTGCAAGTTCTAATCAATGCAAAGTAATGCAACCGTTGCAGCCAAGCCATTGCACTGGAAATACTATGTGCGCACTCTTTTACATATCATGCTGTAGAGTGGTGTGTATTTTAGATTTCTATATCATGGTTCTGGGGGGGTCTTTCCCTGGCAAAACAACACTTCTGGCATGTCCCAGCAGGTGTCCTTGCCATAAATGTGTAATAGGGGACATAATTTTCTAGAAGAGCCACCTCCACACCTGCAGCAGAAGAGAGCTTCCCTGATTCGACCTACTGCATCTGGAACTAGCACTATGATTGGCTGTGGTGCTGTATCCTATGCAGGACTGCACATCCCCAGATGGTACCTATTTTCCTTTTTTTTCTCCTTGAAACATACCCTGCAAACAGAAAGAATTGGTGCTGGTGCCAGGGGTCATGCACCAGCACTGCTGTCATGCATGGAAGTGGATGAGGACAGAGGATCTGTGGGATTGCCAGAAAGTGTTCTGTCCCCCTTGCTGGAAGAGGGTAGCCAGAGGAGGCATACAGACTGATAGAATGTAAGTATGTAGAATACAATACTGTAGAATAGATTGTTGAAAAGGAAACAGCAAGTACTGAAGAGTTGCAGGTACTCTCATCAGCTTTGGCAATCCTCTTTGCTATTTGCATTGCCATATTCCTGTTAAGTACGCCCCATTAACCACCTTGCATTAATGCCTTGCTCTGTAGTGCTTCTGTGTGCACTGACTTGGCTCAGATGTCTGTACTGCATTGCAAAAATGAAATCAGATATTAGCTATGACTGGGGAATCCGAAGTACCTGTATTTTGGAAGCACACTGTGCTCTAATTACTCCTGGCCCCTGTGCGTTATGCACTTCTAACCAATGCACTTTTTGCCCCACCCACTAATGACTCCTGCAGTGTCTGTGTTACACACTCCTGACCTCTTCACTCTAAGCACTATTCTGGGCCCAGAGCAGACTAGGCACAGGTTTAATTTAACCATACCCTTTTAAGCCCATCCCACAATGACATTTGACCAAACCTACCATTTTTTGTGCCTAGCTTTTCTTACAGTGCCCAAATGGGGGAGTTATTCTACAGTATATAGCAAAAATGTGCAGGTTGGCCAAATCATGTTGCAGCAAAAAAAAATCATCATTTAGAGCAGAAGGTAAGCTATGTGTAAATGTAAAAGCACACATTAATACAAGGACATAAATGTATTTTATAGTTGTTGAGGTAGATTGTTCTGGGATGTGAGTTAGATCCAATGGGATAGGATTATGAATGAAGCATAATACAGTTGAAATGAACATATGTTGATGAGAATGAAATGAAAACAAATATAGGATATAGGGTACATCCTCTAATATTTTTTGTTGCATATATTGTGATTTACCATCAGGTATCATAAATCATATAAAGGAGAATAAAACATAGGTAAAGATGTAAAAAGGGTATGTAAAATATAGGGCAAGAATTATGATATGAATAAGGTTATGAAACCGAAAAGGACATTTGTCCTGGTTGGGAGTTTTACTAGGACAATACTGTTATTGAAATATGCAAAAGGCAACAATAATTAATTAATGAATGAATGGTTAAAGTAGATCTTTTCCAGAGAAGAAATATTATTATTAGTATGGCAGCCATTTACTGGAAACCATTCGTTTTAATTTTTTATGTCCACGATTGCATGATGAGAAAGCAAAATGAGGTAAGTTTTTCAGGACAAGGTGCAAACACTTGTTGTCCATGATGTTCAATGCCATACATGCAGCAACACAAAGTTAAGATGATTTGATGAACACCACCATGAAATCAAACACCTTTTATTATCTCTCCTTATCTTCTATTATTTTTTCTCAAAATAGCAGGGACAGCCATCATCAAGGACTGGGGAAGATTTTATAAAGTATAGAGCTAAAATCACACCTAAAGCTGTCCATAAAGTTGTGTTTGAAAATGTATGTTCATTCGATTTTCTAATGATTCATGGAGACTAATCGACATTTGTTTTTGACTGTTTGGATGAGAAAATTCAAAGGCTCAGGATGGAAAATGTTTGTCATTTCTTAACTGAACAAATATAATATAAATATATATACTAATTATTATGGTTTTCATTTTGGAGAAATAAAGGTGAGGTTAGAGGAAGTGCTTAAGCTTTCTTAACCACTTCCCGACCGCCGTATGCAAAATGACGGCCGGGAAGTGGCTTAGTTATCCTGACTGGACGTCATATGACGTCCTCAGGATAACAAGCCGCCGCGCGCCCGGGGGGGGGGGGCTCGCATTGCGGCAATCGGTGGTGTGGGAGGTCAGTCTGACCCCCCGCAATACCGATCTCGGTAAAGTGCTTCCATCCGAAGCACTTTACCATGTGATCAGCCGTGACCAATCACGGCTGGTCACAGTGTAACACAGGAAAGCTGTTTATCAGCTTTCCTGCACTCAGGTCTGCAGACCTGAGGAGTGGAGAGCCGATCGGCTGCTCTCCTGACAGGGGGGGTTTGTGCTGATGATTTATCAGCACAGCCCTCCCTCGGATCACCACCCTAGACCACCAGGGAGCCTGCCCAGGGACCACCAGGGATGTGCCCACCCAGGACCACCAGGGAGCCGACCAGGGACCACCAGGGAGCCGATCTGGACCACCAGGGAGACCCCCCTAGACCACCAGGTAAGAGACATAGTGCCCAATGTGGATGGCACTCAGTGCCACCTTCAGATGCCACCCTAGACCACCAGGGAATGAGCCCCTATCAGTATATATGCCCACCAGTGCCCCTATCAGTGCTTACCAGTGCCCCTATCAATGCATACCAGTGCCACATATCAGTGCCCACCATTGCCACCTACCAGTGCCCACCTATCAGTGCCCATCAGTGCCACCTACCAGTGCCCACCTATCAGTGCCCATCAGTGCCACCTATCAGTGCCCAATGCCGCCTATGAGTGCCAATCAGTGCTGTCTATGAGTGCCCATCAGTGCCACTTAGCAGTGTCCGTCAGTGCTGCATATCAGTGCCCGTCAGTGCTGTATATCAGTGCCACCTATCAGTACCCGTCAGTGCTGCTTATCAGTGCCGCCTAACAGTGCTCATCATTGCTGCATATAAGTGCCTCATCATCAGTGCCGCCTCATCAGTGCCAATCAGTACTGCCACATCAGTGCCCGTTAGTGTAGCCTCATCAGTGCCCACCAGTGATGGAGAAAATTTACTTATTTACAAAGTTTTGTGACAAAAATAGAGAATTTTTTTTTTCAGAATTTTCAGTCTTTTTTTATTTGTAGCGCAAAAAATAAAAACCGCAGGGGTGATCAAATACCACCAAAAGAAAGCTCTATTTGTGGGAAGAAAATGATAAAAAATCTGTTTGGGTAAAGCGTCGCACGACCGCGCAATTGTCATTCAAAGCGCAACAGCACTGAAAACTGAAAATTGGTCTGGTAGTAAAGTGTTCTAAGTGCATAGTATTGAAGTGGTTAAAGTGGCAAAGCACTTAGTTGCTTCCTCTGCCAACAAGTTTCTTATGAACACTTACATCTTCCTATCAACAGCAGCAGCAACACGGGAATTTGTTCAGGTACCCTTGGTCTTTAGACTCAGTGCTTCCACTGAGACTGGAATTGACTTGCCCAAATACTTGACCTGCGTGATACTTGACCTGTGTGGAAGGCAGCCAATGCTCAGCTTCTGTGCAGTTCAACTTGTGACACACCGCCAAACCAAATTTCCATTACATTTGTGGAACTCACAATGCAGATCATGCCGTATCATTTTCAGACTATGCCTCAAACCCAACACCTTTCTTTCTACCACTATTCAGTAGTTTTTACACATTTGGTTTCCTCCCTCTTCGATTGCTACCTGCTTTAACTGTCAGTTCCTAATTCTTGAAATTTGTTTGATGGAGTAAAAGACATGCACATTTCAGAACTCTTTATTGAACTTTTGCAGCAACAGGTGAATCCCCCTTGAAGTTCATGCATACTCATAGAAACATAGAAAAGTGACGGCAGAAAAAGACTGAGTAGTCCATCGAGTCTGCCTCTTTTTATTTTTTTTTGTTTTTTTTCACATTAACCTTGTTGTCTGACTATAGATTTATGTTTATCCCAAGCATGTTTGAAGCCATGCTCACAGCTTAGAACACAGCAGTCATTACAGCCAGGCACATATTCTTAGTATAGCTCATCATGATTCATTTTGAGGCTCCTGCTATTCTCCTATCACTCCTGGAGGAGTAAGGCATCAATACCATGTTTCTCCGGGACAGGAAAAACACCTCCCCATCAAATGCCAATCCAACCACTGTACACGAAAAGAGAACATCTTACTTCTACATCAACAACTGATTCTCTCAGTTGCTTGCTTCTTCACTTTTTATTCTGATTGGAGTATAACTCAACCACTCAATGAGAGGATGGGTTTTTTCTATGTACTTTTAGGTCAATGAGTCCATACATTCTATTAAAGTGTCCATGCACCCTTTTTAAAAGTAAATGGACTCTTCTAAGGACTTCTTATAAATGGAAATGGGGCAAAATGGGTTATGTTTCAATAAACTTTTAAATAGCAAAGTATTTTCTGGCAACTGAAGCTCTGTGATTTGACAGCTAATTAAAGGAAGAGGCTTAGCATTGGGATGAATTGTGCTTTAGTGTGGCCTTCTGTTCCAAAATGTGGGTTGATTTGCAGATTAAAGCAGGCACTGTGCATGCAATCACTACAAGATATCTGCATTTCAGAAGTATTGCTAGCTTGGATATTTCCTAGGTCAATCTCAGTACAGTATATAGAAATGGCATTGATACTTCTGTTTGGCATAAACCAATTAGATCAGTGGTTCTCAACTCCGGTCCTCGGGACCCACAAACAGGCCAGATTTTAAGCATTACCTTGGGGAGATGCAGACTACAATACTGCAATCACTGAGCAGCAAATGATATCACCTGTGATGTATTTCAGTTATCTTGCAAACCTGGCCTGTTAGTGGGTCCTGAGGACAGGAGTTGAGAACCACTGAGTTAGATAGATCCAGGATTTTTTTCTGGTTGCCATGGGACCATTTGTGCGTCACTGGGCGGGCGGCGCATCATGCGATGCAGTCACATCACTGCGCCATCACATGATGACAACCGTGAGCTCCGTCTTTCTTTTTCAGCATCTCTCAAGAATGGCGGCCTCGTGGGCTGCACCACCTGGTGTGCTGTCAGCCCAGGGGGCCACACCTGGCGACAGGAGATATCTGCTCCAAGTCAGCGACGGAGCCTAACCACGCCCCCACTATCAATTTGGGAGCGCATATAAACTGCACTGCCCAGCCCTCCTGTAGGCTGCATGTGGGAGACACCAGCTCCACACATCACCATGTGTCTTATAAGATAATAGAATCTATTTTAATTTATTACTTCGTTTATATTTGAATAGGTATTTTCCATGTGAGTCTCTGGGGCTCTCTCCATTAACTCCATATCTTTATTACTTTTTATTTCTATCCTAGACATGGTGCAACACCTGAGCTGGTTATAAAAGGTCCCTATGTGGCACCATACTGCTAAATTGTGAAGTGACGCTTCATCCCTTCCCCACTCCTCTCTTTCCACCCCTGGGGCTCTTCACATGCTCACAGCGGGAACATAGGCATCTTTATCTACCAGAGTCTTGGTTAGATCATCTTTGACTGGTTCTCTATTTATGAGTTGTTGCATTCCAAATAAGGTATGTTTACGCCAAAACTGCTCCAGCTCTGTACTTATGGGGCATTACTAATTTAGTAAGGTGAACATCATTGCTGGTTCCCTTAAAAGGACTTATACATCTTTATTTATCCATTGGTATAGATTCTTGCGCCTCACGTGGAGACTTGGGTCTCTGTGCTGCCTTGGTCCCTTTTGGGGGGTACGGGTCCAGTCTGAGGCTCCACTGTTGATGATGCTCTCTTGTTTGATGGCTTTATACCTGTTATAACCGTCTCTCTGCTCCCAAGTTATTATTCTCATGCAATGAGTTATCAGCACATAAGGTCAGTATGTCTCCTTTTCTCTGTACACATATACATATGATTGCTGTATGATTATTATAAATGCTTTTTATGGCTGATTATGGTTTATATATATAATCCATATATTTTACAATTATAGAAACATCTTTTGGAACTGCATAATCTATTATCCCTGATGAAGACTGCAACTATATTTCTGTTGAAACACATTGGATTTTTTGGTCTGTCCTACTTCTCTTGGACAGCTTAACCATAGGTTATCCAGTGTCATCACCCATTGCAGTCATACATGCTATGTGTTTGTTTTAATATTTTGAATTTTTTACCACATGTATGCCCTAATAAACTTTGTATATTTTTATACATTTTGTATCCTGAACCGTTAAAGTCCCACTGTGAGGAAACCTGTCTTGTCCATTGTTTACATTAGGGATGTGGGCAGGATACAATATACCCAGATAGCTGGCAAACATATTTTTTCAGTAAACCAGTTAGATATATTATGCAATTTGGGTTTCCAGATTTCTTTTTGTAATTAGCAGGTCAGTAATACAGTATATGCCAGTATAATGAATGGGGTGAAGTACAAGGTATAAGTAAGCAGTCTGTCCTTGCAATTACAATTATAAAAGGCCAATGGGTTAAATGAACAGCATTACAGTATGTTCCAAACTATTTCATTTACATCTTCATATAATAACAAAGTAAGTGGCACGGTGGTTTTATCAATCATATGCCTGATGGATTAACGGTACCTCTCTGGAAATTCTGATTCCGCTCCAAGGCACATTACTGTAATTTATTCCACAGCTATATATCTTAATTACAAGTGGGGATATATGTTTTATTTATTTCAGGGAATCAGACATCAGTTAAGCCACCATTCAAAGCAATTGATTCAATCAATATGAAATACAAATAAAATTGTATTTGCTTCATTGATAGGCACCATAAAACCCAGCTGATTTGCTTAGTAATTTATTGTAAGCTGTCTAAATGCTATATATGAACTGCAGCCTATATTGATCCATAATTATATATACAGTACTATAAATATTGGAGTATTAACAGGAATGTGTATAAAAGGACACACAATGAAATGTCTTTCTATGTAAGCAAGGATTTTGCATTTCAACATGCGGGGCATACAGTATATATGTTATGTGCATACTTATGAAAATGTATTTTGTACTGGTCTAAATACATTAATTTGATGAAAAGTAAAATTGCTATAGGTAAAGCTGGTGTCTCACACTAGCAGGCTGAACTTCTCAGCTTGTCTTGATTTCAGCTGTGGGAAGCACAGTTTGCAGAAATGGGAACAACCGTTAAAGCTGAAGGGTAATATGGTTATATTTTGGTTTGCCTGTTACCTTCCTCACCCCACAACAATTATATTTTGAAATAAAATCTTTGTTTTCATTACAGACCTTATTTTAGACTCAGTAACATGTTCCTAGGCAGACTGCATTTGCATTCAAAAAAATTTCCCAGCTCACTTACCAGATAGCCTGCAACAAAACCAAATTGGTCCTGTCAAATGGTTAAAGTAGAACTATGGTCAAAATGAAGAAATCAATATGTTATGCACCTATACAGTCTGTTAAACACGTCATTGATTGTTTTGCAAAAAGCAGTAAGGATGTTGTGATATCTACCTTGTCCCCAGCTCTCATGTGCACTTCCTTTAATGAAGTGACAACTTTACTTCCTGGTTTTCGAATTGCCTGTGTTGAACACCTGTTGTCCCCATTTGCATCTATCTCTCTGCAGAAATGTCCTGACATCACTGGGGGAGGTGCTCTTGTAGCAAAGGGAAATATCAGGCATTTTATTATACACAAGTCCCAATTAGGCTCCGCCCACAACTGACCATGAAGCTCCACCCACTCCCACCTATGTCCCGCCTTTGTCCGCCCACTGCTCTATCTATACAGCCAGCTCCTAGGTTGGATTTTGTTCTGTTAGTTTACAAATTACCAGAGGAGAGCAGGCAGGGAGAGGCACACAGATTAATAGACTGATCTGTGGGCAAAGTAACCTGTACTGACTTGTGCCTGTTTTACATAGCACACACCCAGCTATTGATTGGCAGATGGGTGTGTGTTATGTAAAATAGACTGAGCATGATAAAAGGCTGGAGGACTGGAAGCTCTGCTCAACTCCTCCCATCATCACTAGCAGTGTATAGCAAAGGAGGAAGGAATGCGGGATTACAGACCACAGTTACAACTATATGGTAGAAAAATAATCATTTCAGTTATTACGTTTATTACCATGTGTAACTTTCAGGTATTTATATGAGGATTTACTAAAACATGTACGTTGTCTTTAGTTGTACTTTAATGTTAAAAACAAGGGGTTTAGTCGCACACATTTGCAAACATATATATAAGCTGCAGTAGCCACGGCAAGGCACCCCAGTTTACTGCAGTCCTAACTCAATAATTTTTTTGCAAGTCTCTCAGATTGAAGCACATATATAGCAGTTGGATAGATTAAGGGCAGGTGTGCCTGGAGGGAGCCCACTCCTCCTTAACCACTTAAGGACCGGAAGGATTTCCCACGTTAGAACCAGAGCACTTTTTGCGATTCGGCACTGCGTCGCTTTAACCGACAATTGCACGGTTGTGAGACATTGTACCCAAACAAAATTTGCGTCCTTTTTTCCCACAAATAGAGATTTCTTTCGGTGGTATTTGATCACCTCTGCATCATTCTGATCACCGCTATAAACAAAAAAAGAGCGACAAATTTGCAAAAAAACAATATTTCCTACTTTTTGCTAAAGTACATATCAAAAAAAATATAAAAAAACAAATGTATTCATCGGTTTTGGCCGATTTATATTGTTCCTCATATTTTTGGCAAAAAAAAAATCGCAATCTGCGTTTATTGATTGTTTTGCGCAAAAGTTGCTGCATTTACAAACCATGAGAATTAATTTTTGGCGCTTTTACAATTTTGTTTTACAGCAATGGCGACGATCTGCAATTTTTTTTTTTTTTTTTTTGATCTGCAATTTTTATTGGGACTGCGATATTGCAGCGGACATGTTGGACATTTTTGACACTTTTTTGGGACCAATGACATTTATACAGCGATCAGAAATTTAAATATCCACTGATTACTATGTAAATGTCATTGGCAGGGAAGGGGTTAACTGTGTTCCCTAGGCATGTTCTAACTGTGAGGGGGCTGGGCTACCAGGAACATAAGAGCTCTAACTGATCCGAGTGACAGAGATCAGTAGATCTCTTACATGCTGCCTGACAGAGCGGGGAACCGCCGTTTTTACATCGGCGGTTCCCCGTTTCTATTCTCTGCCAGGCTATCGTTTATAGACAGCGATTCGCGGGACGCTGCCACTCTGCAGCAGTAAAAGTATACAAGACAGTTGGGATCCAGTTAAAGTATGGGGACGCAAGGGACACCCAGCAAGGGCACAATGGCAGCTGAAGATATTCCATGTATACCTGCACCAATTCACAAACTATAAACACATGACAACCACATCAACCTATAACTAGCCTTTGCAGCAAGAAGCATGTGAACGGCAATGCACATTAAAAACAAACAAAATGTCCTAGCTCACTTACCAGCTAGCCTGCAACAAAACCACATGGGCCTGTCTAACAGTTCATGTTAAAGACGAGGAGTTTAGACACACACATTTGCAAATGTGTGCAAGCCACAGTGGCATTGTCAAGGTACCCCAGTTACACTGTGGACCCTGATATAAAGATGAACCCTGCAGACTAGTAAAATTAAAAAAAAAACTGCGCTAGATTGTGTAGAAGAAAAGAAGAAACCAATACATAAAGTGATATAGTAGCTGCTAGCACAGGCAAATAGATCAATTACCTAAAACAGTATAATAAATATAGTGCAGCACTAAATAAATTGAAAACATTTGATTAGGATAAATACATTTAAAAACTTCCATCCATATAGTCCAAAAAAATATACCCAAGACTAAATTAAGTGTCAAAAAAAATTCCATATATATATATATATATATATATACACACACATATGTTAAAACTAGGGTTGGAGGAAGAGAGCGGAGGCGGAGGGGGACCAGATGAGCAAGGAGGGGGAATGGAGAACGGAGGGGGACCAGAGCAGCACGGAGGGGGGATTGGAGCAAACACAGAGGGGGGCTGGAGAATGGAGGGGGGATCGGAGTAGCATGGAGAGGAACTGGAGAACAGAGGGGGATCGGAGGAGGTTACGGGGACAGGTAGGAGGTGATCGGTGTGGCAGGGGAAGTTACAAATCACCAATCTCCCTGTATCCTTATCATTAATGCAGCTGAAAGCCACGGGAGGAGAAGCGGCTGCCAGCTGCTTAAATGAAATATATACAGGGAGATCAGTGATTTGTAACTCTCCTCCAGCACTGCACTGATCACCCCTGACTGCCCAGGTATCGGATTAGGCATTGGAGTATTTTGCCCGAGTACAAGTACTCGGGCAAATGCTCGGTATCGGCACCGATCCCGATACTAGTATTGTTATCGGGATAACCCTAGTTAAAACACATGAAAAGTTCATTCAATGATGTCCTAAAAACAAGATGATGGAATAGAGATGTTCCCACATGATGGATAAGAGCAGGAGGCTGAAGAGATCCCCCCCACACACACAGGAGCCACACACACACAGGAGCCCCCCACACACACAGGAGGTTAGGGAAAGAGATCCTTATGAAGATCGTAACTCCATGTGATATCAGGAGGAGCCTTACACCTATTCAGGGTCTGAGTACCCTTCACAACAGCTGTCAAATTACAGTGATAATTTACCAGGCAAGGAATTTTCACAGGGACAACCAAGGAAGAAAAAGGAGTATAGAACCAAAAGAGGCTTCGAGGAGGGAGGCGTGCAAGATCCAAAAAGAAGGAGGTATTAAAGGATGTGGGTGTAGGGATGTGTTCTTTTGTACACTGTCTGTGAGTTTGTTTACATTAATGCCTGGTGCCTACCATAGAGTTCTTATTACAAATGGATTCTTCCTGTTAAGAGGTTGTTTCCTGCCCCCGATAAAAGGTCAGGAGACCCCTCAAGGCTATATATATGGATGTCCTTCAGGAAGTCTAGGTAGAGTGCACTCAGCCACATGCTATGCCAGCAGGAGCTGCAGCAGGCTGATTTTGTGTTATATCAATTCTTCCAAACCGAAAAGGGACAGCATAGGCAAGTGTTACTGCACTTTTAGCTCACTGTTTGTTATATTTCTGTCACTCCTGTGTGGGATTTAGAGATACTGTATCTGCATATCTCTGTGTTAGAGGCTTCTCTGATTCCCTTTCTATTTGCATACTGCAATATACTTGGGCTATTTTCAAGTGTATGAGAGCAAAGCTCATTTGATTATAACTCACTTGACTAGTTTGTGTTGACGTGTATATCTGCCACTTCATTATTTAAAGCAAAAGTGTCCCTTTTTGGTCTGGAGGTTCCTAGTATTAGCCTAGGGATTGGTAAACAGCTAAGGATAGCAACAGGTTAGGCTTCCGACGGCCACTTAGATAGTTAGTGGTCCGGTAGCATTGATAGCCTATAGTCAGGTTAGGGACCAAGAGATAGGCTAGATAGGCCTGATTTGCCTTGCAGGTGGCGCATTCCAGGCTTCTTTGGCATCTGTGTGTTCATCTGCACAAGTATTCCCAGGAAGCCACCGCTCCACAGATGTGTCAGCGTTTGTCCTCTCAAGCCGGACTGTGTTACACCTTGCAAGTCAACTCATCAGGGGCCCCCGCGACTGAACTGTGCCACGGTACCTAATTGGAGGTGTTGGTGTTAAAGGCCTTTAGTTATATATCCGGATATATAGATACAGATATATACTGTTCTTCTAAGACATATGTACATTTTTCTTGTTATTGTATTGGTTGGTTGTAATTAGTGTTGAGCGAACCCGGACTGTAACGTTCGGGTCCGTACCGAACTTTCGGGTGTCCGTGGCACGGACCCGGACCCGGACATTTCAAATATCGTTCGGGTTCGGTCCGGGGTTCTGCTATTTTACTCCACGTGTTGAGAAGCTGCAGGGCAGCCAATCAACAAGCGTTTCACTGGTTTGCCCTTAGAAGCCATCACAGCCATGCCTACTAATGGCATGGCTGTGATTGGCCAGTGCATCATGTGACCCAGCCTCTTTATAAGCTGGAGTCACAGTGCTGCAGTCACATGCTCCTTGGGTTAGTGTAGGGAAAGGAAGCTGAAAGCTTGAGGGACAGATTTGAGACATTTTAAGACCTGATCCTGCATCCTGAGATAGATTACTTTACTACTGCTGTCTGTGCTGTTGCTCTGAGGACAGATAGCAGAAATTAGAGATTTCACATACCGCTGCT
>BLSH010556642.1:174999-187047 GCA_018402905.1 Glandirana rugosa
TCGCGTTTTTAGGTACTCTCGCCTGACGCCCTCCCTAAGTCCCTGGGGATACTTGGAATCTAATGTAGCGGACCTGGATAAAAGTTCCAGCAGGTCAAAGACCTCCTACATGACTAATCAAAAGCTAACTAGAACGAGCCGAGGAACATCAACCATTTCTAGCAGAAGGTACGACCGATAGGATGAGAGTCGAAGTAAATCCGCTCAAAATACCAGCGAGTCAAGCGAAGACTCCTCGACGTAGGGAAGTAATTGTCGATCTCAACTCGCTTGGAGACCTTCAAGCCCAAGACGACCAGGCAGGCTTGAAGCACTGTTTCAGGCCCAGGCCCAGGCCTGTCTTGGGCTTGCTAGCGTGCCTGTTGCTTGGGGTAACTTTAGTTACCCCTGGGCTTGAAAATCCGTGTTTCCATTGATTTCAATGGGGTTCGTTGTCCGTGCGATCGTTCGGGTTCTGTCCGGACCCGGACCCGGACTTTGTCACGAAGTTCGGACGGACCAGCAGAACCCGAACTTCCAGAGGTTCGCTCAACTCTAGCTGTTAATGAAGGGATGCAGCTCCTCAGAAGCGAACTGAGCGACCATAAAACTCGCCTAAATGAAGCTGAGAGTAGGATAGCCAGCATGGAAGACGATCTTTACCAACTACAAGGAGCCGAGCAAGATCAATCGAAAACTAATCAGTACATCCTCCAGAAACTGGACGACCTTGAAAATAGGTCCAGGCGATGTAATCTAAGGTTCATAGGGGTCCCTGAATCCCTCCCGCAGTCCGCTCTCATGGATTTTTGCGCTAAACGCATACCGGAAGCCCTGGGCCTACCAAGACCCACCACGGTAGAGAGAGCCCTACGCATCGGGGACTTACAACCTAACCGTAAGGCGCCGCGGACCATTATCGCCAAATATCTGAACTATGCTGATAAAGCAGACATCATGCAAAGATACCGTCAGTCAAGATCCCTAAATATCGACGGGGTAAAAATCCTCATCTTTGCAGACTATACGCTTGAAGTCTCCAAAAAGAGAAAAGCATTTCAACAAGTTTGCTCTGCCCTCTACCAGAATCAAATTAAATTTACTCTGGTCTTTCCGGCTGTTCTACGGCTAAAATCACGCAGCGGAGAACAACTCACTTTCCAGGACCCCCAGGAGGCAGAGAAATACCTGCGCACCATTACCAATGCTCAGCGCTCACCACCGCACGCTAAAGCCTCTCCACTTAGCAGGCCCCTGGATCAGCGTAGCCCCAGAAAAGACTCACCCAAACGCCACAAATCCTCTGGATCTCAACAACCAGAAGAACCTCGCTGAAAAAGGCTACCCTGCACTCGGTTCACTGCACTCCACGTCCAAATTTTCTTTTTCTGAAGAACTCTGGCCACTCTCAAGATACTTTCCTAGGCACACACCCGGGCCCAAAGCCCTTGATACTGGTTATGCCAGGTTACGGTTTGTAAATGTATTATATGGTCATGTTATGTTCGCCTGAGTTGTAATATCTGTATTGCCGACCTTCTTTCCACTTGGGTTCAGCTTCAAGCGGCACTTCTCCCCTCCATCACCAAGTAGTAACCTCCTTCTATTCTTAACATAGGGGCTCGCCCGAATTCTTCACATGGGCTATCTCGCATAGGTGACAAACGGCTGATGGTGAGGAGCAACCCCGGCCTGCGAACCCATGCGGAAAAAAGCGAAGTTAGATGCAAATTTATTCAGACTCTGCTTTATCCTCGTTGCTCTAATACATTTTCTCCCCCTTTTCTTACCCCTCCCTCCATATCCACCCCTCTCCCAAGACCAAAACCTGCACACGCACATCGTAGCCCTTCTATCTGCAGACGATTACCATAAATATCCTTTATTCCAACCGCGGTCACTGATACAGAAAACCTGCTCCCAATCTTCACACCAAGCTCAAACGTCTCCTACTCTCCTACCCACATGAGATGCGTCTCCTGGAACGTGAAAGGCCTTAGGTCCCCTATTAAAAGGATGAAAATCCTACGTCACCTTAAGAGGTTAAAAGCAGATGTAACCCTCCTCCAGGAGACTCACCTGACACAACCAGACTTTCACCATTTAAGGAAGCTTTGGGTGGGCTCGGTCTATGGCTCAGAGGCTCTTAACCGAAAAGCAGGGGTCATAATTTTGATCCATACAAACTAATTTCCGAGCACTCTGACATCCAGGGTCGTCTCCTGACCATTCACATCCGCATTTACGACAAAGACCTACGAATATCTAATGTATATGCTCCCAACAGTCCCAGTACCCCATTTTTCACCAGCTTGACCTCTAGCCTAACTAAAGATCCCCATATCCCTCACATAGTTGGGGGAGACTTTAATTCTACATACCACGAAGCAGAAGACAGATCTCGCCCCCCGAAAAACAATGGTAACCCACGGATGTTGGAATCCACTCTCCTAGCGTCCACTATGGACTCCTTAGGCATGTCCGATCCCTGGCGTCTACTTCACCCTCTCGATAGAGAATTCACTTTCTATTCCAACCCTCATCACATCTTTACAAGAATAGACTATTTTTTCATCACAGACTCCCTAGTACCCTTAACTTCCAACGCGGAAATCCATGAGATTGGCATCTCAGATCACGCTCCCATCTCACTCTCCTTTCAGGATAACATGTCCCATCCTCGACTTAATAGTTGGCGCTTCCCACGTCATCTCCACAATAATGCTGATTTTCAAAGCTATATAATCAAGGCTTGGTCAGAGTACTCCGAGGCCAACTCCTCTCACCAAGCCAATCCAAATCTATTTTGGGACGCGGGGAAGGCCTTCCTCAGAGGAAAAATAATTGCCTACGCGACCACTTTTAAAAAACACTCCCTGACCATACTGAAATCAACCAGATCTAGATTAAAACTAGCCCAAAGAAACCTATCCGCTAGCGATACCCCCCAACACAGAGCAGAATGGAAAGCAGGTAAAACTGATTTTGACTCTTGGGTAGAATCTATGGAACTGACTAAAAAATCCCAATTTGAAGCTCATTTCTACAAATACGGCAACAAGGCGGGCAGACTCCTGGCCAGACTAGCCCGGGGCCCTTACACCCCCACGCACATCACTGCCCTGAAGGACCCTCAGGGAATCCTTGCAACTACCCCCCAGGCTATAAATCAAGTCATGACCAATTTCTACAAAAACCTATATGCCCCCGATCGTATCGACGATGACCTAGCCCAGAAATTTCTTGACCAAGTACATCTTCCCTCGATTTCTCAAACCAATCTTGATAAATTGAATGCCCCTATAACGAGCCCCGAGATCTCACTAGCTATCAAACACCTATCCCCTAACAAGGCCCCGGGCCCTGACGGTCTCACGGGCGGATTTTATAAATCCCTTAATGACACCCTAGTGCCTACACTCCTCGAGGTCTACAGAGGCATCTGGGAGGGAGGCCAGTACCTTCACTCGGGTAATCAAGCACTAATAAAGCTACTATCGAAGAAAGGTAAAGACCCATTGGATCCGGGCTCTTACCGCCCTATTTCACTCTTAAATCTAGACATGAAGATATTATCTAAAATAATCGCCACTAGGCTAGCAGACATCCTCCCGTCACTGATAGACCCTGCACAATCAGGCTTTGTTAGGGGCAGAACATCTTCGCTAAACATTCGTAAGGTGCTCACGATCCTAAACCATGGTGAAAGACACAAAGAGGGGGACTACGCCATCATCACCCTGGACGCGGAAAAAGCTTTTGACAATGTCGGCTTCAAGTGGCTTTTCCGGGTCCTGGGAAGGATGGGTTTTACAGGCCCGTTCGTTCACCTGATTCAGGCCATGTATTCTACACCCGCGGCCAGGCTGGTGGTGGCTGGTCTCCTCTCGGAAGAATTTAGACTCCATAAAGGCACAAGGCAGGGTTGCCCACTGTCCCCCCTTCTATTTAATCTAGCGATCGAACCCCTGTCCAGGTGCCTCAACAACACAGCCCCCCTACATGGTATTCCAATTGGACGCCGAGAACTCCGCTCGGCTTTTTTCGCGGATGATGTCCTTATATTCTCGTTGAATCCCGCAAATGACATGCATACCATCACACTTATCTTTAATGATTTTAAACTCATATCAGGACTACGGATAAATTATAATAAGAGCGAAATTCTCCCCATAGGCCCCAACCCCAAAAGGGCTTGGATCCCACATTCCGTCTTCCCCCTAGCTAAATCCCACATCACCTATTTGGGCATAAAAATCGGGAATACTCCCTCTACTCTCTACTCTCTGAACTTTCCTCCTGTACTTGCTAAGATCACCCATGAGCTGGAGAGCTGGATGGACCTGCCTCTGTCTTTTCTGGGGAGATGCCACTTATTTAAAATGGTCAGCTTCGCTCGCCTGCTGTACCCCTTGCAAACAATCCCCTTGCTACTTAAGCACAAAGATATCCAATCCCTTAACAAAATAATTTCGAAATTCATATGGCAGCGAAAAAGACCACGCATAGCATTATCCAAATTACATCTCCCCAGGACTGGCGGTGGCATTAGTCTTCCCAATATTAGACTGTACAATCTCACTTGTTTATTAAGAATAGGGCTGGACTGGTCAAGAGATGCCTCCAGATATGCAAATCTGGTGATAGAGCAAGAGATGACTCATCCCTTTAACCTGAGGGCTATTCTCCATGTTCCCTGGAAAAAACTACCCTCTGAACTTCAACATAATCCGCTACTGCGAGACACAGCTATAGCATGGAGGGAAATACACAAACTATTGAACCTCCCAGCACAAATATCTATTCGCCTCCCAATTCAAGGGAACCCAAACTTCCCTCCAGGCACCCTCCACCCAGCATTTTCCATCTGGCAGGAAAGGGGCCTCTCCACCTTTGCTTCTCTCTGCGACCTGGACAAAGGCCACATGAAACCTTTCTCTACCCTAGCCAAGCACTTCTCCCTACCAAGAAGCCACGAGTTCCACTACTGGCAATGCGCCCAACACCTAAAGGGTCTGTGTAAAGATGGCTCCAAGAGATTTCAGATGTCAATCATCGATGATCTTCTGGAAACTAACTCCTATACTATATCGGACATTTACAAACCACTACTGGCTAAGACATCTCCTCCTTTCACCTCCACTTCAGCTAAAAATTGGGGAAAGGACTTTCAAGACGTCAACCTCATGGACAAAATCCTACAGGGATACCAAAAAACATTAAAACTGATTCCATGTGAACATTGGAAGGAGACTCAACTGAAGATCATCCATAGGGCATACATCCCATTCCTCTGGGACAGTCTCAATGCTGCATCTATGAGTTGCCCTCATTGCTCTCAACCAAGACCTTCCTTGGCCCACCGATTCTGGTCGTGTTCCTTCATCTCCTCCTTTTGGGACAAAACCATTGAATTCATTAACAATATTACCTTGTTGCAAATTCCTAAGGACCCCCTACTTCTAATTTTCGGATACTGGGACAAACAACTTCTATCCTGGTCATCCACCTCAACCACCCTCCATAAAGATTGGACCCTATTATGCCTCTTTGCAGCGCGAAGAACAATCCTAAAACATTGGACGACCACCTCTGGCCCTTCAATATCCCAAGTCTCGCAGGAACTGACAACCCAACTCCAAAAAGAAAAGGCGACAACGGATTTCAACCTTCCATCTGCTTCCCGTCTATTCTGTAGACGCTGGAAAAACTTTGCGGACTATACTTGGCCTACTAAACCATTTAACCCCACCTCAGCCACCTTCTCATATGACCGCAAACCTCGAGCTCCCTGAACTTCAACTAGACTGCGCCCTCTCTAGGGCAACAATTCAGGTTCAAGTGCTCTGCAGGCCCCCCCCCACCCACTCCCTTGGATTCCACTCCCTCACACCTCTTTTCACCAGTTTATATTTCCATTGTTAACTTCTTGTTCATAGTTGATACTATGGGGATAACATCCAGTTCTCCAATTTTCACAACCTTGCACAAATCTTTGTATGTAACTAATTTTCTGCTGCAGTTGAGTATAACCCCCAGCTCAAGCGTAAACTGCCTTGTACTTATACACTATCTGTAGCCACGAGTAAGGTACATTGTACTTTCTTTTTCATTGCCTCTGTCATTAATGTGATTGACAATTTCCCTGTTTTGCTTCAATAATTTCAATAAAACCAGATTGAAAAAAAAAAAAAAAGATGTTGATGAGCTGAGACAGACCCTAAACCAGATGAAGGGCCAAAGGATTATTGTGGACAGTAAAAGCCCTTATGCCTCCCCGATTGTAGTAGTGAGGAAAGAGCGTGGGCCCATCCGACTGTGTGTTGATTACCAAACACTCGATCAGAGGACCATGCCGGATCAGAACACACTACCCAGGATAGAGGAAGCTTTGGAAGCTCTCAATGGGAATTGGTGGTTCACTGTATTAGACCTGTGGTCTGGGTACTATCAAGTCCCAATTGCATGTGAGGACCAGGAGAAGACTGCATTCATATGTCCTTTGGGTTTCTACCAGTTCACACGCATGCCACATGGCATAAGATGTGCGTTGCAACTTTCCAGAGAATAATGGAAAAAGTTCTAGGTGACTTAGTCCCTAGGGAATGTCTTTTGTACCCCGTTGACATTATTGTGTTCAGTGAAACCTTAGAAGAACATGTGGAGAGGCTCATGCGGGTGTTACAGCATCTGAGAGATGAGGGACTGAAGCTGTCAGCAGACAAGTGCAAGTTCTGCAGACCATCAGTCACATACGTGGGTCACATCGTTTCTGCTGAAGGTGTAGCCACTGACCCCGCAAAAGTCGAGGCTGTGGTGAACTGGCCGCAGCCTCAGAAAATTACAGAGCTACGGTCTTTCCTTGGCTTTTGCGGATATTGTCGCAGATTTGTAGAGGGGTATTCAAAAGTGGCTAAACCCCTTCATGACTTGTTGACGAGTGATATGAACAGCTCTAAGAAGCAAGAGAGGTCCCCCAAAAGCCCCTTTGGGGACAACTGAACTTCAGCATGTAAAGGAGCCTTTGACCAATTGAAGAAGAAATTGACAGAAGCGCAGGTCATGGCTTACGCTGATGCTCAGAAGCCCTATGTACTTCATGTGGATGCAAATTTTGAGGGCCTTGGTGGAGTATTGCATCAAGAGTATCCCACGGGATTAGGGCCCAAAAGAGGATTACTCCCCTGATTGGACCTAAAGAGAGAAACCTGAGCCTTACCAGCCCAAGCTTTCACGTAAATGACCAGCTGTATCACCAAGGGTGAGGGATCCCCGAAAGTGTTTCAGGTGTGGTCAGACGGGTCATTCAGCTAGAATATGTCAGGAGGACATTGGGGGAAAAGTGCAAAGTGTGGTGTTCCCTGTATGAAAACAGAAACAAGGAAGGAGACATTTCAAACCAAAGCCAAGAAGACATATTATAGGGTCTATGTTCCTTGTTAAAGTTACTGTCAAAGGACATTCCACTCAAGCTTATTTTGATACCGGGTCCCAAGTTACTCTTATCTATCGTTCATTCTACCAGAAGTATCTAAGCAGCATACCTCTTCAATCTACTGGGCAGATGGAGTTATGGGGGCATAGCCTTCATCAGCTGAAGTCTTTCTCCTAGTGAGCGTAATTACCCGGTTCACAAGCTGGAGTTCTTGGCACTCAAATGGGCCATCGATGGCTAGTTACACGATTATCTATATGGAGCTTCATTTGAAGTAATTACTGATAACAATCCCTTGACATATGTTCTAACTACAGCCAAGCTGGATGGCACCGATGGTTAGCCGCTCTTTCCAATTACCAGTTTACATTGAAGTACAAACCGGGCCCAATGAACATTGGAGCAGATGCCCTATCAAGACGCCCAGGGTTGGCCCCTATATCTGAAGAGAATGTCTGGGAAGAGGTCCCTGGTCCTGGTGTCAGAGCCCTGTGTGCTACAGCCGCAGTTGTTGAAGATAAAGTGGCATTTTCTGAGACACGGCTCATGGACTGCATGGGTAGTGGTCCAGATATGTTCGCTTACCCGGCTGCACTGGGGTCATTTGAAAGATGCTCCATAGCCCCCCAGCGAATGATTAAAAGTCATAAGTCTTACCCTGTTATCGGACCTTTGTACAGAGCAGTGAGTGCTACAGATCCAGAGAAGAAGTCCCTGCCCACTGAGTGTGGTCCTTTCCTGCAGGATTGGGAGAAATTTGAGATGGACAAAGGACTCATGACCACCCTGGGAAGTGTCAGTTAGTGCTCCCAGAATGCTTTCGCAAGATGGTGTTCAGGAGTCTGCATTACCATCATGGCCATCTGGGGCCAGCAAAGACTTATGGCCTCATCCAAGATTGATTCTGCTGGCCTTAAATGAGAGACACTGTGGGCAGTGTTTCAGAGGAAAGCTCTGCCAGTTCGTGCTTGCCCCTTACAAAGTTCAGGTCCCATGGATCTGGTCTGTATCGACTTTCTATGTATTGACCAAAATTCCAGAGGGATCGGAAATGTTTTAGTGGTGACTGATCACTTTACTCGGTACGCCTAAGCTTTCCCTATTAAAGATCAAAAGGCAATAACGGTTGCTCGAGTGCTTTGGGAGAAATATTTTACTCACTACGGCCTCCCCCACAGAATACACTCAGATCAGGGTCGGGATTTTGAGAGCAAATTGATCAAGGCATTGCTTCAGATGTTAAACATTCCAAGAGTCGGACTACACCTTACCACCCTGAAGGTGATGCTCTTCCTGAAAGATTTAACAGGACCTTGCTTGACATGCTAGGCACCCTACAGGCTGATGACAAACGTCTCTGGAGTCATAGGGTTGAAGCCATGGTTCATGCATATAACAGTACAAGGCATGAGAGCACTGGGTATTCCCCCTACTTTTTGATGTTTGGAAGAGAGCCCAGATTACCAATTGACCTACTCGAGGTCTCCACCACCGCCACCAGTACCGCCACACAGGCCAGCCACCAGTACTGCCACCGGTACCACTTTACAGAATCCGCTATTAGAACAGCCATCTGTATTACCACACAGGCCAGCCACCGGTACCACTAAACAGCCAAAAACAGTATCACCAGATCCGCCACCAGTACCGCCATTGGTACCACCACACAGGCCAGCCACCAGTACCGCCACCGGTACCACTAAAAAGATCCGCTACCAGAACAGCCATCAATATCACCACACAGGCCAGCCCCCAGTACCACCACCGGTACCACTAAACAAATCCGCTACCAGTGCAGCCACCCGTATCACCAGATCAGCCACCAGTACCGCCATCGGTACCGCCACACAGGCCAGCCACCAGTACAGCCACCGGTACCACTAAACACAGGTCCACCACCAATACCGCCACCCATCAGTACTGCCATCAGTATATTCTTGCCATGTCAGATGATGAGAGCAGCGGGGAGCTCTCATCAAAGAATTCTGGTTCAGAGTATGAGCCAATAGAGGGCAGTGGATCAGAGTCCAATTCAGCTGAGGAAACCGCCCCCCCCCCCTCCTAAAAGAATGAGACGATTAGGCCCAAGAACTCAAAGACCTGCCCACCACCAGCAGCACCAGACCCCAGGAAGAGGAGCCCAGTACTAGCACTGGAACTACACGTCCAACCCCAAGAACCCTAATCCGTGCCCGGGCCCAGTCTTTCCTACCCGATGCCCTGGCAAACCCCCTGTGGTTGCCCGCCAACTCAGGATCTGCAATAGTCCCCAATTTCACTGGACAACCAGGTGTGCATGTTGACACCACAAATTTTGCCCCATCGGACTATTTTTATTTGTTTTTCACCCCCGGATTGCTACAGAGTATGGTAGACCAAACCAATCTGTACGCAGAACAATTCATAGCTGCCAATCCCACTTCATCTTATGCCCGCATGTTCCATTGGCGACGTCTGACACTGGAAGAATTAAAAATATTTTTGAGCCTCACACTGAATATGGGCATTACACAAAAAAAATGAACTCCATGGGTATTGGTCCACCCACCCAATCCACCACATTCCCATATACTCAGCTGTCATGTCCAGGACAAGATACGACATGATAATGCGTTTCCTCCATTTTTCTGATAATTCGCAGTGCCCTCCCCGAAATCACCCCAACCATGATAAATTAAATAAGTTACGCCCCAAAATTAATTCATTTTCCCAGACATTCGCCCAAGTTTTCATCCCAGATAAAAATATCTGTGTGGATGAGTCCCTCATCCATTTCACTGGCCGTCTAAATTTCAAGCAGTACATACCCAGCAAGAGATCCAGGTATGGAGTAAAATTTAACAAGTTGTGCGATCGATCTACTGGCTATGTGTACTCCTTCAGAATTTACGAAGGTAAAGACTCCCAACTCCAGCCTCGTGATTGCCCCACATATATTGAGACCAGTGGGAAGATTGTCTGGGAGCTGGCATACCCCCTCTTTGGAAAAGGACATCATTACAATTACTTGGATAATTATTATACCAGCCTGCCCCTATTTATCAAAAGAAAACCCTGGCTGCGGCACCTTTAAGAAAAACAGAAAGGGCTTCCCAAAAAATCTCATTACCCGAAAGCTACAAAACAGGGAATCTGCCTTCATGAGGAATGAAGAGGTATTGGCCATGAAGTGGAGAGACAAAAAAGATGTCTACATCCTCTCCACTATCCACGATAACAACTCAGTGGAGATCCAAAGAAGACAAGGCCCCGTTGTAAAGCCCAAGTGCATCCACGATTACAACCTGTTCATGGGGGGGGGGGTGGATTTAAACGACCAGATGGTACAGCTCTATTTATCTACCCGTAAGTCCCGTTTTTGGTATAAGAAAGCCACATTTCACCTTTTCCATATGGCCATGTATAATTAATTTGTGTGTTGCCAAAAATCCTCCGAAAACCAATCCCTCACCTACTTCAAGTACATCGAAAAAATTATTACTGTCCTCATTTATCAGCAAGGACCCGTCCCAGAAAGTATTCGCTCCGACAGTGTGAGTCGACTTCACGAGCAACATTATCCCTTCCCCATCCCCCCCACAGAATCCGGAAGAAGAGGACAGAAGAGATGCCGTGTATGCTCCAGCAGAGGAATCAGAAGAGATACCACATATTATTGCCCCGACTGTCCCTCCCAACCTGGCCTGTGGATCGGACATTGTTTCAAAAATTACCATACACAAATCACGTATTAGTTTCCAATATAGACTTTAGACTGCCATTTCCTGTTTCAAATACCTGTGTGGATCATTTGCTTGCTACCACGTTAACTGACCCTGGCCTGTTTACCGACAATGTCTTTGCCTGCCATTTCAAACCATGTTTCTGACCTCAACGTTAACTGACCCTGGCCTGTTTACCAACGATGTCTTTGCCTGCCGTTTCAAACCACGTTTCTGACTTCCACGTGTATGACCTCGGCCTGTTGATTGACCATGTTTTTGCCTGCCACTTGGACTGATCTTTTGCCCTTATACATTAGTACACAGGGGTCTCACATATGTGAGGGGCTCCAGAAAACGTTCGGAGTATAGAAAACTAGTGTTTGGTTTTCTGTGTTCTAGAACAGGGTCTGGTTTCCCAGAGGCTTCAAAGCGTTTGGGTGGGAGAAGCCTCTACCCCTGTCCCCCTGGCCCTAAGCTTGATGGCCCTTCCTGCTGCCTGGACCAATACTTTGGCTGTGCTGACCATATTGCTGCCTGTAATGACCCAGGACTATCTGGACCATGTTTCTTCCTGCTGCCTGGACCAATACTTTGGCTGTGCTGACCATATTGCTGCCTGTAATGACCCAGGACTTTATGGACCATGTTTTTTCCTGCTGCCTGGACCAATGCCTTGGCTGTGTTGACCATATCTCTGCCTGCTGCCTCTACTGACTATGGATAGTATTTCTGCCTTGACATCTCTGCCTGATACCTGGACCAATGCTTTGGCTGTGCTGACAGTATTTCTGCCTGTACTATGGACAATATTCCTGCCTGCTGCTTGGACGATTGCTTTTGTTGTCCCTGACCACATCCCTGCCTGCTGCCTGGACTGATGCCCTCCTCTGTGGACCACTGCACTACTAAAACCACAGGTAATCTTTTGTT
>BLSH010556642.1:187318-205156 GCA_018402905.1 Glandirana rugosa
AGACTGTAAGTTTTTGTTTTGTTTTTGTTTAGTCACTGGTTATATCGGTGGAAAGAATCGTCCCTGTGAGTTTTCGGACGGTAGGTACCTAAGACAGTCACAAAACTAGACAAGTGGTAGTTGTAACGCACGTCGTCGTTGGTGTCGGAGGGTCTGTGACAAGTCTCTCCACATGACAAAAGGGAGGAACATTTAGAGTGTAAAGTACTACCTGGTGTCCAAGAGATACCCCAAGTCTAGTCCACTGGTTCCTGGCCTTTTCGGGTTGAGGATGGAGTCAAGCTCAACTCCCAGTCCTACTGCCAGTTTCTGGAAGACACGTTCTTCAAGCAGTGGTACAGGAAGAGGTCTGCATCCTTCAAGACATGATTTTCATGCAGGACAATGCTCCATCACATGCGTCCAAGTACTCCACAGCGTGGCTTGCAAGAAAGGGTCTAAAAGAAGAAAAACTAATGACTTGGCCTCCTTGGTCACCTGATCTGAACCCCATAGAGAACCTGTGGTCCATCATGAAATGTGAGATTTACAAGGAGCTCTCTGAACAGTGTCTGGGAGGCTGTGGTTGCTGCTGCACGCAATGTTGATGGTGAACAGATCAAAACACTGACAGAATCCATGGATGGCAGGCTTTTGAGTGTCCCTGCTAAGAAAGGTGGCTATATTGGTCACTGATTTGTTTTTGTTTTGTTTTTGAATGTCAGAAATGTATATTTGTGAATTTTGAGATGTTATATTGGTTTCACTGCTGAAAATAAATAATTGAAATGGGTATATATTTGTTTTTTTTTAAGTTGCCTCATAATTATGCACAGTAATAGTCACCTGCACACACAGATATCCTCCTAAAATAGCTACAACTAAAAACAAACTAAAAACTACTTCCAAAAATATTCAGCTTTGATATTAATGAGTTTTTGGAATCATTGAGAACATGGTTGTTGTTCAATAATAAAATTATTCCTCAAAAATACAACTTGCCTAATAATTCTGCACTCCCTGTATGAAGAGCCTTCATAAATGTGATTGGTAGTCAGAAAATGGTATGTGTAATTTATGCTCCTAGAACCCCTGGAAGTGCTACTTGGATGTTGGGCCTCTATTTGATTATACGTTGGGGTGTTAACTTTCCAAAATGGGGTCATTTTGTGGGTAATTCCATTGTCCTGGTGCTCCAGGGCCTTCAAAAGTGTAATAGGTGGTTCAGAAATGAGATATGTAATTTGTGTTTCTCAAATGCCTGACGGTGATGCTTCAATGTTGGGCCTCTGTATGTGGCCAGCCTGTGTAAAAGTCTCACACATGAGGTATCCCCATACTCAGGAGGAGTAGCAGAATGGATTTGGGGTGTCAATTTAGCTATGTGCATGCTATGTGTTAGAAATATTTTATAAATGGACAACTTTGTGTAAACAAAATGCGTTTTCATTTTTTTTCCACATTTTCCAAAAACTTCTGGAAAAAAATGAACAGTTCAAAAGACTCATTATGCCTCATAGATTATACCTTGGGGTGTTAGCTTTCCAAAATGGGCTCATTTTGTGGGTAATTCCATTGTCCTGGTGCTCCAGGGCCTTCAAAACTGTAATAGGTGGTTGAGAAATTAGATGTGTAATTTATGCTTCTAAAATGCCTGAAGGTGCTAGGTCAATGTTGGGCCTCTGTATGTGGCCAGGTTGTGTAAAAGAATCACACATGTGGTATCGCCATACTCAGGAGGAGTATCAGAATGGATTTTGAGGTGTCATTTTAGCTATGTGCATGCTATGTGTTCGAAATATCTTATAAATGGACAACTTTGTGTAAAAAAAATGCGTTTTCATTTTTTTTTCACATTTTCCAAAAACTTCTGGAAAAAAATGAACCATTCAAAAGACTCATTATGCCTCATAGATTATACCTTAGGTGTTAGCTTTCCAAAATGGGGTCATTTTGTGGGTAATGCCATTGTCCCGGTGTTCCAGGGCCTTTAAAAGTGTAATAGGTGGTTGAGAAATGAGATGTGTAATTTATGCTCCTAGAACACTTGATTGTGCTCCCTGCATGTTGTGCCTCTCTATGTGGCCAGGCTGTGAAAATGTCCCACACATGTGGTATCGCCATACCCAGGAGGAGTAGTAGAATGTGTTTTGGGGTGCACTTTGTGGTATGCATATGCCATGTGAGAGAAATAATCTGTTACAATGACAATTTTGTGAAAAAAATAAAATAAAAAAAAACATAATTTTGCAAAGAATTGTGGGAAAAAATGAAACCATGAAAAAACTCACAATGCCCCTTACTAAATACCTTGGAATGTCCACTTTCCAAAAAGGGGTCATTTGGGGGGTATTTGTACTTTCCTGGCTTGTTAGTGTCTCAAGAAATGAGAGAGGCCTTCAGTACATCAGGTGTGATCAATTTTCAGTGATTTGCACCATAGTTTGTAGACTCTATAACTTTCACACAGACTAAATAATATCCACCAATTTGGGTTATTTTTACCAAAGATATGTAGCAATATACATTTTGGCCCAAATTTATGAAGACAAATTACTTTTTTGCAAAATTTTACAGTACAAAATAAAAAAGTGTTTTTTTTTTCAAAATTTTCGCTCTTTTTTCGCTTATATCGCAAAAAATAAAAAACCCAGCGGGGACTAAATACCACCAAAAGAAATCTCTATTTGTGATAAAAAAATGATGAAAAATTTGTTTGGATACAGTTTAGCATGACTGAGTAATTGTCACTCAAATTGTGAGAGCACTGAAAGCTGAAAATTGGTCTGGGCGGGAAGTGTTCTAAGTGTCTGGTATTGAAGTGGTTAAAGGTTCTTCCATTACCTCCTTTTCTGTTCAACACTATGCTATTAAAAAAATCTTTCAGAAGCATTGGTCGGTTCTCAAGAATAATGCCATTCTGGGGACTACTCTTCCTGAATTTGTGTCATTTTCAGAGGGGCACCATTTTTGAGACATATTTCTCAAAATGTGATAGACCGACCCATTCGGCCTACTTTCTTTCAGGATCTAAAAGGATCTTTTCCCTGTTCAAAGTGTAAGATTTGTGCTCTGAATTCATTCAAGGGCAGAAGGATAGAATCTTTTTGGTCTCAACAAACGGGGCGAGAATGTCGCATTGAATCCTTCATTACCTGCACTACCAAAAATATGGTTTATATGCTACAATGTAAGTGTGGGAAGCAATATATTGGCCGGACCATTAGAAATTTACAGGTGAGACTAGGTGAACATGTGGGAAATATAAAAAAAGGTTTCCCTCGTCACAGTGTCTCCAAACATTACGATCAATGCCACCGTAGAAAACCCAATGGCATATTTTTTGTTGCCATTGATAGATTGACCCCACAATGGAGAGGTTGTCACATGAGAAGGGAAACACGTTGGATATACCATTAATAACCATTCGGACTTAATGTCAAATGGGACATACATTGTTGTATTAATAATGGCTAATTTATTGTCCTCCTTTTTTTAATATTTCTTTTTTTTCCTCTAAAAATATTATTGGTTCTAATACACTTTGTATGGGATACATTTTGGATAAGGTGGAAGCATTATGCTTCGATCCATACAGAGCCTAAATTTTCTAGATTTTTTTTTTAATAATAAAAAACCTTTTTTATATAAGTGTTACATTTTTTATACATTTTCTTTTTATACATAATTTTAAGTTCTGGACAAGCCATTTTACTCTTTCGTCACTAGATTGCAGAGAACGTCTCATTTGTATGTTACTTCATAATAGTGAATGGACTGTTATTATGCCAGGTGAACCTAAGAGACTAGTCTGGCTTTCTCTATATTGTTTTTGACCTATGGGGATTTCCTGTAGAAGTATCTCCATTGCCCCCCCCTTTTTTTATTTAATATTAATGGAAAATTCGCTATGATTGCCCATTTTCAAGATGGCCCTGGATGATACGGAGTGTGGGCTTCTGCCTCGTCCTTCACACATATAACAGCATGGTACATGTCTGGTAGCCATGCACTGACGATGTCAATCCTATGGTCAAACGCATTGGGTGGGACCATACATGATATCACCGCGCTTCTCCGGCTGCCCACTGGTTCTGGATCCTAGATTCTGGATTTTAAGTCACGTATGGTAAGAGAACACAGGAGATTGTGATTGTTTTCCCTACAGCCTGCAGCGTGAGTTTGGAAGCCATACATCTCTGGTAAGCGGCCATTCTCTATCTAAGGTGGTGGTTGCACTGAAGGCTCCTGTGTGTGTGTGGGGATCTCCTGCTCTTATCACGTGGGAACATCTCTATTCCATCATCATTGTTTTTTGGACATCACTGAATGAACTTTTCATATGTTTTAACATATGTGTATATACAGTTGTGCTCATAAGTTTACATACCCTGGCAGAATTTATGATTTCTTGGCCATTTTTCAGAGAATATGAATAGTTACACAAAAACATTTCTTTCACTCTCTCTTGTCATGTTTTTGGGGTTGTGTTCGATATGTGCAAAGAGAGATCACACAAATACTTAAAAGTAGAACATTTATTACAAAGTAATGACAGATACAGATAAAGATAAAGAAAATATCAAGAATACTTAACTAAAGGTGCTTGTTTCTGTCGCCATGGAGTCTCTTACATGGCACAGGGGATCAGGACCAGACACGTGCCTCATGGCTGTTCTGAGTGAGACTAACTTATACCAGTTTGGGCTGTGGTATTAAACTTGTGTGTAAGGAAAAAGACCACACCTAGCCAACACCCTGGTAAACAACGATATGACCTTCACATTCCTGAGAAGAGGGGGCTAGCTTGTCCATATAAGGCAGTTCAAATGCCAATAGGTTGAGTCATGCAAGGTAACCAGGATATTAGAGGCTATAATAGATATTTGTGAGGCCAACCTTAATAAGGAATATGAAATATGCAATTTCCCCAACACACTCATAGTTAGTGTTTGGCTGAAGCCATTTTTTTATCAATAAACTGTGTTTACTCTTTTTAAATCATAATGACAGCAGAAACTACCCAAATGACCCTGATCAAAGCTTACATACCCTGGTGATTTTGGCCTGATAACATGCACACAAGTTGACGCAGAGGGGTTTGAATGGCTATTAAAGGTAACCATCCTCACCTGTGATCTGTTTGCTTGTAATTAGTGTGTGTGTATAAAAGGTCAATGAGTTTCTGGACTCCTGACAGACCCTTGCATCTTTCATCTAGTGCTGCACTGACGTTTCTGGATTCTGAGTCATGAGGAAAGCAAAAGAATTGTCAAAGGATCTGCGGGAAAAGATAGTTGAACTGTATAAAACAGGAAAGGGATATAAAAAGATATCCAAGGAATTGAGAATGCCAATCAGCAGTGTTCAAACTCTAATCAAGAAGTGGAAAATGAGGGGTTCTGTTGAAACCAAACCATGGTCAGGTAGACCAACTAAAACTTTTGCCACAACTGCCAGGAAAATTGTTCGGGATGCAAAGAAAAACCCACAAATAACTTCAGGACTCTCTGAAAAATGTGGTGTGGCTGTTTCAAGCTGCACAATTAGGAGACACTTGAAGAAAGATGGGCTGCATGGTCGAGTCACCAGAAGAAAGCCATTACTTGCAAATGCCACAAAGTATCCCGCTTACAATACGCCAAACAGCACAGAGACAAGCCTCAAACCTTCTGGCACAAAATCATTTAGAGTGATGAGACCACAATTGAGCTTTTTGGCCACAACCATAAATGTTACATTTGGAGAGATGTCTGGCCTGTGAAACACAAAGGTGGATCGCTGATGTTTTGAGGACGTGTGAGCTACAAAGGCACAAGAAATTTGGTAAAAGTTGATGGCAAGATGAAGGCAGTATGTTATCAAAAAATACTGGAGGAACATTTGCATTCATCAGCCAGGAAACGCTTGGGACGTACTTAAACATTCCAACATGACAATGATCCTAAACACAAGGCCAAGTCGACCTGCCATTGGCTACAACAGAATAAAGTGAAGGTTCTGGAGTGGCACAGAGTTGCCCCTTACATCAGGATCTGCATAAGCCCCTCTTGCACTCTGGGGACCCTGATGTAAAGGGAAATTCTGTGGATCATGATGTAGGGGGGAATGCTGTGGACTTTAGTGTAAAGGCGAACTTTGATGTAAGATGGTCACTGGTCACCAGAACTCCCTCCCCTTACATCAGAGTCTGCAGTGTTCCCCTTTATATCAGATTTTCCCTTTACATCAGGGTACTGCAGAGCTACCCTTTACATCAGGGTCTGCAGACTTCCCCCTTGAACTGTAAGTGGAAATCCTGCAGACTCAGATGTAAAGAAGAACTCTGAGAACTCTGATTTAAGGGGGAACACCAGGAACTCTGATAGGGGGGACTCAGTGACCACTGACCACTTTCCACAGAGTATATTCAACAAGGTAGGAGGGGTTAGTGGTATAATTAGAGAGCCTTTATATCAGTGCCCCTTTACTGCAGTGTATTATTATCTCCTTGTGACCCATTTCCCCCAGACTTTGTGTGTTCGGGCTGGCTGGGAGCTGTCACTGACCTCACCTAAGTGACCTCCTCCAGGCTCCTCCATTCCTTGCTTAGGCATAGCAGGAGCAGGCACAGGCAGTCAGACACAGTCCACTCCACACAGTCTGGGCAGCTCGGCAGCTTGGTGTCTCCTCTCATCACCCATTCACCACCTCTGTCCAATCTTCTTTAGTGACAGTTCCAATTCCTGGCTCACTGCCTCCTGCTCCCAAGTCCTGGCTCCCTTCTAATCTTGGCCTGCTTTTCATAAAAGACACCAAGCGGTGCCACCATGACATCACTGTGCATGTGCCCCCCACCTAAGACCGGCTGAGCCCAGCCCAACATGGAAATGCTTGTTCAAGGTTGCTAGAGCCTGGCCAGTTTCAAAGCTACTCATGCACAGTTCCAAACTCCCCCGAAAGCCTTTTTTTTATGAACAGCTGCTGTCTGTAATGGAAATTTATGGACAGCTTGTAAAATAGCCTGAAATTTACAAACTTTCTATAAATTAGTGGACGGTTGGCAACCCTGCTGCAGTCCTAACTCTATAATTTTGAGAGTATCCCAAATTGGAGCACATACTGTATATAGCAGTTGGATAGATTAAGGGCAGGTGTGCTTGGAGGGCACCTCCTTAAAGGTATAGGAAAGCGCGGGACACCCAGCAGGGGCACAATGGCAGCTGAGGGTATCCTGTGCATACCCGTACCAATTTACAAGCTTCAACCAAATAGCCACCACCCCAACCTAATTTGGGAGACTCTCAAAATGATAGAGTTAGGACCGCAGTAAACTGGGGTGCCTTGACGTGGCCACTGCGGCTTACACATATGTTTGAAAATGTGTGCGACTAAACCTCTTGTTTTTAATGTGAATGGTTAGACAGTGCCACCTTGGTTTTGTTGCAGGCTAGCTGGTAAGTGAGGTGGGAAATTTTGTTTGTTTTTGACGTGCTGCTTGCTGCAAAGGATTGTTATATGCTGGGGCGTTTGCCATTTGTTTGTAGACTGCATTTGTATGCAGACCATCCTAGGTAACACATTTATGTAATGCTGAGCCCCCATGATTGACAGAACTGAAATCCAATGAATGGCAGGGGCTGTCACATACCTGGTGGTCGAGTCTGACTTATGCGGGGGTAACCTCTCTAACGGCCCTGGTTCGAGAACCCCTGATAGTGGTAGACAGGAAGCTCAGGAGCACAGGGGGGCACGAGGGCTGGACTTGGTCACTGATGGTAGGTGAGGGTCCACAGGAGCTCATGCAGGCAGAAGCGTGGTGGTACTGGCCAGGTCAGCAACAGGCTGGCAATGCGGTACAGGTGGATCAGGTACAGGAAATCTCTCAGAGTAAATGCTAGGGTCCCAGGTGCAGGAACGCTGTAGAACAGACAGCACTGGCTGCAGGGTGCTGTCTGCTTAAACATCCGTTTTGGCTCCATTGCTGGCGCACACACACGTATGAGCGCACACAGGCGCATAGATGCGCACGCACACTACATGCGCCCACGCACAGGCACTCCAGTGGCCATAGGAGCTTCCTTACAGGGGCAGGTAAGGGGCAGTCAGCCTGGGAGGAAGTGGCGAGATAATGCTGGATGTCCCCAGTCCATAAATGAGGCAAGTTCTATTTCATTTCAGAATAGAAGCTGTAGTTGAGCTTGCTTCTCCTCCTCTCCCTCCCATCAGTTTTCAGATGCTGGTAGGAACTACAGGGGTTAGGTTTCAGTAAATGCCCACCCATCGCCCCTATTATTTCCTCCTGTCCAGTATCCCCCTCCCTCTGCTGCATGGGCCCCCCTGTGTGCCACCTGCCTACCACAATGCTGCTGGCTTCCCCTCTTTCTCTCCTGCCTACTGCTGCAGCCACACAGGAGGATCATTTTAGGATGGAAAATCTTGTAAATATGTCATATTTAGCTACCCCTTCCTTTTCTAAATGGTACCGATCACTCGCTGTGTTCATTCATTACTAAAGTATAATAACATCTGTTTACTATGCTTCAGTTGGTAAATGAACAGGAAGGCTCTTTTCGGAGAACCTCCTGTTCAATCACCTGTAGTGCAGCTGAGGCTACAAAGAAAGGATTGGGGATCTACAGTATTTCACAAAAGTGAGTACACTCCTCACATTTTTGTAAATATTTTATTATATCTTTTCATGTGACAACACTGAAGAAATGACACTTTGCTGCAATGTAAAGTAGTGAGTGTACAGCTTGAATAACAGTGTAAATTTGCTGTCCCCTCAAAATAACGCAACACACAGCCATTAATGTCTAAACTGCTGGCAACAAAAGTGAGTACACCCCTAAGTGAAAATGTCCAAATTTGGCCAAATTAGCCATTTCCTTTACCGGTGTCATGTAACTCATTAGTGTTACAAGGTCTCAGGTGTGAATGGGGAGCAGCTGTGTTAAATTTGGTGTTATCGCTCTCACTCTCTCATACTGGTCACCGGAAGTTCAACATGGCACCTCATGGCAAAGAACTCTCTGAGGATCTGAAAAAGTATTGTTGCTCTACATAAAGAAGGCCTAGGCTATAAGAAGATTGTCAATACCCTAAAACTGAGCTGCAGCCTGGTGGCCAAGACCATACAGTGGTTTAACAGGACAGGTTCTACTCAGAACAGGCCTTGCCATGGTCGACCAAAGAAGTTAAGTGCACTTGCTCAGCGTTATATCCAGAGGTTGTCTTTGGAAAATAGACGTATGAATGCTGCCAGCATTGCTGCAGAGGATGAAGGGGTGGGGGGTCAGTCTGTCAGTGTTCAGACCATACGCCACACACTGCATCAAATTGGTCTGCATGGCTGTCGTCCCAGAAGGAAGCCTCTTCTAAAGATGATGCACAAGAAAGCCCGCAAACAGTTTGCTGAAGGCAAGCAGACTAAGGATATAGATTACTGGAACCATGTCCTGTTGTCTGATGAGACCAAGATAAACTTATTTGGCTCATATGGTGAAAGTGTATGGGTGGCAACCAAGTGAGAAGTACAAAGACAAGTGTTTCTTGCCTACAGTCAAGCATGATGGTGGGAGTGTCATGTTCTGGGGCTGCATGAGTGCTGCCGCCACTGGGGAGCTACAGTTCATTGAGGGGACCATGAATGCCAACATGTACAGTGACATACTGAAGCAGAGCATGATCCCCTCCCTTAGGAAACTGGGCCGCAGGGCAGTATTCCAACATGATAACGACCCAAAACATACCTTCAAGACAACCAATGCCTTGCTAAAGAAGCTAAGGGTAAAGGCGATGGACTGGCCAAGCATGTCTCCAGACCTAAACCCTATTGAGCATTTGTGGGGCATTCTCAAATGGAAGGTGAAAGAGTGCAAGGTCTCTAACATCCACCAGCTCCGTGATTTTGTCATGGAGGAGTGGAAGAGGACTCCAGTTGCAACCTGTGAAGCTCTGGTGAACTCCACGCCCAAGAGAGTTAAGGCAGTGCTGGAAAATAATGGTGGCCACACAAAATATTGACACTTTGGGCCCAATTTGCACATTTTCACTTAGGGGTGTACTCATTTTGTTGCCAGTGGTTTAGACATTTATGGCTGCGTGTTCAGTTATTTTAAGGGGACAGCAAATGTACACTGTTTTACAAGCTGTATACTCTCTATTTACATTGTAGCAAAGTGTCATTTCTTCAGTGTTGTCACATGAAAAGATATAATAAAATATTTACAAAAATGTGAGGGTGTACTCACTTTTCAGAGATACTGTTCTCAGTCCCTTTCTCTGTCTCAAAATTGAGACATCAGGGGTTATATTTCAGCAAAGTGAAAAAAAATTGTAAAAGATAACAAAAAAAATATTAAAAATAGTTTAAAACTTGTAAAACATAATTTAAAAAAAATGAAGGCTCATTCATACGGGTTCTCTGGGCCATGCATTGTGAAAAAGCAGTATTTTTGTGGGCTGGAGCTGCTGCTACTCAAGAGTGACAGACAGTCACTGCCAGTGGCGGCTGGTAAAACTTTAGAATGGGGGGCGCTAGACCCCGCCCTACCTTTTTGACCCCTCCCACTTATCATAAGCCCCACCCCTTATAGTTTCCATTTATTGTGTCGGGAGTATACAGGCCAGCATCACCAGATAGGGTATACAGCATCACCCGTTAGGGGTATAGAGAGTCACCAGATAGGGGTATACAGAGTCACCAGATAGGGGTATACAGAGCCACCAAGTAGCAGCATACAGAGCCACCAGATAGCAGTATACAGAGCAACTAGATAGCAGTATACAGAGCCCCAGATATCAGAATACAGATCCACCAGATAGGAGTACGCAGAGCCACCAGATAGGAGTATACAGAGCCCCAGATAGGAGTATACAGAGCCACCAGACAGGAGAACACAGATCCACCAGATAGTAGTATACAGAGCCACCAGATATGAGTATACAGTCACCAGATAGGAGTATTCATAGCCACCAGATAGGAGTATACAGAGTTACCATATAGCAGTATACAGAGCACCAGATAGTAGTATACAGAGCACCAGATAGCAGTATACAGAGTCACCATATAGCAGTATACAGAGCACCAGATAGCAGTATACAGAGCCACCAGATAGTGGTATACAGAGCCCCATATAGCAGTATACAGAGTCACTATATAGCAGTATATAGAGCCCCAGATAGCAGTATACAGAGTCACCATATAGCAGTATACAGAGTTACCATATAGCAGTATACAGAGTCACCATATAGCAGTATACAGAGAATCAGATAGCAGTATACAGAGCCACTGGCTAGCAGTATACAAAGCCCCAGATAGCAGTATACAGAGTCACCATTTAGCAGTATACAGAGTCACCATATAGCGCTATACAGAGTTACCATATAGCGGTATACAGAGTCACCAGAGAGCAGTATACATAGCCCCAGATATTGGTATACAGAGTCACCAGACAGCAGTATACAGAGCCACAGATAGCAGTATACAGAGTCACCAGATAGCAGTATACAGAGTCACCAGATAGCAGTATACAGAGCCCCAGATAGGGATATACAGAGTCACCATATAGCAGTATATAGAGGCACCAGATAGTGGTATACAGAGCCCCATATAGCAGTATACAGAGTCACTATATAGCAGTATATAGAGAACCAGATAGCAGTATACAGAGTCACCATATAGCAGTATACAGAGTCACCATATAGCAGTATAAAGAGCACCAGATAGGAGTATACAGAGTCACCATATAGCAGTATACAGAGTCACCATATAGCAGTATACAGAGCATCAGATAGCAGTATACAGAGCCACCACATAGCAGTATACAGAGCCCCAGATAGCAGTATACAGAGTCACCATTTAGCAGTATACAGAGTCACTATATAGCGGTATACAGAGTCTCCACATAGCAGTATACAGCGTCACCATATAGCAATATACAGAGCCCCAGATAGCGGTATACAGAGTCACCATATAGCAGTATACAGAGCCCCAGATAGGGGCTCGAGGCACTGACAGACCCCCCCTGAAGTCGGAACAAAGACCCGCACTTACCCCATCTCTTACGTGGGCTGGCAGTGTGCAAGGTTGGGAGTCGGGACTGAAACCCGGGGGCGCGCTGCGCCTGGATGAGTAATCACGCAGCCAGCACGTCCGCCACAGTCCCGCCCACCGCATCCAATACCAGACAGTCACTGTCTCAGGGCAGCCAATTAGACTATGTGTGTGCCCCTGTTCAGCGCACATACATAGTCCTTTATGACTGACCAATCGGCTCACTACTTGCTGTCAGCAGACAGCAAGGAGCCGAGGAAAAAAAAAAGTCAATATACCAGTGCCTCCTGTAGGGGGTCGGGGTGTTTTTTTTTTTTTTTTCTTGTCAGCGTGGGGGAGGCAGAGCCCAATCGCCCCTTATTGACCAGCCGCCTCTGGTCACTGCTCTCTGCTTAGAGAACTGTGCAATCAGCAGTCTTAGAGCCAATGGAGTACAGCTGAAGCATCAAACAGATGTTGCAGCATAAAGGTGAGTATATATGGTTCTATTTTTTTCAATCCCAACACTTCTCCTTTATGTTCAGGAACCAGCCAAAACTCTTTTCATGGGTGACTTTGTCAACCCATACTGTGTGTCATGCTTCGACTGAAATAAATCAAAGGAGCGGGGTGGAAAACTGTCCCTTGAACAGCTGCTGTATCCAATTTGATGCACCCCTTGTCCAATAGCCCAGCCAGAAGAATTCCTCCATCCGTTTGCATGGATCCAAGATGTAGATTTTTTTTTCTTGGGTGAGGGGGGTCAACCTTGTGCATGCTCAGAATAATCAGGCAGCGAGCTGCAGCAAACAGAGTGTGGTAAAATTGTGCAAACAGTGGAAGGTATTTAAAACATGAGCCTGCTCTCCGTGTAACACCTCTTCTAAAAGACGTACAAATTCTTAGTACAACCATTTGTAAAAAAAATAAAACAATTTCATTACATTCGTTTTTTCTGCACATAGCTGACCTTAAAGAAGAACATCAGTCATTGACTGTATGGCTACCAGCAACATTTTTACAAACAAATACTGCAGTGGTCAAAAGTATATGATGTACCTTGAGTGAAATGGTCATGAGTACAAAATACCCAGCATAGAGTATATAGTACAGGGCTCAGGAGTGCATAACACAAAGCATAGGAGCTTGGATATGTTAAAGTGATTGTAACCCCTCACTTTTTTTAAAATAAAAATAACAAACATGCCTTTACTTACCTGTTCTGTGCAATTGTATTGCACAGAGCAGCCCCAATCCTCTTTTTTCTGAGGTGCCCGTCAACACACCAAGCCCCTCCTCTTCAGCTGCTTTCCATGGGGGCACCTGTGCGGGCTCGCTCCCAAGTCCCACTTCTGTGCCCATTGACACAGACAGTGGGACTGGTCCCCGCCCTCCCGCTCCTGTGTCACAGCTTTTGATTGACAGCAGCAGGAGCCGATGGCTCCTGCTGCTATCAATCTGTCCAATGAGGAGAGCGACAGCAGCTGCAGCCACTGCACTCATACACATCACTGGATCGGATCAAGCTCAGGTAAGAAAAAGAGGGGTCTGGGGGGAGCTGCAGCACAGAAGGTTTTTATACCTTAATGTAAAGAATGTATTAAGTTGAAAAACCTTAAACTTTAACCCTCACGTTTTTTCGCCTATATCTGTTACTAAATAATAGCATTACATGAGAAGTCTAACCTTTTGTGTCAATTTCTCTTCTAAGTTGTTTTTTTCTGGCTCCATTTTTCCCATTTCCGGTTCTCCTGTTTGCTGGATGACCCGTGTATTGCCGATCTCATAGTGTCACCCGTGCGTGCACGCTCACACCTTTGGTACTACAGCCCTGCGTAGGAACGCTGGCTGCACCCGCACTCACTGTGTCTCCGGGCACGGAGGACGCTGTAGCTCCACCTCCCATGTGCTTTGATTAACCACTTCCCGACCAGCGCCATAAATAGGCGGCGGTAGGGTTTGAGCGGCTCTACCGGGACATAGCCTGCAGCTGCAGGCTATATCCCGGTATCATTTTTTGGAGCGGGCGGTTGGTTATCCAGGGGTAATGACCGATCCATCTCGGGAGCCGCTTGGTCGTTACCCCAGGGGTGTCCCCTCCCGCCGTCTTCCGCCGCTCTTCTCCGGCCTCCCGTCCCACCGGGAGACCGGAGCGATGATCCGGCGCCTCCGCCGGCTAGAAGGAGACCTGATAGAAGCCGCAATCGGCTCAGATCGGGTCTCCTTCGGCAAATTCCGGAAGTGATGTCACAACGTCATTTCCGGTTTACTCGGCGGCTAACGGCACCAATTTTAAAAAAATTACAGTATTCAGAACCCCTGTTTTGGTGATCAGAATACTGTGAAGTGCAAAGGAGGGTCTTTTAGATCCCCCAGCCATCCAAAAAGTGTACCTGTCACCATATATTACTATCACAAGGGATGTTTACATTCCTTGTGATAGCAATAAAAGTGATCAGATTTTTGTTTTTTTAAAGGAACAGTGCTAAAAAAAAAAAAAAAAAAAAAAAAAAAAATTTAAAAAAAAAAAAATTTAAAGCGACATTGTCGCTGCGAGCTCGCGCACCAAAGAAAATGCATACATAAATCACGCCCACACATGAAAACGGTGTTCAAACCACACATGTGAGGTATTGCCGCGATCGCCGGAGTGTAATTCTAGTAGAAGATCTCCTCTGCACCTCTAACCTGGTAACCGCTAAAATTTTTTAAAGCGTCGCCTATGGAACTTTTTACATAACGGATTTTGTCGCCATTCCGCGAGTGCGCGCAATTTTCAACCGTGTCATGTATGCTATCTATTTACTCTACGTAACATCCTCTTTCACAATATACAAAAAAATTGGGCTAACTTTACTGTTGTCTTATTTTTTAACTCAAAAAAGTGAAATTTTTCCAAAAAAATCACGGTTGAAAGACCACTGCGCAAATACCGTGTGACAAAAAGTATTGCAACGATCGCCATTTTATTCTCTAGGGTGTTTGAAAAAATATATATATAATGTTTGGGGGTTCTAAGTAATTTTCTAGCAAAAAAAAATGTTTTTAGCTAGTAACCAACAAAGGTAAAAAAGGGGCCCGGTTGGTAAGTGGTTAACATGGAAATCAAGAGCTCTGAACTCCAGCTCCGCCTCTTCTCCGCCCCTTCAGTTCAGAGCTCTGGATTTCCATGTCAATCAAAGCACATGGGAGGCAGAGATACAGCGTCCTCCGTGCCCGGGAATTCAGTGATTGCGGGTGCAGAAGCGAAGCGAAAATGACACAAAAGGTTAGACTTCTCATGTAATGCTATTATTTAGTAACAGATATAGGTGAAAAAATGTGAGGGTTTAGTATCACTTTAAGCTTTACAACCACTGTAGCTCACAAAGTGCAGGGGTGTGTAATGCACAGAGTGCATGGGTTAGGAAAGCATAATGCACAGATCATTAGACAGAGTACAACAAAAAAATACCTCTGTACCCCTCTCCTTCAACACAGCCACCTCTTAACCCCCCTCCACCTCAGCCACCTCTCTACCCCCCTCCTCCACCACAGCAAACTCTGTACCCCCCTCCTTCACCACAGCCACCTCTGTACCCCCCTCCACCACAACAACCTTTGTACCCCTCTCCTTCACCACAGCCACCTCTGAACCCCCCTCCACCACAGCCACCTCTGTACCCCCCTCCACCCCAGGTGCTTGTACTATACATTACATCACCTGTGATGGACGAGAAGAGAGGAGGGGCTGGCAGAGAGCAACGTGCTGTGAGATGTCTTATTATTCCAGGCATCAGGTGAGGCTGTGTACTTTTTATTTTTTACAGAAGTCAAGAGACACCAGGGCTGCAACCATCAGGGGAGGAGGGGCAGCCAGTACAGATGTAGGGGCCTGGGCCCCAACAGGACCGCAGGAGGCCCCATGATACTCTCCTGCCCCCCACGGTGTCCCCCTGTGTCCCCATCCTGCACTGGCACTGCTTGCTGATTGGCTTTTCCACTGCTATCTCCCTCACTGACACCAGCACTGAGATAGAAAGAACCCTGACACCAGCACTGTGCTAGAGAGAACACTGACACCAGCACTGAGATAGAGAGAACACTGACACCAGCACTGAGATAGAGAGAACACTGTCACCAGCACTGAGATAGAGAGCACTGACACTAGCACAGAGATAGAGAACACTAACATCAGCTCTGAGATAGAGAGAACACTGACACCAGCACTGAGATAGAGAGTACACTGATACAAGCACTGAGATAGAGAGTAAACTGACACCAGCACTGAGTTAGAGAGTACACTGACACCAGCACTGAGATAAAGAGTACACTGAGACCAGCACTGAGATAGAGTGTACACTGACACCAGCACTGAGATGGAGAGCACTGACACCAGCACTGAGATCGAGAGTATACTGACACCATCACTGAGATAGAGAGTACACTGATATCAGCACTGAGATAGAGAGCACTGACACCAGCACTGAGATAGAGAGAACACTGACACCAGCACTGAGATAAAGAGTACACTGACACCAGTACTGAGATAGAGAGTACACTGACACCAGCACTGAGATAGAGAGCACTGACACCAGCTCTGAGATAGAGAGCACACTGACACCAGCACTGAGATAGAGAGCACTGACACCGCACTTTAAAGCTCTTAATATATGCAGTGTATACAGTTCCTTTTCTTATCGCTTGAATTGTTTTTCCCATTATGGGCGTAAGTGGGGCCTCACGTCTAAGTTTTGCCTAAGGCCTTACAAAGTTTAGAGCTGCCTCTGTCTCTACCCTAGTACATATTTTCCCCAAATATAGATTTCCCCCTAGTACAGATCTCCCACTAGCTCAGATCTACTCCAAGCACAGACCTGTACAGATCTCTCCTCCATTACAAATCTCTCCACCACTCCAGATCTGCCTCACAAAACAGCTCTCCGCCCAGTACAGTTCACCCACAAAGCACAGACTTTCCATAGGTACAGATCTTCCCCCAGTGCACCTCCCCCTTCCAGTTCAGATATCTCCCAAGCCAGGGGTGTATCATGAAATCAGTGGGCCAGTGTGCAAGATAAAAAGTGGGCCCTAGGCATCAATAAAAAATGCGGTGCATTGTGGGCGTGGCTTAAATTGTGCTTAAATATTGGCTTGGCTTAAATGGGGTGTGGTTTAATAGAGTCTGAGATACCTTACAGGTGAGAATGTGGTAATGCTAAATAGGGAATGTACAGTGCGGAGTGTACAGCGGTGGGTAGTACGTGCAGGGAGAGGGATGCAGAGTGCATGGAGGTGGGTAGTATGTGCAGGAGAGGAGTGCAGAGTGTATGGAGGTGGGTAATATGTGCTGGAGAGGAGTGCTGAGTGTATGGAGGTAGATAGTAAGTGCAGGAGAGGAGTGTGGAGTATATGGTGGTGGGTATTATGTGCAGAAGAGGAGTGTGGAGTGTATGGTTTTAGGTAATATGTGCAGGAGAGGAGTGTGGAGTGTATGGTGGTGGGTAGTATGTGCAGAAGAGGAGTGCGGAGTGTATGGTGGCGAGTAGTATGTGCTGGTAAGGAGTGCTTAGTATATGGAGGTAGATAGCACGTGCAGGAGAGGAGTGTAGAGTGTATGGTGGTGGGTATTATGTGCAAGAGAAGAGTGTGGAGTGTATGGAGGTGGGGAGTATGTGCAGGAGAGGAGTGTGGAGTGGTGGGTAGTATGTGCAGTAGAGTAGTGAATAGTGTATGGAGGTAGGTAGTAAGTGTAGGAGATGGTGACAGTAGTTCTTTATTTCTATTTTTTTAATTATTTTTTACAATTTAATTTTGTATTATTTTTTTTTCTCCAAATGCTTTTTGGGGGCCAGTGGATG
>BLSH010556642.1:207292-221305 GCA_018402905.1 Glandirana rugosa
GTCTCCTTTCTCCACCTACCCACCCAGATTTGGGGGGGGGGGGAGGAAGGATGGGTTTCGTTGTCGACATGTCGTAGGATCTTTGTATCTTTGTATCTTTTCACTGCCGTCTTTTTTCTGACTCATCAGGTAGCTCAGACGGGGAAAAATAAATAAATAAATAAAAATAATAAATAAATAAAAAAAATATAAAAAAAAATGTAATTGGATCAACAGACTGAAATCAAGAACACGGGGACATGACCTCAAACTAACTGGGGGGAAGTTCAAAACTAATCTTAGAAAGTATTATTTTACTGAAAGGGTGGTTGATGATTGGAATAAACTGCCAAAAGAGGTTGTGAGACAGTCAACAGTAAATGGCTTCAAGCATGCTTGGGATAAACATAAATCTATAGTCAGACAACTAGGTTAATGTAAAAAAAAATATAAAAAAAATAAATAAATAATAAAAATAAATAAATAAATAAAAAGGGGCAGACTCGATGGACTACTCAGTCTTTTTTCTGCCGTCACTTTTCTATGTTTCTATGTTTCTAGGATGCTGTACAGCTGTTGCTTTGGGTAGGAAGGAGGGGGGGGGGGGTTTAGACCCACCCATCCACCTCTTTCCTCTGTTTTTGGTGTGGATAAAGCAATCTGTTAGATGTTTAGGTGTTGATCAATATATTAGTGTATGGCCATTGTATCAGTGTATGATATTTATTATTGCTCTGTCTAACAATCATTAAACAGGCAGGAAATTCAAAGACATTTCCTAAATATGGATGCTGACAACATTAAAAAGTTAAAAGAGATCTAACCCTTCTCCACTAAGATTAAAAAAATGCCCAGAATTTAATCATGCAGAGTGCTGTGATCTTTCACTGAAAAAAATATCAAAATACAATACAGTGGAATAGTTTTGGGCAGGGATGAAAACATGCTGTAAATTAAGAATGCTTTCAGAAATAAAAGTGTTAATCAATTATTTTTATTCATAAAAGAGTCGCTTAAAAGTCCAAGAAAGTGATAGCAGCGCTTAATAAAGTTCAGTGCAATTATAATAAAGGTGCTCTGTGCAAATTGCCAATATGGTCAATAAAGATGAATGAAGTGCTTAGTGTTAAAAAAGAGTCCGCTTGGATGGACACACAACTTGTTAACTTCCAATGTGACCTTCACCTCAAACACCACGTGTATATGCACACTCTGGGGGCTCACCAGAACTCTGGAACATAACAGCCTTTTGTAACAAAGCGTCAGCGCAAGAGCTCCACTCCCTGCTTGTATCCCGAATGCCTCAAGGGTTAAGCGTCTCCAGCTCACATCATCATAAGGGACAAACACAGAAAGCCCTCATAGCGTATCATTGGTAAAATATTGTTTTATTCAAAGTAAAAAGTCATATGCGCTTACATTTAAGAAGAATCAATCAGACATGTGTACCGGTGTGGTTTTAGCAGACAGTCATCCCACGCCTTCCTAGTCCATTCGTAGGTGTCAAATCCTTACACTGTCGGGTTGCCGTGTGGCCACGCCACTGACGCGTTTCGTCATATCCGACTTGATCACAAGGGCTGGCCACACGGCAATCCAAGCCCTCCTATATACTAGCGACACCGCGCCACTAGATGGCCAAAGATCGCATTTCTCCCGACTCTCACATACTCCTATGTCACAAGAGGATGCAGGCAAAGAACCTCTTGTTAGAGCCGATGCAGGAAGTCATGCGAGCAGCCATATAGGGAACGATGTCGCCGCTCCATTGTGTAACCAATTTAAATAGATTGGATATAGAGCAAACATCCTAAACACTGCAACATACCATAACCTTGTGAATTCTATATCACCCCTCAGAGCAAGAAAAACTAATTTAATTGTATTAGTCACTACAGAGGTATAGCTGCATTGTGTATGTAAACATAAAAACGGCTAGAAAAGTCTTCCATAACTAATACAGAGGACAGCCATCCACAATCTGGGTTGCAATAAAGCAACTTCAGACAAGATTGGTAGCATGACAGAATGCTTAATAAAATGCAGTCCTTGGGTTGGAAGCAGTAAATAGGGTATGTCGCAGTGTATGAAATATAGTACAGTAAGTAAAATATATAAAACCATAAAATATATACTCTATTAAAGCTACATCCTATATATCACATCCCATGAAATATAGTACAGTAAATGAAATATATAAAACCATAAATCCATAAAATATATACGCTATTAAAACTTATATATCAAATCCCATATATCATATATCAATCTCTAAAAGGTATTCTTCTCATCTAAATTCAGATTTAGATCCAAATGGCACTCATTGGGACACAAACCCAGACCTATTCAGGTAATACTCCTAAATGAGGATTGATATAAATCTATTAGTAAAATTAATATTAAAATGATAAGCATAAAGGATATTAGTAGAAGAAAGTAATAGGTTAAAATTAAAATAAAATTAAAATTAATATTCGTATTCGTAGAAAGGGGAGGGTCAGGTACTCGAAACCATCTAGAGGTTCCACCATCACCTCACACTACGACTGCACAATAATGACCCTCAGGAATTATTTATAAAACAGTTCAGATCCAATTCAATGTTCAATCCATCGGGTGGGAAGTCTTCAAAAGGTATATCCATCGAGTCTCTTTCTTCAAGATGTCCCTGATCTTATTGGACCCCCTCCAGTTGGGTATCGGTTTCTCCACCCCCCAGAATTGTAAGCATGAGGGGTCCCTATTGTGGACCTTCTTGAAATGAGCTGATACGCTATGGTCCCTAAAACCTTTAATGATGTTAGATACATGTTCTCCTATCCTAATTTTCAGTGGACGTTTTGTTCTTCCTACATACATCAGCTTGCAGGGACATTCCAGGACATACACCACATGTGTACTGTCACATGAGATGAATTGGTGGATGTTATGCCATTCACCTGTACTTGTGGATGTAAAGCCCAATCGGGTTCTCACTTTGTTCCCTGTAAGGGTGCAGGCTCGACATTTCCCACAGGCTCTGAATCCCTTTCTATCGGGCCATAGTTGTACTCCTCCCATACCTGTAGGTGGGTGGAGGATTTTCTCCACTATATTATCGCTGAAGTTCTGAGCTTTTCTATAGATAAAGCCTGGTTTCTCCGGTAAAACTGGGCCTAAAGTTTTATCCAATTTCAGGAGGTGCGAATGCTTGGAGAAAATTTCCTCAACCTCCCGATATTGTTCATGGTAATTCGTGATTATATTCCACTCCCTTTTGATATCATTAATGGTCTGCTTTGGTTGTTCATCTAATAGCTCGTCCCTTGGGTTCTGGAGAATCTTCTGGATTTCCATGTCCAACTGCTGTGTTCGATAGCCCTTTTGAAGGAATTTCTCTTTTAATATTCCTGCTTGTTCTATAAAGTGCTGGTCGGTAGTGCAGTTCCTCCTAATCCGCATAAATTGGCCTCTAGGTATATTTTTCAGCCAGGAGGGATGGTGGCCACTCGTAATCGATAGGTAACTGTTACGATCCGTGGGTTTAAAATAGGTTTTGGTCGCCAAAGTGTGGTTATTCCTATAGATGGTTAAGTCCAAAAACTGAATCTCCGTCTGGTTCCATTGGTGGTCCAATTTAATATTATTGACATTATCATTCAAATCTTCAATAAAGTTCTCCAAGTTTTCCAAAGATCCTTCCCATATAAAAAATAAATTGTCTATGAATCTGCGATAAAATCACAGTTCTGATTTCCTCTCATGGAAAATATACCTATCCTCCCATTCAGCCATGAAGAGATTTGCTAAGCTGGGAGCAAATTTCGCCCCATAGCAACGCCACTGCACTGGGCGTAAAAGGTGTTCTGGAACCAGAAGTAATTGTGCTTCAGACAGAATTCCAGTGATCTGGCTAAAAAGATTTTCTGCTCCATAGGCATCTCATCCCTTTTACTTAAAGCCCAGTTCAGGGCAAGCATTGCATCATCATGGGAGATATTACCAAGGATTTACTTATAGCATTAAAAAACGTCCCATTAAGGGATGGGACCACCATGTTTTTGGTCACAGCGGATGTATCATCACTATATACTAATATCTCCCATGATGATGCAATGCTTGCCCTGAACTGGGCTTTAAGTAAAAGGGATGAGATGCCTATGGAGCAGAAAATCTTTCTAGCCAGATCACTGGAATTCTGTCTGAAGCACAATTACTTCTGGTTCCAGAACACCTTTTACGCCCAGTGCAGTGGCGTTGCTATGGGGGCGAAATTTGCTCCCAGCTTAGCAAATCTCTTCATGGCTGAATGGGAGGATAGGTATATTTTCCATGAGAGGAAATCAGAACTGCGATTTTATCGCAGATTCATAGACGATTTATTTTTTATATGGGAAGGATCTTTGGAAAACTTGGAGAACTTTATTGAAGGCTTGAATGATAATGTCAATAATATTAAATTGGACCACCAATGGAGCCAGACGGAGATTCATTTTTTGGACTTAACCATCTATAGGAATAACCACACTTTGGCGACCAAAACCTATTTTAAACCCACGGATCGTAACAGTTACCTATCGATTACGAGTGGCCACCATCCCTCCTGGCTGAAAAATATACCTAGAAGCCAATTTATGCAGATTAGGAGGAACTGCACTACCGACCAGCACTTTATAGAACAAGCAGGAATGTTAAAAGAGGAATTCCTTCAAAAGGGCTATCGAACACAGCAGTTGGACATGGAAATCCAGAAGATTCTCCAGAACCCAAGGGACAAGCTATTAGATGAACAACCAAAGCAGACCATTAATGATACCAAAAAGGAGTGGAATATAATCACGAATTACCATGAACAATATCGGGAGGTTGAGGAAATTTTCTCCAAGCATTGGCACCTCCTGAAATTGGATAAAACTTTAGGCCCAGTTTTACCGGAGAAATGAGGCTTTATCTATAGAAAAGCTCCGAACTTCTGCGATAATATAGTGGAGAAAATCCTCCACCCACCTACAGGTATGGGAGGAGTACAACTATGGCCCGATAGAAAGGGATTCAGAGCCTGTGGGAAATGTTGAGCCTGCACCCTTACAGGGAACGAAGTGAGAACCCGATTGGGCTTTACATCCACAAGTACAGGTGAATGGCATAACATCCACCAATTCATCACATGTGACAGTACACATGTGGTGTATGTCCTGGAATGTCCCTGCAAGCTGATGTATGTAGGAAGAACAAAACGTCCACTGAAAATAAGGATAGGAGAACATGTATCTAACATCATTAAAGGTTTTAGGGACCACAGCGTATCAGCTCATTTCAGGAAGGTCCACAATAGGGACCCCTCATGTTTACAATTCTGGGGGGTGGAGAAACTGATACCCAACTGGAGGGGGTCCAATAAGATCAGGGACATCTCGAAGAAAGAGACTCGATGGATATACCTTTTGAAGACTTCCCACCCCGATGGATTGAACATTGAATTGGATCTGAACTGTTTTATAAATAATTCCTGAGGGTCATTATTGTGCAGCCGTAGTGTGAGGTGATGGTGGAACCTCTAGATGGTTTCGAGTACCTGACCCTCCCCTTTCTACGAGTATGAATATTCATTTTAAATTTATTTTAATTTTAACCCATTACTTTCTTCTACTAATATCCTTTATGCTTATCATTTTAATCCGGATATTAATTTTACTAATAGATTTATATTAATCCTCATTTAGGAGTATTACCTGAATAGGTCTGGGTTTGTGTCCCAATGAGTGCCATTTGGATCTAAATCTGAATTTAGATGAGAAGAATACCTTTTAGAGATTGATATATGATATATGGGATTTGATATATAAGTTTTAATAGCGTATATATTTTATCGATTTATGGTTTTATATATTTCATTTACTGTACTATATTTCATGGGATGTGATATATAGGATGTGGCTTTAATAGAGTATATATTTTATGGTTTTATATATTTTACTTACTGTACTATATTTCATACACTGCGACATACCCTATTTACTGCTTCCAACCCAAGGGCTGCATTTTATTAAGCATTCTGTCATACTACCAATCTTGTCTGAAGTTGCTTTACTGCAACCCAGATTGTGGATGGTTGTCCTCTGTATTAGTTATGGAAGACTTTTCTAGCCGTTTTTATGTTTACATACACCATGCAGCTATACCTCTGTAATGACTAATACAATTAAATTCGTTTTTCTTGCTCTGAGGGGTGATATAGAATTCACAAGGTTATGGTATGTTGCAGTGTTTAGGATGTTTGCTCTATATCCAATCTATTTAAATTGGTTACACAATGGAGCGGCGGCATCGTTCCCTATATGGCTGCTCGCATGACTTCCTGCATAGGCTGTAACAAGAGGTTCTTTGCCTGCATCCTCTTGTGACATAGGAGTATGTGAGAGTCGGGAGAAATGCGATCTTTGGCCATCTAGTGGCGCGGTGTCGCTAGTATATAGGAGGGCTTGGATTGCCATGTGGCCAGCCCTTGTGATCAAGTCAGATATGATGAAACGCATCAGTGGCGTGGCCACACGGCAACCCGACACGGTGTAAGGATTTGACAGCCGGGACACCTACGAATGGACTAGGAAGGCGTGGGATGACTGTCTGCTAAAACCACACTGGTACACATGTCTGATTGATTCTTCTTAAATGTAAGCGCATATGACTTTTTACTTTGAATAAAACAATATTTTACCAATGATATGCTATGAGGGCTTTCTGTGTTTGTCCCTTATGATGATGTGAGCTGGAGACGCTTAACCCTTGAGGCATTCGGGATACAAGCAGGGAGTGGAGCTCTTGCGCTGACGCTTTGTTACAAAAGGCTGTTATGTTCCAGAGTTCTGGTGAGCCCCCAGAGTGTGCATATACATGTGGTGTTTGAGGTGGAGGTCACATTGGAAGTTAACAAGTTGTGTGTCCATCCAAGCGGACTCTTTTTTAACACTAAGCACTTCATTCATCTTTATTGACCATATTGGCAATTTGCACAGAGCACCTTTATTATAATTGCACTGAACTTTATTAAGCGCTGCTATCACTTTGTTGGACTTTTGAGTGACTCTTTTATGATTTATTGATTTATTCACGGCAGCAGCTGATTTATACATTATTCATGTTTATATTCATATTCACATTATTATGATTTTTTTGTGTGTATTAATATAACATACAAGGTTCACTGGTATATGGTATACTAATTTAGTAGAGCTGTGTTTACACACTTATATCATTTATTTTTATTAATTAACAAAATGGAAAGCAAATAAACAGGAGAAAAATCAAATCAATATTTTGTGTGACCAGACCACCCTTTTCCGTCAAAACAACATTGATTCTTCAATTCTTCTTGGTATACATTGCTTTTACACTGAAGATAGCTCTCAATGATATTACATAGTTAGTCAGGTTGAAAAAAGACACAAGTCCATCCAGTTCAACCAAAAAAAAAAAAAATGTATATACATATATATATATATATATATACACATATACACATACACACATACAACCAAATAATCCCATATACAATCCTTCACTCACAGTTGATCCAGAGGAAGGCAAAAAACCCCAGCAAAGCATGGATCCAATTTGCTATAACGGGGGAAAAAATTCCTTCCTGATTCCCCGAGAGGCAATCGGATTCACCCTGGATCAACTTTACCTAAAGATGTTAGTACCCAGTTATATTATTTACATTAAGGAAAGAATCCAGGCCTTTTTTAAAGCCATCAACCGTGCTGGCCAAAACCACCTCTGGGGGGAGTCTATTCCACATTTTCACAGCTCTTACTGTGAAGAAACCTTTCCGTATTTGTAGATGAAATCTTTTTTCCTCTTGGCTACATTTGGGGCCAGTCACGCACTTCTCTAATGGCATGATGGATAAGCAGTGGTGGCTTGCCGGCTTGGCAGTATGGGGCGCCCGGGCGCCGCACCCCCCCCCCCTGCTAGTCATGAGGAGGAAAAAAAGTGGTCCAACTCCATTGAAAGTGGCACTGGATACAGTGTGTACGAGATTTTTTCCCCCTTTGCAGTCTGCTGACTTGCTGACTGTAATTGTTTGAGCTCATTGGCCAGTGTTAAAAAGGTGAGTGTGTGTGCCAGCGAGGTGCACACACTCACACTGATTGGCTCTGTCCTGAGGCTACACCATTTCATTGGTCACCGTGCGGTGAGCGGGGGCGGGACTGTGGTGGACCTACTGGGAAACTCACTGCCTGAGCAAGCACGCAGCACGGCCTCAGAGTCTGCTGTGATGGCTAATTTCCTGTCCTTCTCACTTCACTGAGGTCTGTCCGAGTGAATTGGTCAGGTAGCATGGTTTATAATTAGGGGGTAGGTAGGCCAAGCACTATGGTGGAGACCCCTTTTACTTCTTTCCTCTCTATGGACTGCCCCCCATGTCTGATCTGTCGCACTCCTCTCCTGCTCTCCGGTCTGTTACCAGGAATTTTTACCCTGTGTGATTGCCTGCAACTTGCCTGCAACTGCAATGATTTCTTTTCTGATACTGGCAAGTTGCAGGCCTGCAGGAGTGGAGAACGGCCTCTGGTGATGCTATATGTACTCCTCTGATGATGCTATATACTCCTATGGTAATGCTATATAGTCCTCTGATGATGCTATATACCCCTATGGTGATGCTGTATACTCCTCTGGTGATGATATATACTCCACTGGTGATGCTGTATATACTCCTCTGATGATGCTATATTCTCCTCTGGTGATTCTATATACTCCTGGGGTGATGCTGTATATACTCCTCTGGTGATGCTGTATATACTTCTATCTGGCGATGCTGTATACCCTATCTAGTGATTCTGGGCTGTATACTCCTGACAGAATGGGTGGAATCTATAAGGGGTGGGGATTATGAGAAGTGGGAGGGTCCAAAAAGGAAGGACAGGGTCTGGCGCCCCCCCATCCTAAAATTGCACCAGCCGCCACTGTGAATAAGTATCTGCCTGTATTTCTCAGCATTGAGGATGCCATTGATCCTGACCAAACCTCAAACTCCATTTGCAGAAATGCAGCCCCAAACTTGCAAGGAACCTCTACCATGCTTCACTGTTGCCTGCAAACACTCATTATTGTTCCGCTCTTCAGTCCTTCTAACGAACATACTGTCTCTTGCTACAGCCAAATTCAAGCTGCCATTTTTCTGCACCCCAGTTTCTATACGTTTGTGAATAGTTGAGTCAATTAGCTTTTTTTTTCATAGGAGGTAGGACTTTTTGGCCACAATGTTTCCATGGAGATCAATTCTAGCCAGACTTCTTCAGACAGTAGATGGGTGTACCTGAGTCCCACTGGTTTCTACAAGGTCTGTGCTGATGGCACTGCTGGACATCTTCCTATGTTGAAGGGAAGTAAGTATTATGTGTCTTTATTCTACTGCATTCAACTTCCCTGGCCAACCACTATGTCTAAGATCCTCAACTTTGCCCAATCAATGACGTCCTCAATGCTGAGAAATACAGGCAGGTGCCATACCATTGAAGAGACATGTGTTTGGCCCTAAATTTATTCTGCAGCAGGACAGTGAACCCCAAAATGCAGCCAATGTCATTAAAGTGTTGCTAAACCCAGAACTCTGCATTCACTATATGTGGTTTCCCTCAGTACACAGAACATGGACATGCAATAGTTTTAGTAAATATAAACTGCTAAATACCTTTTATCATCAGCAGTCAGAGCAGTCTTGTGACTTCTAACAATGTCTGGCTAAAGCTTGTAGGAGGAGTTTTTATTCTTCCATGATTGTCCTATGAGGGTGAAGGACCCCTGACCCTCTCTCTGGACAATGCTGATTTGCCCTGTGCTCCCAAGAAAAAAAAAAAACTCTCTAGAAAAAAACACTAAGCTGAACATGTGCAGCTTATCCCCAAGGCTCTGTACTATCAGAAGATGTATTGGGGACATAGGAAGAAAGGGAGGGTCAGAGGAGCCAGGATCAAACAGCTTTTTTAAACAATGCAGAGGATTAACCCCTTAGATTCCACAGTGAGTATAACAAGAATGCTTTACTGCATATACAGACTGATTTTACTGCTGTGGGTTTAATTACACTTTAAGAACTATCTTCAGTGTAAAGAAGAACAAGGAGTCCTGGAAGTGATGGTATGGTCAACATAAAGCCCTGATCTCAACATCATTGAGTCTGTCTGGGATTACATGAAGAGACAGAAGGATTTGAGGCAGCCTATATTCACACAAGATCTGTGGTTAGTTTTCCAAGATGTTTGGAACAACTTACCCGCAGAGTTCCTTTAAAAACTGTGCAAGTATATCTAGAAGAATTGATGCTGGATTGAAGCCAAAGGGTAGTAATAAATATTGCTTTGATTTAGATTTATCTTCTGTTGCTTACAAAATTGCATTTTGTAAATTGATAAAAACAAACAACTAAAATATATATTTTTGAAAGCATTCTTACTTTACAGCATGTCTTCACACCTGCATAGAACATTTTCACAGTACTGTATAGGTACACATAACTTCCAGTATTTATACTTAGCTGCATTTTTAACTTAAAAGCTATGTAGCTATCTAAACTGCTGACTGATCAGCAATAAAATGAGATTTTAGTAATGTGTTTGGCAAGAAATTTGTCATTCAGAGCATTGTTGAATAAATGTTTAATCTGCTTTATATGAGCATGCCATCATTTGTTTGCTCAAATAATGTTGTGACATTAAAATACAAAGCAGTGAAAGCTTTGAAGATGCATAAGCATCTTGGGCATGTTTTGCATTTTGCTATAATTTCAAGTTGTACAGCAATATCTTACAATGCAGAAATTGTGTTCTGCTGACATTTACCCACTGACTCATGGCCTAGGCATTCAAACAGGATGCTTAATCCCACAAAACTGGAAAGCCCCACAGACATTGATAAAAATGTCTTTATTAATTTGATCTTTGTTAATAGAATTCCAAAATCTGCTGTCACTGTTTGCTAACATTTACTGTCATTATTAGCCTCCAGTACTGAATTCCAAAATCTTATCTCAAGCAAAACAGTTTCATTGTAATGTTTTGTTAGTGTATAATAATATATAAATAACAAATGATCAGCTAGTTCCTATTTTCTAACAAGTTATTTGTAATTAAATAACATACAGAAAAATAAATACAAAGCATCATAATGTATTACATAATAGCCATGCTTTAGCACTTGTAGTTCTATAGCAGCACTAGGGTCGTCATTTGGAATACCAACAATCGCTTGGTTTCTTCTAGGTACTCGGGTTTCCTCCCACACACCAAAGACATACTGATAGTTTGATTGGCTCCTGTCTAAAACGGCCCTAGTATGTGTATGTATGAATGTGAGCTTGGGACCTTAGATTGTAAGCTCCTTGAGGGTAGGGACTGATGTGAATGTACAATGTATATGTAAAGCTCTGCGTAATACAGTATACAGTGCCTTGAAAAAGTATTTATAGCCCTTGAAATTTTCCACATTTTGTCATGTTACAACCAAAAATAAATATGTGAAAAGTGTGGCGTGCATTTGTATTTAGCCCCCTTTACTCTGATACCTCTAACTACTATCTAGTGGAACCAATTGCCTTCAGAAGTCACCTAATTAATTAATTTATTAAATAAAGCCCACCTGTGTATAAATTAATATCAGTATAAATACAGCTGTTCTGTGAATCCCTCAGAGGTTTGTTAGAGAACCTTAGGGCCGGTTCACACTGCAGCGGGGCGGAGCGGCGCGACTTCGCTGGCAGTTCACATCTAGGCGAATTGTCAGACGACTTGAGTCGCCTGACAATTCGCCTCAATGCTGTGCAAATGGGACCGTTCTAATAGGAGCGAATCGCTTCGCTCCGCATTAGAAAAATGGTCCCTGCACTATTTTTAGGGCGATCTCAGGCGGCTTGCATTGACTTCTATGATAGAAGTCTCCTAGCAAGCCGCTTTGAGATCTCCTGGAGCGCCGCATCGCGCCGCTCCGCCTCGCTACAGTGTGAACCGGCCCTGAGTGAACAAACAGTTTCATGAAGGCCAGGGAACACACCAGACAGGACAGGGATAAATTGTGGAGAAGTTTAAAGCAGGGTTAGGTTATAATAAAATGTCCCAAGCTTTGAACATCTCACAGAGCACTGTTCAATCCATCATCTGAAAGTCGAAAGAGTATTGCATAACTACAAACTTACCAAGACATGGCTGTCCATCTAAACCGACAGGCAGAGTAAGGAAAGCATTAATCAGAGAAGCAGCCAAGAGGCTCATGGTAACTCTGGAGGAGCTGCAGAGATCCACAGCTCAGGTGGGAGAATCTGTCCACAGGACAACTATTAGTCATGCACGCCACAAATCTGGCCTTTATGGAAGAGTGGAAGAGTGGCAAGAAGAAAGCCATTGTTGAAAGAAAGCCACAAGACGTCTCGTTTGCAGTTCAAAATAGGATTCTTCAAACTCATGGCAAATCATGGCAAATCAAACCTGGGGAGTATTTCACTTTAAACACTATTAAAATAGATTATCCACCAAAACTGTACTTTTAATGAAACATTTTTGATTTGGTACATGTTCCCCTTTTGTCATTGCCAGACCCCATGCCATTTGTTTCACAATCCCTTGCCTATCAGCCTTAAAAATGGTCAGAACTGATTTTAAATATTTGGTTCACATTGACTTCAGTGTGGTTCAGATTTCCATTTAGAACTTTTACGCTGTTTGATGAACATCCTGCTCAGGGCCGCTGTTAGAAATCATGGGGCCCCTTACAGTCTATCTAACGGGGCCCTCTTTGACCCTACCCTTGACCCTACCCTGCCTCAAAACAAAATGCAGTTTTTTGTTCAAGGGCGGGAGGTCAAACAGTGCAACAGCTGTGGAAATGATTGGGTGGCTTCAGAGATGCTCATATCATTTCCACATGAAATCCACCAGTTGCCTTTAAAAATATACGCACACTCCTGGCCGCTGACCCCAACTAGCAGTATGTCTATGTGCTTAAAAACACATGTTTGCAGCAGGGTCCCAGACTAAACTGGTTAAAGAAGAGTGGTTGATGGGCAGTAAAAATGCAGCTAAGCTGCACGTTTTTACTGTGACCCCCCCCCCCCAAATGCAAGTGTAGTAGAATCTCACTGTGCCTTATGATCTTTAGCATTAGGATAATCATTCACACTATTAAAGAAGATATTGCAATATATGTCATCTGACTCATTGTGTGCTGTCATTGCCTGCCACGCTACCCTTCATCGCCTGGATTGGTTTTACTGCTCCCTCCCTGTCAGGGGCCTCACATCAGTCCTAGCACCTGAGAAAGCAGAGCAGATGCAGTACATTGCAGATTACTCCGCCAGGTGCCCGGGAAGTAAGAGAGCAGCTGACCCGAAATTTTAAGCATGAGGTGCAGCATAGGATTGTGTAGCTGCACCCAAGAATGAAGAAAAAGTCCCTTCAATGCTCCTACCACCTGGATCCCTCTATTGATCTGACGGGGCCCAGTAAAATGTATTTTTACAACCCCCCAAGCAAGTAGGAGGGGGAGTGATTTTAATAAGCCCTATTTTTTCATTTAGAAGAATAAAACTATAAAGCTGCCTGGGCCCCCTGTTGAGCTGATAGGGCCCGGGTCTGGTACAACAGGACCGGTAGTACTGCCTTATCAGCAGTCCTGATCCTGCTAACAGAGTCCAGGTTCTGCTCATCTCTAGATGTGATCTGCTGCATTAGATAGTATACATTAATTCCATACTTTTAGCAAAGATTGTGTAGTTTGAACATGGAATTGTGGTTTTAAAAGCTTCTATTTGTGTTTTAGCTGCACGTCTTTTTCATACAAATCAAGGTAACTGCAAACAGTGGCGTAATTAGGGTTGGTGTCACCTGGTGCAGTAAAACATGGTGTCTCCCCCCCACACTAAGTAGCCTAGTGCATCAGTGTGGCCTCTCTCCCCTTATGGAGGTGGGATGGGATCAGGGGGATGGATGGAGCTGGAATGGATGGAGCCGGAATGGGATGGGGTGGCGGATGGAGCCAGGAAAGGGGGTGGATGGAGCC
>BLSH010556642.1:224916-257656 GCA_018402905.1 Glandirana rugosa
GGGTAGGGGGATGGAATGGGGGGGTGGATGGAGCCGGGATGGGATGGGGGGGTGGATGGAGCTGGGATGGGATGGGGTGATGGATGGAGCCAGGAAGGGGGGGATGGAGCCGGGATGGGATGGGGGGTGGATGGAGCCGGGATGGGGTGGTGGATGGAGTCGGGATGGGATGGGGGGTGGATGGAGCTTGGATGGGGTGGTTGCTGGAGCCGGGATGGGATGGGGTGGACGGAGCTGGGATAGGATGGGGGGTTGGATGGAGCCGGGAAGGGATGGGGGGTGGAGGGAGCTGGGATGGGATTTTTGATTTGGGGGGTTAGAGGATATTTGTTAGAAGGTGCTTTGGGAGGGGAGAGGAATTGTGCTGGGGATTAAACTTCTCCCCTCCTTCTTTTACTTCTAGCATAAGTCATTTCTAACCCAAAACAAAGCAACCCCCTAGTACATATCCTCAAACCCCCCTCTGAAATTACTCCTGGTATGGATTGTTACCTGCCAAAGCCGACCCCCCTCCCCCATCACCATGTTCCCCTCCTCTGCAATATTGGTATTGTTATTATTGTTTATGTTATTACATTTACATACCCCTTGGCCCCAGGCACACGCTGTAGCGTGGTGTCCTTCCCCCTCCTTGGCTCTTCATCATGGCCTGTGTCTTCATCATGGTCTGCAGTGATGAGTGCAGACGGCAGGGAGAGAAGTGTAATTGTGGCTGTTGAGGCGGTCAGACCCGAGCATCTCTGCCTCTGCCTCGCTCCCTCCTGCCCCCACTCTCCCTGCACATCGCGTGCTGCTCAGGAGATCCCAAAAGGGAAGGAGGGAGCCGCAGCACTAATGCCAGTCTAGACCTGGTATCACCCTCTGGCGGGTGTCACCCGGGTGCGTACCGCACCCGCCTAGCAATGCCACTAACTGCAAAGCAAATCAAAGCACCAGCTTTAACTACTTCAATACTTTCCATCCTTCCTGCCCAGGACAATTTTCAGCTTTCAGCACTGTCACACTTTGAATGACAATTGCGCGGTCATGCAACACTGAAACTCAAACTAAATGTTTATTATTTTCTTCCCACAAATAGAGCTTTCTTTTGGTAGTATTTGATCACCACTGGTTTGCTAAACAAACTAAAAAATACCAAAATCTTTGAATAAAAAATGTTTTTCTTCGTTTCTGTTATACAATTTTGTTTTCTCCTTCACTGACGGGCACTGATGAGGCATCACTGATGGGCACTGATGATTTGGCACTGATAAGGTGACACTGATGGGCACTGATAAGGAGGCACTAATATGTGGGATTGATGGGCACTGATATGCAGCACTGATGGGCACCAATAGACGGCATTGATATGCAGCACCGATGGGCACTGATAGGTGGCTCTGTTGGGCACTGATAGGCAGCACCGACGGTCACTGACAGACGGCACTGATGGGCACTGACAGGCAACACTGATGGGCACTAATAGATGGCACTGGTAGGCAGCACTAATGAGGAGGTACTGTGAGTCATTACTGATGGACACTGATAGGCTTTATTGAAAGGCACTGACATGCTGCACTGATGAGCACTGATTGGCACTTTAATGGGCACTGATTGCCATTTTAATGGGTAAGGATTGGCACTTTGGTGGGCACTGGCTGGCAGCTGATGGGCAGTGATTGACATTGTGGTGTGCACCTCTAATGGGGGCTGAGCTGATAATCAATGCACTGCTCTGACAGGAGAGACGCTGATCATCTCTACTCTATCAGAGCAAACTGAGGAAAGCCATTTACCGGCACTTCATGGTTCACACTGTGATTACCTGTGATTGGTCACAGCTGATCATATGGTAAAAAGCCTCCAACAGAGGCTCTTTACCACGATCGGAGTTGCGGTGTATCAGACTGATGCTTAGAGTAGTTTATGCTAAATCAGTCAACATTAACCACTTCCTTACTGGGCACTAAAACCCCCCTCCTGCCCAGACCAATTTTAGGCTTTCAGCGCTGTCGCATTTTGAATGAGAATTGCGCGGTCGTGCGGTGTTGTACCCAAACAAAATTTTTATCATTTTGTTCCCACAAATAGAGCTTTCTTTTGGTGGTATTTGATCACCTCTGCGGTTTTTATTTTTTGCACTATAAACAAACAAAGCGATGATTTTGAAAAAAGAACACTATTTTTTACTTTTTTGCTATAATAAATATCCAAAAAAATATATAAAAAAGAAAATTATTCATCAGTTTTGGCCGATATATATTCTTCTACATATTTTTGGTAAAAAAAATTGCAATTGGTGTATTTTGATTTTTTCGCAAAAGCAATTGTGTCTACAAACTATGGGAATATATTTATGGCGTTTTTACTATTTTTTTTTTTTTTTACTAGTAATGGCGGCGATCTGCGATTTTTATTGGGACTGCGATATTGCAGTGGACATGTCGAACGTTTTTGACACATTTTTGGGACCAATGACATTTATACAGAGATCAGAAATTTAAATGTCCACTGATTACTGTATAAATGTCATTGGCAGTGAAGGGGTTAACCTGCAGGGGGCAGTGAAGGGGTTAACAGTGTTCCCTGGGTGTGTTCTAACTGTGTGGGGGGGGGGGTGGGCTGGTCGGGACAGAACAGATCTAACTGATCCCAGTGAACTGAGTGATCAAAGACCACTTACTGCTCAGTTCTTGGTCTTCAGTCAACATAAAGGCGGTGACTGTAAAGCCTCGTACACACGGTTCAACGGACCAAATCGTATGTTGGCTGTTGTATCTAGCATACTGACATGCACTACATGATCGTACGACCAAGCTGAACATAGTGACGTGTTATGAATGTATAAAGGGAAAGTTCAGGTGCATGTAATTTGTGTCTGGCCGTTCCTGACTTCTGAGCATGCGTATTTTGCACAATACTACTTGTTGGACCAACTTCTCTGTACACATGGTACAACAGTCGTATGACCGCTTGTTTATACTACCAAGTTTTCTAGTCTGCTCATACAACTTCTGTTGTACGACCGTCGTACATCAGCTGTTCTAATCGCGTGTACTAACGGTTGATTTAGCATACAACGGTCGTTCGTACGACCTGTTGTATACGATCGTTGAACCGTGTGTACGAGGCTTTAGTCACCGGCTCTCTGCTCTACCCCTCCAGCACTCACTGGGGCACTGAATGTGGACAGGGTAGGAGTGGCTGGTTTATGCTCTCAGCAGCTCATTGAGAGGCTGAGTCATCTCCCAGTCCAGGCATCTGTGTGGATCCTGTAATGTGCTGCAACCCAATTATACCTCTCTCAGGCTATAGAATGGCACTTCACCGTGCCAGACTAGCAGTCTCCATCTGCTACCCAGTAGATACTCATAAACAAATGTTGTCAATGAGGTAAAGGTAGAAAAAATATTTCTTATTGAAAACAAGGAGTAAAATGTTCCATTGCATGACCCACGCTAAGGATGGGTTCACACTGGAAATGGCGTACATCGGGGGTCCGGTGCGTCCTGGTTCACCATTTCAGGTCTGATTTCAGCCCTAATTTTTGGCTGAATTCGGACCTGAAATGGACCAAAAGACGCACAGGGCTCCTGTGCAAATTGGCCATGGAGCCACTCCGGAGAGGCATGAACCGGCTCCATAGAGAGCCGGTCACATTCTCCTACTAATGCGAATTGGATGTGGATTCTCCGCATCCAATTCGCAATGGTGTGAACCCAGCCTAAAGTGTTTCAGTCCAGAAAAAGACCTTATTCATAGCCTGGTTACATCAACACTGACAACACAAATAGAGCATATATAGCAGACCAAATGCTCAACACACCTCCAGTAATTAATCCAAATAGATTCACCTGAAAATGCAGGTAAGTAGGTAGTTGTTGGCTGCTAAAATGACAAGAAAAAACAAATTCATGTTGTCCAAATACAATGTGTAGAATTGTAGGAGGGATAGCAAATCATTGACTATAAAAGTAGACTATATTGTTAACCCAGATGCAGATCCGGGTCACATCTGAGATTTAACCTGGTCTGCAATCAATGCATCCACCATGCTTCCCTTTGCAATAATCTGCGATATATATCTTCTCTCTTTGCAGTCCATACACTCTCTCAATGCCACAAAATCAAAAAAAAGTACTATCCCCTCCATGCACATCTCTAAAATGTCATGAGACACTAGAAATTTGTGTCGCTCGTAAATAATTTGAGTCACAGAAGTACTCTCCAATGCGAGTTCTAAGTCAGCATATAGTACAGCCCAGTGGCGGTTGCTGCTCAATATTTTGGGGGGAGTGCAAACAAACCTGCCCCCCTCACTCACACAACCGCCACCCTCTACCCCTGCGGGAGATGGACGGGAAGGCAGCGATCGAAGGCCTTACCGTAAGGAGGCAGATGGGAGGCGGGGATGAGATGAAGAAATGAGATGTGAGATGAGCTTGCCAAGGGAAGGGCTTCTCCTCTCAGGTGAACAGGAAATGGGTCCTGAGACCTGATTAGCTGGGCCTGGCCAATTGGGTCTCAGGACCTGCTTCCTGATTGGCTAGGAGAAGAATCAGGACGACAATAGCGAATATTAATTTGCTATTGTCACACAACTGGGTGGGCTTGGGGCAACTCCGGCTCTAATCATGTGCTTAAAAAAAAAAACCCCATTGAAATCCAAGTGTTCTTGCATCCCTGCATGTAGATTAGGAGCCGGGAGCATTAATTAGGGGGGTGGCGCCTCTGCACTCCTTATGGACGGGCCATTACTGGTACAGCCTACATACTACAAATGACATGATGTGCAGCAAATAAGATACACTACATAAGTTGAACCACAATTGATGAAACCCCTAACCTCAATGTGTTCCCCTGTAACTAAAGATTCAAAGATTTTTGTACATAGATTCAAACTACAATATCTGGATACAATATCTACTCTATCCAAAATGAAAGCAAACATTTTGGTTTTAGATATACTAAACACATTCTGCACTAGCGTGTAAGGTATTTCCCCTAGATACCACTGGATGTCACTGTTCTACATACTTTGAATATATTTTCTAGCTCCCTCAAGACTGTGATTACAATGGAATAAAACACACATTTTTCCTTTGATTGCAGTTTGGAAACGAATGCAGTGCCTTTAAAATTTGTAAAAGGTAAATAGGGAGATAGTTAAAGTTTGGAGCTGAACTTACTGTAAGTGGCCTTGCCTCCTTTGTATATTATATGTTGCCTAAGTGCAGTACTGAGAAAGGGAAGAGGACCGATATCCCATGCACACATAGGGTGGAAGGTGTGCCTGGGCACACCCTAATCACCCTGTACTGGGCAGATTCCCCCTGCTTCCTGGCTGCAGAGAAAGGGACTGGGGAATCTCTGTCAGTTTCTTTCTCTGTCTCTGTTTAGACCCCTGATATTTCACCAAAGCCCCCCAGCAGGGCTCCTAAATAAAATTATAAAAAGAATAATAAAATACAATATTGTAAAAAAATAATAAAAAAACAAAATTGTAGAAAAAAAAAAAATAATAAACTACTGACATCTATCTCTGCCCTGCTGACACTGTCGTCTTCTCTTCTGACATATATACACACACTCATGTTTATTTGCGCTTTGTGGTGCACACCCTAATGCAATAGGCTGCACACACCTATGCATACACAGTTTGGCAAGGTACGATTTTTTATTAACTGGACGGCTTGGATTTGTAAAGATGGCCATATATGATACAATGTGGTGGAAGGATATAAATCCTTTTCTGTATTGTGTAGTTACAGTCACATAAAGGGTGGATAGATGATAGATGCAGAAATTGCACATAGATTAAACCTGCTCTCCCATTCAAACCTCAGTCAGAGTCGAGACTGCAGTCACTGACAGAACTTACATACTTTACAGCTAGTGCTATCTGCTCCCTGATCAACCCTGTAACTTCCTTTGTGGCTCACTGTTTTGCATCACTTCAAGCGGAATTTCACTCTCTCAGTCGACACTGACTATCTTTAATCCTTATACTGCTAGCATTGGTAAATAGATAGGAAAGTATATCATATTTAGTTGTTTTAAAAATTATGGCAAATTATGTCATACATCCCAGGAGTCTTCAGGAACGCAAAAAGGGGTTTTCTCAGCTAATCATACCCTCCTGCCTGTGTTCCGTCAGATTAGGCAACCCGTCAAATCTTGTAACGGAAGTGACGTTCCGTCGCGGCTATCTTGCTACACCCCACACTCGTCCGCAGTAAGGATACAGTCAGAATGCAGCAAGCAGACATCTTTTAACACCCACTGAAGTCTTCATTTCACACTTATTTGTGACAGTGAACTGAGCTTATATACTGAAATACAGTATTTAGAAATGGCAGCCAGGAACAGCCAGTGTAGAATGGGCACACTGCTAAAGCTAGTTGTGCCACACCATATTTTTATCACTGGTGATGATGACAGAACAGTTGCCTTCATCTTCTCATCTTCAATAATCTCTTCAAGTGAGTCATCCTATGTAGCACCATTCCCCTACAATTGTTCAGGAGGCTATACAATAGCTCAGGCAAAATGATGCTGTGCATTTTTGCAGCTGGTATGCCTAAGGAACATGAGCCACACCGGGACAGAGAATTTGTTGATTCTGCAGGGGCAGACCCAGAAGTAGCTAACCTTCTTAGGCAATCTATAAGTGTTGGTAGCCATTTCAAGTGTTCATACCCAGTCAGTGTGTGGAAACTCTATTTGCCCACGCAACTCCTGATACAGTATGGGACATGCCTACCCAATGGAACTCTACCTTGTCTATTATAATCTGAAAAAGCTCCCGGGCAACAAGACGTCCTGCCTACTAGATGGACTATCTGCACTGCTGCTGACACTTTATGTGCTCCCACATATAGCAGTAAATGTCAGATTCAGACAAAACAGTGCCGTGCAATACCCACCCTACTGTCAATTACATGATGCAAATGTTAACAAACATGTACAAAAAATAAATGATGGTTTGGGTAATATGACGACACAATGTACGTCAGCACCTCATCCCTTTTATGTTTTGTATATACGAAAGGGAACTAGGAAATCAGGGGGAATTGCTGTTGGGATTATAACGGTGCCTTTGATTCAATTCACAGCTGACAATCTAATAAAATCATATTTTTTATTAATATACATTAAAAAGAGATTCCTGGGGTTTCCTTCCCGCCCCCCTCCTCCTTCAGACAGAAATTTCCACAACTACAACAAAATCCCAACATTTTGGCATTTGTCCAACAAGTTTGTAAAGAAATTGAAAAGCTCCCAATAGGAAAATCTCAGCCTAACAATCTGTCTAGACATCATACCAATGCACTTCGCTCTCTTCAGAACAATTCTGCCCTTGTTATTAAGCCGGCCGATAAGGGTGGAAATATTGTAGTTATGAATCGGGAACAATACGTGGCTATGTGTATTGACCTTTTGGCAAACACAAAATGGTATAGGCCCATAATTAGATCAGTGGTAGAGAATGCCCAACAAAGTTTTCGACAATTAATTTTTGATGCTTATCGACAGGATATTATAGATAAAGATACCTGGCAATTCTTGAATATAAAGGATCCTAGGATCCCAACGTTCTATGCATTGCCAAAGATTCATAAGTCAATGTCAATGACCTATTATTTCCGGATGTGGAAGCATAACAGAGAATGCAAGTAGGTTGGTAGACAAATACTTACAGCCACATGTCGTTTCATTGTCATCGTATGTCCGAGATACTATTGACCCACTTAGGTCAATAGAGGGAATACATTTGCCTGAAAACGCATGGTTGGTAGCCATAGACATTGAAGGCCTATATAACACAATACCACATGCACGTGGACTTGATGTTATAGCAAAAACACTTAGGGACCGTGGACCTCAGACGGCCTCTTATAATCAATTTGTGCTAAATCTCCTAAAGTTTATACTCACCCAGAATGTTTTTATGTTTGGATCCTCCCACTACCTCCAGGTACAGGGCGTGGCAATGGGCACTCGATGCTACCCCCTGCCTATGCCAATCTGTACCTGGGGGGGTGGGAGAAGGACCTTTTTGCTGATGATTCAAAGGGTAGACTGTCATGACCTGGTACCGGTACATAGACGACGTGCTGTTGGTGTGGACAGGTACCATGGATGAACTCATGGAATTTATGAGTTGTCTTTCAGAGAATGATTACAACTTGAGATTCACCATGAATTGTGATCAGAAAATAATTACGTTTCTGGATGTTGAAATATATGTAGATGCTAATGGTTTAGTGGGTTCCACATTGTACAAAACCCACTGCCGGAAACATGATTTTGCATGCGGAAAGTTCACACCCTAAAGGGCTAATAAATAGTATACCCTTCAGTCAATACCTGCGTGTTAAACGAAATTGTAGCTCAGATGCGGACTTTCAGCGGTCCGCCTCTGAGCTATACCATAGACTCTGAGAACGGGGCTATAGTCACAGATGTCTAAAAAGAGCCTACAATAGAGTTAAAAAGCGGGAGAGACAATCTCTTTTATTTTCTGAAAAGCCTGATCAATGTCTTCCGATAACTAGAGTAATTACAAGATACTCAACACAATATCAAGAAGTTACAGACATTCTCAAAAAATTTTGGCCTCTTTTGACTTCAGACCCTACAGTTTGCCAATATATTAACAGGTATCCACAAGTTACCTATAGACGTGCTACTTCACTAAAAGATCGTCTAGTGCAAAGTAATTTTAGTAGTGAAATAAATCCCCCAAAAGTTAGTTGTACAGGCACTTATGCCTGTGGTAAATGTAAATTCTGTTCTTTTTTACACAATGGTGAGACGTTTGATCTCCCAAATGGTCAAATACACAAATTGAAAAAGCTAGTGACTTACCAGACTGTTGGTGTGGTTTATTTGGCCACATGTCGATGTGGTGCCTATTATGTAGGTAAAACCAAACGCCCCTTTCATGAACGTATTAAAGATCATATTCAACCTATATATAAAAAACAGATAACCACAGCTGTGAATCTACATGTGGAGAGATGCCATGGATTCGACCCATCTTGGATCGGGTTCATGGCTCTCGAGCACATTCCACAGCATCCGCGGGGGGGAAGTGTGGACCGCGCACTCCTTCAATTAGAGGCGCGATGGATACATGTCCTCCAAACTACTAGTAGTCCTGGTCTCAATGAAAGTTTGAGCTATGCCTCCTTTCTATAACTAATCTCTATGTCCTTATGAGGCCCCACATATGTAAATTGTCCCCCTCTAAGACCAAAGCCCCCCTTTCTTCTCTCCCCTTTTTTTTTTTTTTTTTCGTGCTTCTCAGCCATATTGAACTATAATGTTATCTGTGCTAATAGATGGAATATGATCGTACACACAAATTGTATAAAGAGATGTTTATAAAATGTAATTGCTAAATTCTTGCATGATGATTCAATGTACGGAATGCTTTATAAAATAAAATACAAACTTTTTTCTGTTTATTCATATTTGTTTGTGCTTTGTAATTATATGGAGATTTGCGTTTGCCTAAGATATTTGACAATGTTGTGTCCTGCAGTGCGTTTGTTGTTGTTGCCATAATCGAGTTGGGTGTCCATGTTTCACTGCTGGTGTTCCGAGGTTGTTGGGGGAATTTGCCTGTCCACACGGGTAAGGGCGCCTCTGTCTTTCTTTGGAGGCGCCCCAGAGGCCGCCGGGTGGCGCCTCCTCCTTCTCGGCGGGTCGCAGCATGATACGCTCTTCCATGATCCCGGGGGTTGGGAGTGGAGATGCATACAGACCATCTTTGCGCCCCTCCCCCCGAGACATCCCCCTTTGAGGGCTTATGGGAGTTGTAGTTCGTGCGGTGGCTGTGCTGGGCTGGCGCAGGCGCGGTGGCCTCTGTAGCATTCCCGGGCTTGCATCGGTGATGTCACACGCCGACGCAGGCAGGCGGCCTTATAGGTCAGCCATTCACTTAATGTTCCAGCTTGGCTGCACTGGAACCACAGGAGGAGTCTGAGACGCTCAGAAACTAAGGTGAAACATAGTTTTTGCTTGTTCTGATTCATTTGTTTTTATTTATGTTTCCTCCCTCTTTGGATTATGTAATTTGGCGATAGGCGTTTCTGGCTTGGCTGATATACAGCTGACTGTTTTGCCCTTCTTTGTTAAAAGTATACAGGGCAAACAAATGAAACTCAAATTGCATTATGAAACTGCAGCTTTGCATATTAATAATAAAATTTGCATCTGGTATTTTGGATTTTTTTGGTTTTTTGACTTCTCATAGAGATATTGAGTTTATTGCAAGCCGCTAGTGTTTGTTTTGCTAAATTTAAATAAATGCTATTTTTCCTTTCTAGTCAATACGGCCTTAATCTTTCCAACTATTGTGGCTTATGGTGATTTATCTGTATGGAGCAACCCCTAGTGGTTCAACCAACATATGACAGCTATATTAGTAAGTGCTACAATTAACATATGAAGGGACAATCTGTGATCCCGCTTATTGTGGCTTGTGGTGTATGGATTAGTCACTACTTCTATATATATATATATATTTTTTATCTGCTTTATTCAGACACTTACTACGCATCGTTCTCAAATATTTGGCTGGCTATATTTGGTCGTCTGTGGGCATGCAGCGCCCCCCCCTTCCCTGGTGTGACGTGTGTTGTGGCAGGGAACCTGATTTGTGCCTGGCCTTGACAATTGAACCAAGCTGTGGGAGGTGAACGCAATTACTCTAAACTTTAAATTTAAAATATTAGATCTTATTATAATCCTTGCCTTGAATCATTATGAGATATTTACCTGTTTTTCTTTCCTACTTTTGTATTTTCTATTATTATATAACATTGATTATCCGTTTGATGGCCCACTAAAATCCCTGATGAAGCCATAACTGGGCGAAACATGTAGGATATGGACCATCGTACCTCATAGTCATCATTGGAATTGTGTATCTCATGCATTACATTTTAATATGGATTGTATTCATTCGGATTGGTATCCGTGTTCACTTTTTCAAGAAATCTGTTTTTAATGTATATTAATAAAAAATATGATTTTATTAGATTGTCAGCTGTGAATTGAATCAAAAGCACCGTTATAATCCCAAACAGCAATTCCCCCTGATTTCCTAGTTCCCCCACATGTACAAAAAATATTCAAAGAATGTGCGCAAAAATAAATAATCATTAACATGAAAAAATTTAAATCGATATTCTTAACTTGAGTTCTTCAATAAATATTAATCAGTCCATCTTAATTGTGTCATTGTCCCTATTTCATTATATTGCACATAATCTTCACTACTGTTAAATATGTAATCTGCAATTACTTCCAATAAAGATCTTGCACTATTTTCACCATTTACATGCAGATCCTAGCACCAGCATTCAAATGCCCTCACCTTCTTTACATAAAATAAGGAACCTTAGGTATATTGTGTCTTCCCCTTTAAATTGGAGTCAGTATAGCCATGACTGGTATTCCTCTCTGCTGTCTCCAGGCATTTTAATCCACATTCATCCTTCTCAATCCATAAGAGAATTGCACCCAGAAGCTGTAGAATATTACCTGCTACCAAATATTGATAAAGAGAGAAGTTGTCGAAGATGTCCACATGGGATGGATCTAAGTCCAAGATCGGTATCAGACCTTACAAATGTTCTTTTTGCTGAATGGGTACAAATTCCCACAGACACACTCCAAAATCTTGTAAAAAGATAAAATAACCCATCAGTACCCAGACACAGTTGACTGACTGACATTTGTAAAAATGAACCAGTCCAAGACCAGTGACAACAGTAGGGTTGCCACTTCATCCTTTTAAACCCGAACACTTATGAATTACACAGGTTCTGAGGCATTTCATTTAATGCAGATAGGGCACCAAATGAGTGTAATTACCACCTTAATCAGCTACAGCATCTATGTAATTCATATGTGTTTGGTTTTAAAGGGATGATGTGGCAACCCTAGACAACGGTCAAGAACCTGTTACTGGTAAATATATTTGGGAAGTCTGCCACCTAAAGGATTTATTTTCTGTAAAGCCTAATCCCACCTCCTGTCACCATTGCTGACTCGCCATCATTACCATCTCATACTGGATCAATTGCTGTTGTTCATTTTAACTGCACTTTTGCTTTAGCACAACCAGTTTTTCTGCAGCTGTTTTAATGTTGCAAAGAATTTAACATTTTTTTGGCAGGTGGCATCCACTGTTCCAATATTTCTGTAGAGTTACAATATTTTAGCACCATAAACACCCCAGACCCAATTTTTCTGCTGTTTCACCGTTGTAAATAATGTATTTATTTATTTTTTGGTCTTGTAACATCTTGTGCTCTGCATGAATATTTCTGTAGGATTACATTTTTTGTACCACTAACGCTCCAAACCAAGCCTTCCTTAGCTATTTCACAGTTGCAAATAACTTACATTTTTGGCAGGTAACATTTTGTGCTCTACAAGAATATTTCTGTTAGTTTACAGCATGCTGGCATCAGTCATACTCAAAACCTAATTTTACACAGCTGTTTCCCAAACATACGTTTTTAAATATATATTTTTGCTGGCTAACTACTGCATTGACCACTAATGTTTGCAGTCAATTTTGGTACATTAAAAATGGACATTATGTTTCTAAATGGTTCTCAGTTTTGAATTTTCATGCAGGCAAAATCATGCCGTGTAAATTTATTATGGCTGTTTTCATGTATATTTTCTTTTCAGTAGTTTTCATTAGTTTTCCATAACAAATAGCAGTCTTACATCAACATTGAAAAAATTAAATGTTCTACATACGTTTAGACAAGCCTTAACACAGTGTCACTGCATATTGCCACTGTGGCTACAAATATGGTCCATGTTTTCCATTTTTCGTTCGATGTACATGCGACGGTCAGCCCCCCTCCCGAGCAAACTGCTGCCCTGGGCCCCCACCCTTCCCTCTCGGGATCTTGCTGTAGGGGGGGCAAGCGGCGACGCCACCCGCAAGGGACCAAGCCGACGGTCACATGACACCTAAATCATCAGTCAATACATCAGACAACCATAACTTGTTACAGTACACAATACCATGGTGTATTTTTCAGAGTATAATTATACATGTGTTGCATTTCTTTTCCTTTCTGTAGGAGAGTATGCCTACATCCCTGGTGTAGGAAGGCTGCCAATTGAACAATTTAAGGAGACTGAAAGAGAAACAAAAAAGGGAAGAAGAAAGAAAGAGAGAAAAAAAAATATACTAAAAGAACGAACAAGAGTTGAATCAACATTCAACAATACCCCCAGTTGGTTGGGTTTAAGTCATCATTAATGCAATGTCATTTATTCTCAAGTTAAGGGTTTGCTATATGTTCTCAGGGAATTTTGATACCCATGACTGCCAACTATTGGTAAACTGGGACATGGATTTAAAGGTGTTTGGGAAAAAAATTTTGTAGGTATATTGGCCTTTGACTCTATTATGTCCGAGATATTGGGGGTGTTTGTGGTTTTCCATTGTGTTGTGATTGATAATTGAGCAGCTATTAGGATATGTATTGTCATACATCTATGTTGGGCAGGGATCTTATCTGAGTTTAAGTTTAGTAATGCTAGTGGTGGCTCGGGCGTTAATATGACTGCAGTTATTTCAGCTATCAGGGAAAAGACCTGCCTCCAGTAGCTCCGTAGACTTTTGCATTCCCATAATACGTGCACCAATGTACCTTTAGAGACACAATTCCTCCAACACTGATTAGAGGAGTCTTTATAGGTTTGCGACATTCTCATTGGGGGCAGATAGCTCCTGTGTAGGATTTTCAGGGATTGGTCCCAGTGGTTCACACAATATTTATAACTACATTGCATTGCTTTACACCACTTATTCATGGGGAGTTCCACTCCTAGGTCTTTCTCCCAGTTTAGCATACTAGATGTATTGGTGGGAGTCAAGTTACTTTGTATTTTTGAATAAAACCAGGACAAACCTTTTGGTTTATCATATTCCTTTGTTAGGTAACCCCATATCTCAGTGTGTACCCTACGCTGGAGATTCTTATTATTATTATGATAGTGTCTTAGTTGAAGTTCCATGTAAGATTCTGCTACTGGGCCTGGTAGGGCTAACTTTGAAAATGTTGTGTCCTTACTTAGTGTTTCGCCTTTTAGTCATAGGTAAGGAATCAAAAATTCTTAGGAACTTAGTGGAAGATCTCTGTGAGTCGAGTAGGAGTTATGAGCTAGTTGGTCGTGGATATTGCTCCACACGTGAAGTGTGGACTCTATTGAGGGGATCTTTGGGCACTGCAGAGAGTTTTGCTAGTAGCAGAGAGGCTAGGTCCCTATCGGACACTATAGCTTTCTCAATGTGAACCCAAAGTTTATCAGTGTTTTGATTGAACCATGCTTTCAGCTGGTCTAGTAGGGCAGCGTAGTAGTATTTGCAAATGTTTGGGAGTCCTGCGCCACCTAAGTAACGTTGTCTGAGTAACATGGGAAAGGAGAGTTTGGTCATCTTCCCCTCCCCCAGAGGAACTTCCTAAATAGCTTGTCTACCTGGGAAAAGAAGGCTGCTGGTATGCATATAGGGATGGTTCTAAAGAAGTAAATTATTTTAGGTAATAGCCTCATTTTAAGAGCTGCTATTTTCCCAAGCCAGTTTGTGCGTGGCTATATGTTCTAAATATTTTTTTATCAAATTCAATAATGGGGGTAATTACTTTCATAAGTGCCGCTGGTAGGGTAGGAAAGATTAATCCCTAGATATTGGAGCATTTTGGTTGACCATTGAAATGGGAATTTCGCTTTTAGTTCAGCTATCCTATAAGCAGATATGACTATTGGCAATATAGTAGACTTGGTTGCATTTAGCTTGTAATAGGACACAGAGCCAAACCATTCCAGTAGTTGTTGCACTCTTGTAAGGGAAGAAACCGGATGTGTTAGGGTTAGCACCACATCATCGGCAAAGAGGCCGATTTTGTGATCACGCCTGCAATGTGTATACCTTTGATATTTTTGTCTGTTCTGATCTTCTCAGCAAGAGGCTCCATCACTAATGAGAAGATCAGTGGAGAGAGCGGGCACCCTTGTTGTGTGCCGTTTGTAATGTGAAATTTTCTTGACATGGCATTAGATGTAAACACTTGCGCGGTAGGATTTGTATATAAAGCTGAAAGAGCTGAGAAGATTGTACCTTTGAATCCAAATTTTTGTAGCGTTGCTCTCAGGTATCCCCAGTGAACCCGATCAAACGCTTTCTCAGCATCTAAAGTTAGGAACACCGTGGGATCCTTGTGACATTCCGCCACTTTGAGTAGGTTGTACATTCTGCGTGTACCGTCTGGGGCTTGGCGGCCTTTTACAAAGCCTACCTGGTCAGCTTTTATTAAACAAGGGGTTACATCTGATAGCCTTTTAGCAAGGATTCTGCCGTATATTTGAAGTCGCTGTTAAGCGGCGATATAGGCCTAAAATTTGCTGGACTGTTCGGCTTCTTCCCAGGTTTGGGGAATGCCACCACAACCACTTGTAGCATTTCCTCGGGAAAAGAGGCAGAGGTAATTGTGGCATTAAATAGGCTTCTCATATAGGGTATCAACATAGATTGGAAAGTCTTATAATATTCGGCTGAAAAGCCATCAGCACTTGGAGCTTTGTTAAGGGGTAATGACTGAATAGCTTGTTGTATTTCCCTGTCACTAATATCAATATTTAATGTTTGTAACACATGGCTGTCTAGTGCTGCGTGTATATTTTAACCCTACATGAGTGCACTGGCTTGACCTAGAATAATTTTGGATGCACACTCTTTAATGTAGTTTGACACAACAATAATTCTTTAAATGAAAACACCCGTTCGTATTACCTAACTCTGAATTTTGTGACCAAAAAAAAATACACCTTTTTTCTCTTTTAGGCAGAGAAGGAATACAAGTTTTACTTTTGTAAGTAAGTATGGTGTCTGTCTGCTCTCTCCCTCTTCAATACCTCCGATGAAAAATAATTTATTATTTATGTATCTCAAAAATGACAGTGCGGCTGAATATTTTGGGCTGAATTATGACTTCTCTTTGCTTCCACAATGTGATCCCATTTAAAGGGATACGATTCTTTCAAATAAAAATAGTTTATTTAATATAGTGTATTTGTAAAATAATGGTCTCATTGTTTATTTATGGCAGAAATATCACTGCTTCTGAAATTTCCTTGGATTAAAAAAAATGTGATTCTGTGCATTAAACTGTGCAATTTTTGTATAATATTTGAGAAACAAAATTTTAATGTTATATTTCTGCCTGATAAATGCCTACTCCTTTCCTTTTAGACTGCCTTCTAAAACAGGATGAAATCCTGTGCATCAAATGTGTACAATGTCTAAATTGTATTTGGAAACAATACATTTCATTTAATATGGCTGATATTATGTATGGCTGAAATATTCCTGCTCACTGACTACTAAACTGTTTTCCATGAAAATGGATTTAATTCTGTTAGGCAAATCCATACATGCGGTGTCTGAACTTCCATTTGTTTTTTCATGCTGAAATCGGACTAATCTCTATTTCTAAGATTAGCTCCAATTAAACTGGATGGGATTTGTTTTTAGTTAATCCATAAGATTGTTATACTGTGTCTTTGTAGAAAATGCATTTGGTATTCATATTCCTGATTGAAAGAGGCCAATTCTGCTACAAAATGTGCCTTCCATAAAAAAAGAGGCGATTTAGTTCTGCAAATATGTGCAATTTTTGAAACCTGACTGAAACAACAATAGTTTTGGGTGATATTTCTGGCTGAAATAGGCGTAATCTCTGCCACAAAATAATCCTCCCATTAATAAGCATATGATTCTCTGCAGCAAATCTGTACAATATACTTTATATTTTGTCTATGTAAAGATTATAATACATCAATGGGGTTGATTTACTAAAACTGGAGAATGTAAAATCTGGTGCAGCTCTGCATAGAAACCAATCAGCTTCTAAGCTTTTTTGTCAAAGCTTAAAGCGTAACTCTACTTTTGTTGAGAAAAAAACATTCCTCTCTGGGTGATCTATGTACATTGCAAGGATTATAACAAACTTTGTTGCAGATTCCCACCTTTTGTTATTCTGAAGAAATCCCTCTGTGTTTGTCTGTGCCTCTGTTCTGAGTGGGTCTGATGGAAGTGGTTTCATAATTAACTGTCAGGTGTGCAGCTGCAGGGCACTAATGAGGAAATCTGCTGGACCTGCATCCCTTTAGACGTGTACCTATTGAAAGTATCTCCCCAAAAATGAAATTTTTGTTGCAGCGGATGCCTGAAATCTGACTTGTATTTTAGTGTAGACTTCTGGGAAAACTGGTGAGCCAATCACACAAGCAGGAAATTATGTTTCTGGGGAGTGGTCAGTACACACTCTGTGTACAGAACAACTCCAGGTAGCCATATTGCAATGCATTCTCAGAAAATTACAGAGCGGCAGATTGAAAAGGAAAGGTAATTTTTAATGACAATCAATTACAATATTATACACGACAAGCAAGGAGAGGCGCCTCTAAGTGCAATAAGCCAGCATAACATTTATTAAAAGATTAAAAACACTCACATGGGTGAATTAAAAATGCAGCAGTAGACCAACTAAAGAAGGGCAAAAGCCATCACTTCCCATGGTCCCGGGAGCAACAAGCCGCTGGGGAATCCTACGTCCTCCACCGCTATGGGATGGAATAGCCGGCTGTGTAGTGGTATCAGAACGAGGTCCGGAACGCAACTCCAGTTCAGCCCAGGGGTGATGGCATCATCGATATGCGATGCATTTCACTAGCGTACAGGCTCCGATGGTATGGGAGTCCTGCGCTACTTCGTCAGGCAGCCAGAGGCAGTCGGTATGCTCCAACAATCAAATCATGAACAATAAATAGGCAGTTTGAAAGGGAGAAAGGGGGGGGGGGGGGAGAGGAACAGGATAACAGAGCTATATATGTCTAAAAACGAGCAAATTCTCTAAAAAGACATTGATGGCAAAAAACAATGGACACAAATAATAAAAATGTGGATGCTGCTAGTGAATAATACTGACAACAAGGAATAATGAAAAAGTAAATAATATTGGTGGCATAGGAAGGCAATAGCCTCAACAATAAATGACAAAGAATGAGGGGAAGGAAGGACAAGACCTGGACGGGGGGGGAGGGGGGGGGGGGAAGAAAAAGAAAAAGGAAAAAGAGGGTCAAACTCAAGGCCTAACATACATGGCCAAGAATCACACTTTGTAGAATAAAAAAGAGCTAGGGGATTACCTAACAGGGACTAAAGGATGGTGGAGACCTCTATACACTCATTGAGGCCCCCCGGCGAGAGGCCATCTAAGGTATATATCCAGAATGTCTCTCTGGCACAAAGTTTTATAAAACGTTCGGCCAAAGGGAGAGCTCTGGGTATCTGTTCAATGACTCACACTGATAACCCCTCAGTGGACCCCTTGTGGGCTTCTAAAAAGTGTCTGGGCACACTGTGATGATCCTTTTAGCCTTCATTGGCTCTCCTATGTTGGCTGAAACGACATCTGAGCGTACGTGTAGTCCGCCCAACATAGACCAGCCCACCTGAGCACGAGAGACCAAAGACTACAAATTCTGAAGCACAAGTGTAAAATTCAGACATAGGATAAATTTTACCTTTGACCTTAAAAGACTGTTGTTTGTGCTGAACAAACTTACAAGCCTTGCATAGTATTTTACGACATTGATACATGCCAATATATGGAAACAGAGTGGGCCTAGGTGCCCCCTGACCTATTTTGGTTTTAAGTTTGCTCGGTGCTAGCTTGCTCTTTAAATTTGGTGCCCTACGGTATGTGATCTTTGGTCGGGGAGGGAGGGAATGTTTTAGGAGGGGGTCCTGTAATAGTATGTCCCAGTGTTTCGTAAAAATGATCTCCATTTTACGATATTGATTGTGAAACATGGTTACAAACCTAACGGGCTGGGAAATGGGGTTAGTCTGGGAGGATTTGGGAGGTCTCCCTTTATGATAAAAATTATAGGCTTCATTCACTATTTTATCAGGATATTTTTTATCTCGAAATTTCTTTTTAAGGACTGCCCTCTCCTCCTCATAGTCCTTATCCAAAGAACAGTTCTGGCGGATTCTGCAGAACTGCCCCTTGGGGATATTACGTACCCATAGAGGGTAGTGGCAGCTGTTGTAGTGAAGAAAAGAATTCCCTGATGTAGGTTTGGTATGATTTTTGGCGATGATGGAATGCTTTAGATGACCCAATTCTAAATCTAGAAAGACAAGTGTGTACGGATCTGTAACATGAGTAAAGGAAAGATGGTAGGGATTGCTGTTGCAATGTTGAATGAATTTAGACATTTCGGTAGGTGGGCCATCCCAGATGACCACAATGTCATCTATGTACCTACCGAAAAAATTATGTGTGCTGAAAAGGGATTATTGTTATTATTTTATGAATATATTGGTTTTCCCACAGGCCCATGGCCAAATTCGCATAAGTGGGTGCAAAACTGGCACCCATAGCTGTGCCATGGGTCTGGAGGTAAAACTCACCATCAAATTGAAAATAATTGTGGGTTAGACAAAACTTTGCTGATTCCAATAGGAAAGTAATTTGTCTAGAATTAATCATAGGAGCAGAGGACAAGAAATGGTACAAAGCTTGTAAACCATTTTCATGCAGGATGGATGTGTACAAAGAGCACACATCCAAAGACAACCAAACATATGATGGTTCCCATCTATAAGAGGAAAGCAACTCAAGAAGATGGGACCCATCCCTAAGATAGGTGGGTAAGTTATGGACAAATGGCTGCAAAAATCGGTCAATATATAGGCTGAATCCAGATGTGACACTATCCATTGAGGCCACAATGGGCCTGCCTGGAGGTGTCTTCTCATTCTTGTGGACTTTAGGTAAATTATAAAAATAAGGAATAGAGTAATAATCCTTAAGTAGGAAACTTGCCTCTGTCTTACTCAAAACATTATCATTTAAGCCCATCTTGACCAAGGAATCAGGCTCAGAGGCAAAGGTGAACGTAGGATCATTATGAAGTTTTTTATATGTTTTGGAATCAGCCAATAATCTACGGGCCTCTGCAATATAGTCGATCCTATCCTGCACCACAATACTGCCACCCTTGACCACTGGCTTAATAATTATGTCATGCTGTAGCATGAGAGTATTCAAGGCAGAGATTTCAGATGGGGTAAATTGTTGGTATTTGCAGGACTAGATTTACACAATCTCTGCAGATCAGATAAAACTACCCTGTAGAAACTTTCCACAAAGGGTCCTTTAACATGTGTGGGGAAAAAAATAGACTTGGGTTTGAACGAAGAGTGAATAACAGGGGGTGAAGTAGCCAGATGTTGGGTAAACAGTTCCAAGGAACCGTCCTCTGGAGATAAGGTCTCAAGGGTATCAAACAAATTTTCATCAAAATTGAATTGGGTGAGAGAGAAGGACTGGGAAGGGGAAAGAGGTGACGTGGTGGAAGGGGAGCTAGGGCACATGTCTTCGGTTTTTTGTTTCTCTCCTTTAAGATGAAAGTATCTTTTGAGAGTAAGATTCCGCACAATCTTGTTTAAATCCTGGAACAAAAGAAATGGATTGAGCCTATTGGTGGGCGCAAAATTTAAGCCCCGACCCAAAAAAGTGGTTTCAGCCTTGGATAAAACATATGAAGACAAATTAAATATCTTCTTAGGTTCTGTACCTTGGGGAAATTTTTTATCATTGGCTCAGGGCCGTCCTCCTCGACAACCTTTCCGGAAAGTTTTCTTTTTTAGAGGACGGTGTGAGGAGGACTGAGCACTAAAAAAGGTGACACCAGGGAAGTGTTGGCAGTTGGATCAACATCACCAAAAGTGATGGGACCATCACTGGAGGCATGTGATGTAGTTCCAAATGGTAAACTGACATTGGTAGACGAAGGGCAGGATGGGTCAATGTGAGAGCTGACCTGAACAGTGTGATTAACCTCTGATCTCCCTCCTAATGGAGTAGGAGAAGCAGTAATAGGAATGTCTTGGCTCATAGATCTATTATAAAATTTATTGAGGGAACCAATAGTATTATTCAAAGTCTTTTTTGATCGTCTGTTCGAAGGTTTACGGGTCCTGGGAATAATATGTATAAGTGGAGGGGGGGGGGACAGGGAGGTGAAGAAGTGATGGGATAGGTTTGGGATCAGGAGGGGGGGTTTGAAGGAGGGAGGACCATGAGGGTGGGCATAGTTATCTCTCGGCACCGGATGGACATCATGGCCACTTCTTTTTTTATTCCAAGTAAACACACGTTATTTTTATAATCAAGAATATCCCGTCTAAACGTATTAAGTTTAATACTGATGAGAGTATCTTCATCTCTTTTGGTATTCTGTTTTAGAGTATGGAGCCAAGAGAAAGGAATTTTTTGACCATAATCTACTATACTGGTAGTTAGAATTTGTATCTCGTGGGTATACTTTTCTAATTTTTGAGTTTGATGAGAAATAAGTACCCCCATCCATTTGAGGGTACAAAACTCAGCTATAGTTGACCACTCTTTTTGACCTTCAGGGTCAACTTGGGGTGGGCAACGTTGAAGCACTCTAAGGCCTCTAGGTGTAATTTTATGTTCACAATATTTATTTAGAAAAAAAAAATCTGTTCCACCATTGACTGTTGGCTTCCTTAATTAATCTTTCAAGATGTTGAAATTTTCCACAGAGATAGTGGCAGCGTTTACCTTCCACCCTCACCGTGGATGAAAATAGGGAGGAGGGAAGAGCATAGTATAAATCCTCCAATAATTCGTGTTTAGACAGTTCAATATCTGTAATGACATTGGGTGGTGAACCGGGAATAGTATGGGAAGATGTCGCCATGTGATGAAAATTAAACAAAAGGAAAACTAGACAAGTAGCACAAAAAGATAAAGGTTAAAACAACAATCACTAAGTGACCTATGCTCTAGATGTGCAGCACTCCTAGACCCAAAAACATACAATGAGAAGACAAGTATTGGGGCGCAAAATCTATAAGCAAAGGAATACCGTCCTGAAGTGTAGAATGATGGTAACTGTAATCATTACAAGTCCAAATCCAAAAAGGATCATCACAGTGTGCCAGACACTTTTTAGAAGCCCACAAGGGGTCCACTGAGGGGTTATCAGTGTGGGTCATCGAACAGATACCCAGAGCTCTCCCTTTGGCTGAACTTTGTGCCAGAGAGACGTTCTGGATATATACCTTAGATGTCCTCTCGCTGGGGGCCTCAATGAGTGTATAGAGGTCTCCGCCATCCTTTAGTCCCTGTTAGGTAATCCCTTAGCTTTTTTTTATTCTACAAAGTGTGATTCTTGGCCATGTATGTTAGGTCTTGAGGTTGCCCCTGCTTTCCCCCCCCCCCCCCCAGGTCTTGTCCTTCCTTCCTTCCCCTCATTCTTTGTCATTTATTGTTGAGGCTATTGCCTTCCTATGCCACCAATAATATTTACTTTTTCATTATTCTTTGTTGTCAGTATTATTCACTAGCAGCATTCCCCTTTTTAATTATTTGTGTGCATTGTTTTTTGCTATCGATGTCTTTTTAGAGAATTCACTAGTTTTTAGACATATATAGCTCTGTTATCCCGTTCCCCTCCCTCCCCCCCCTCCCCCCCTCCTTTCTCCCTTTCAAACTGCCTATTTATTGTTCATGATTTGATTGTTGGAGCATACTGACTCCCTCTGGCTGCCTGACGAAGTAGCGCAGGACTCCCATACCATCGGAGCCTGTATGCTAGTGAAACGTGTTGCATATCGATGACGCCATCACCCCTGGACTGAACTGGAGTTGCGTTCCGGACCTTGTCCTGATACCGCTACACAGCCGGCTATTCCATCCCATAGCAGTGGAGGACGTAGGATTCCCCATCGGCTTGTTGCTCCCGGGACCATGGGAAGTGATGGCTTTTGCCCGTCTACTGCTGCATTTTTAATTCACCCATGTGAGTGTTTTTAATCTTTTAATAAATGTTATGTTGGCTTATTGCACTTAGAGGCGCCTCTCCTTGCTTGTCTTGTTTCAGTTATTTGGTGGACCGTGGGATCTGAGTCCACCACTCCAGGCTGCCCTTAGTGCTCTCCGTTGGACTTATCATCATCCATACCACATCCCATCCACCATTCTTCCATTTTTGGATTTGGACTTGTAATGATTAGAGTTACCATCATTCTACACTTCAGGACGGTATTCCTTTGTTTTTATTAGAGCACTGTCCCTATGCTTATAGATTTTGCGCCCCAATACTTGTCTTCTCATTGTATGTTTTTGGGTCTAGGAGTGCTGCACATCTAGAGCATAGGTCACTTAGTGATTGTTGTTTTAACCTTTAACTTTTTGTGCTACTTGTCTAGTTTTCCTTTTGTTTAATTTTCATCACATGGCGACATTTTCCCATACTATTCCCGGTTCACCACCCAATGTCATTACAGATATTGAACTGTCTAAACATGAATTATTGGAGGATTTATACTCTGCCCTTCCCTCCTCCCTATTTTCATCCACGGCGAGGGTGGAAGGTAAACGCCGCCACTATCTCTGTGGAAAATTTCAACATCTCGAAAGATTAATTAAGGAAGCTAACAGACAATGGTGGGACAGATTTTTTTTTTTTCTAAATAAATATTGTGAACATAAAATTACACCTAGAGGCCTTAGAGTGCTTCAACGTTGCCCACCCCAAGTTGACCCTGAAGGTCAAGAAGAGGGGTCAACTGTAGCTGAGTTTTGTACCCTCAAATGGATGGGGGTACTTATTTCTCATCAAACTCAAAATTTATAAGAGTATACCCACGAGATACAAATTCTAACTACCAGTATAGTAGATTATGGTCAAAAAATTCCTTTCTCTTGGCTCCATACTCTAAAACAGAATACCAAAAGAGATGAAGATACTCTCATCAGTATCAAACTTAATACGTTTAGACGGGATATTCTTGATTATAAAAATAACGTGTGTTTACTTGGAATAAAAAAAGAAGCGGCCATGATGTCCACCCGGTGCTGAGAGATAACTATGCCCACCCTCATGGTCCTCCCCCCTTCAAACCCCCCCTCCTGATCCCAAACCTATCCCATCACTTCTTCACCTTCCCTGTCCCCCCCCCCTCCACTTATACATATTATTCCCAGGACCCGTAAACCTTCGAACAGACGATCAAAAAAGACTTTGAATAATACTATTGGTTCCCTCAATAAATTTATAATAGATCTATGAGCCAAGACATTCCTATTACTGCTTCTCCTACTCCTTTAGGAGGGAGATCAGAGGTTAATCACACTGTTCAGGTCAGCTCTCACATTGACCCATCCTGCCCTTTGTCTACCAATGTCAGTTTGCCATTTGGAACTACATCACATGCCTCCAGTGATGGTCCCATCACTTTTGGTGATGTTGATCCAACTGCCAACACTTCCCTGGTGTCACCTTTTTCAGTGCTCAGTCCTCCTCACACTGTCCCCAAAAAAAGAAAACTTTCCGGAGAGGATGTCGAGGAGGACGGACTCGAGCCAATGATAAAAAATTTCCCCAAGGTACGGAAACTATGAAGATGTTTAATTTATCTTCATATGTTTTATCCAAGGCTGAAACCACTTGATTGGGTCGGGGCTTAAATATTGCACCCACCAATAGGCCCAATCCATTTCTTTTGTTCCAGGATTTAAACAAGTTTGTGCGGAATCTTACTCTCAAAAGATACTTTCATCTTAAAGGAGAAAAACAAAAAACCAAAGACATGTGCCCTAGCTCCCCTTCCACCATGTCACCTCTTTCCCCTTCCCAGTCCTTCTCTCTCACCCAATTCAAATTTGATGAGGATTTGTTTGATACCCTTGAGACCTTATCTCCAGAGGACGGTTCCTTGGAACTGTTTACCCAACATCTGACTACTTCGCCCCCTGTTATTCACTCTTCGTTCAAACCCAAGTCTATTTTTTTCCCCACACATGTTAAAGGACCCTTTGTGGAAAGTTTCTACAGGGTAGTTTTTTCTGATCTGCAGAGATTGTGTAAATCTAGTCCTGCAAATACCAACAATTTACCCCCGTCTTAAATGTTTGCCTTGAATACTCTCATGCTAAAGCATGACATAATTATTAAGCCAGCGGACAAGGGTGGCAGTATTGTGGTGCAGGATAGGATCGACTATATTGCCGAGGCCCGTAGATTATTGGCTGATTCCAAAACATATAAAAAAATTCATAATGATCCTACGTCCAACTTTGCCTCTGAGGCTGATTCCTTGGCCAAGATGGGCTTAAATGATAATGTTTTGAGTAAGACAGAGGCCAGTTTCCTACTTAAGGATTATTACTCTATTCCTTATTTTTATCATTTACCTAAAGTCCACAAGAATGAGAAGACACCTCCAGGCAGGCCCATTGTGGCCTCAATGGATAGTGTCACATCTGGATTCAGCCTATATATTGACCGATTTTTGCAGCCATTTGTCCATAACTTACCCACCTATCTTAGGGATGGGTCCAATCTTCTTGAGTTGCTTTCCTCTTATAGATGGGAACCATCATATGTTTGGTTGTCTTTGGATGTGTGCTCTTTGTACACATCCATCCCGCATGAATATGGTTTACAAGCTTTGTACCATTTCTTGTCCTCTGATCCCATGATTAATTCTAGACAAATTACTTTCCTATTGGAATCAGCGAAGTTTTGTCTAACCCACAATTATTTTCAATTTGATGGTGAGTTTTACCTCCAGATCCATGGCACAGCTATGGGTGCCAGTTTTGCACCCGCCTATGCGAATTTGGCCATGGGCCTGTGGGAAAACCAATATATTCATAACAATAATCCCTTTTCAGCACACATAATTTTTTCGGTAGGTACATAGATGACATTGTGGTCATCTGGGATGGCCCACCTACCGAAATGTCTAAATTCATTCAACATTGCAACAGCAATCCCTACCATCTTTCCTTTACTCATGTTACAGATCCGTACACACTTGTCTTTCTAGATTTAGAATTGGGTCATCTAAAGCATTCCATCATCGCCAAAAATCATACCAAACCTACATCAGGGAATTCTTTTCTTCACTACAACAGCTGCCACTACCCTCTATGGGTACGTAATATCCCCAAGGGGCAGTTCTGCAGAATCCGCCAGAACTGTTCTTTGGATAAGGACTATGAGGAGGAGAGGGCAGTTCTTAAAAAGAAATTTTGAGATAAAAAAATATCCTGATAAAATAGTGAATGAAGCCTATAATTTTTATCATAAAGGGAGACCTCCCAAATCCTCCCAGACTAACCCCATTTCCCAGCCCGTTAGGTTTGTAACCATGTTTCACAATCAATATCTTAAAATGGAGACCATTTTTACGAAACACTGGGACATACTATTACAGGACCCCCTCCTAAAACATTCCCTCCCTCCCCGACCAAAGATCACGTACCGTAGGGCACCAAATTTAAAGAGCAAGCTAGCACCGAGCAAACTTAAAACCAAAATAGGTCAGGGGGCACCTAGGCCCACTCTGTTTCCCCTTATTGGCATGTATCAATGCCGTAAAATACTATGCAAGGCTTGTAAGTATGTTCGGCACAAACAACAGTCTTTTAAGGTCAAAGGTAAAATTTATCCTATGTCTGAATTTTACACTTCAGAATTTGTAGTCTATGGTCTCTCGTGCCCATGTGGGCTAGTCTATGTTGGGCGGACTACACGTACGCTCAGATGTCGTTTCGCCCAACATAGGAGAGAGAGCCATTGAAGGCTAAAAGGATCATCACAGTGTGCCCAGACACTTTTTAGAAGCCCACAAGGGGTTCACTGAGGGGTTATCAGTGTGGGTCATTGAACAGATATCCAGAGCTCTCCCATTGGCCGAACGTTTTAAAAAAACTTTGTGCCAGAGAGACGTTCTGGATATATACCTTCAATGAGTGTATGGAGGTCTCCACCATCCTTTAGTCCCTCCAGGTCTTGTCCTTCCTTCCTTCCCCTCATTCTTTGTCATTTATTGTTGAGGCTATTGCCTTCCTATACCACCAATATTATTTACTTTTTCATTATTCCTTGTTGTCAGTATTATTCACTAGCAGCATCTACATTTTTATTATTTGTGTCCATTGTTTTTGCCATCAATGTCTTTTTAGAGAATTCGCTAGTTTTTTAGACATATATAACTCTGTTATCCCGTTCCCCTTCCTTTCCCCCTCCTTTCTCCCTTTCAAACTGCCTATTTATTGTTCATGATTTGATTGTTGGAGCATACCGACTCCCTCTGGCTACCTGACGAAGTAGCGCAGGACTCCCATACCATCGGAGCCTGTACGCTAGTGAAACGTGTCGCATATCGATGACGCCATCACCCCTGGACTGAACTGGAGTTGCGTTCCGGACCTCGCTCTGATACCGCTACACCAGGGGTAGGCAACCTGGGGCTCTCCAGCTGTTGCAGAACTACAAGTCCCATCATGCTTCTGGGAGTAATTGTAACTGCCAGCCTTGCAATGCCTCATGGGAAACGTGCCCTTCTTTAGTCCATCTACTGCTGCATTTTTAATTCACCCATGTGAGTGTTTTTAATCTTTTAATAAATGTTATGTTGGCTTATTGCACTTAGAGGCACCTCTCCTTGCTTGTCTTGTTTCAGTTATTTGGTGGACCGTGGGATCGGGGTCCACCACTCCAGGCTGCTCTTAGTGCTCTCCGTTGGACTTATCATCATCCATACCACATCCCATCCACCATTCTTCCATTTTTGGATTTGAACTTGTAATGATTAAAGTTACCATCATTCTACACTTCAGGATGGTATTCCTTTGTTTTCATTAGAGCACTGTCCCTATGCTTATAGATTTTGCGCCCCAATACTTGTCTTCTAATTACAATATTATTCGTGTCACAATTATACAGTATGTACTATATTATTTTTTCTTTATTTGCTATTTTTTTTACCCACGAAAGTGGAGTTACCCTTTAACTGAACAAGCTGAAGTTAGAGCTGATTATATACCATGCACGGCTGTACCAGATTTTGCACTCAGTTTTAGTAAATAAACCCCAATAGATATGTAATAGCTTAACCACTGGATAAATACTTGTTTTATTTATTAATATAAGTTTTATTAGACGTTTCCAAATAAATTAAAACACAAGGGAACAGTAGGATGCATCACAATGCTGGCATGCAAGCATAAACATCGTGATATATGTTTGTGGGGTAAGAAACAATCACACTTTGGGACAGCAACAGGACTGTGCTGTCCATTAATAATATCAATAATAATAAAGAAAGTATCAAGTGTCAGTGGTATAGTGGATATGCATTTAAGAAAATAACATACTGGGCTTGGTAAGTCACTGGCTTGCATTTGGATTTTTTGCTGTACTGGTGGTTATTTCTTCTATAAATGGGAGTAGGTTCATATAAGGATTATACTCCTGTGATCTGAGATTCAGAGGTCCCAATTATAGTGAAAGCTAAAGAGTGAAAAATGGGCTTTAGCAAGATAATAATCAAGGAAAAAAATGATTGTTGAAAACAGAGATGGTTTCAGATAAGGTTGGAAGATGAAGGCATCTCCATTTACTCGCGAGAGCTAGACTGGCTGCTATAAAAGTATGAGTAATAAAGGAATATGGAATTTAGTAGGCCATTTAGCCATTTCCAGGCCCAGTAAGATTGTGTGAAGTGTGGGTACAAAAGGAACTTGTATTACAGAGGTGTTAAACATAGCATTGTCAGACCATTACGAAGTAACACGGGGATTTTTTTTTTAACTATTTATTTATCAAAGTCAAAACAAAAACAAGACTGCCATATTCATACATGAGATAAATTTGCCAACATGTGATATTTGGACAGAATACCAAACATGTGCATGATGAAAAAAATAGTTTTGTTTAGTTTCATTTCGATTTGTTAATCTAGTTATTTTATTTCGTCAAATTTGGCTGATTCGTTCAATTTGTATTAAGAATTCATATTCAAAATTTGCTTTATGTCTTTTTAGAATTTTCTTCAAATTTACAGCTTTTTTTCGTCTCGAAACGCTAGAATCAATACATTTTGAACTGGTCGAAAAGAAAACGTTAGATTTTTTTTTTCGATTCAAATCTGGCAAAGTGAACAAACAAAAGAAAAATATTCTTCAAATGATTACAAAGACTCTTTAAATCACCTTTGGTTTAACAAAAACAGCATTATTCAGAAAGTGGAATAATAACACACACAGTCTTTGATTTCAGCAATATGTGTATAGTTAGAATTTGACTGGAGTTCGATGTAAAATTTGATTCGAATTTCAGTTTGAATTCAGACAAATTTTGTTTCATTATTCGGAGCATATGGTAACATTTTTCTGAATAATAATTTGGAAAGAAACGAACTGCACATATCTACAAATCACTCAGCACATTTGCATTTTATAATTCCAATAAATTCCAACTAAAGTATAACAAGACCATCTAAAAAAGTAGGCCCAAAAGACATATAAAAAAAGAAAAAAATAAAATATAAAAAATTGAATGTGCCTGTTACAGTTCCTTACTTGCTTCCTGAAAATGTTAAATATACCTAACTATCTATACAGGAAGACCATTATCCAACTGCATTAGGTCCTGATATGGAGTTGATGGAAGTGTCATTGATTTCCATAGAGTTGGTACACAGGCTTGAGCTGCAAGGAGTAATTTTGAAACTAAAGAAGATTTAAAGTGTTTTAATGACACTGTATTACTGTAATATGCTGAAGATAATAAAGAGGGCTATTTCCTAGATCCATTGAGGTAAGGTGACAAATTGGTTTATCAACCTCCTCCCAAAAAGGATGGAGGCAGTCCCAAAAAAATATGAGATAAAGACACCAGAACCTGAGGGAAATGTTTATGAAGAAGAGCAGGAACATGATACCAATGTGTAAAAAGCTTATAGCTTTGTTCCTGAAACCTATTCTAACAGGTTTAATTCTAATTGTCTACAGTGAGGCCCAAAGTGAAAGTGAAATCGCCCTCCTGAGCTGAGAATTTGTAAAGTAATTTGTAATTCAGATTCCCACTTACAAATGAATATAGAAACATAGTCCTCGGGGGCCCATTCAATAATTTGTAAACCGCCGAGAGCAGTTGTGAAGCAATTGACGAATTCTGACACAGAAACACAAAAGGGGAAGGTGGCTTAGCAAACTGAGTGAGTAGGAGAAGGTAGGGACCTATGAAAATGCCTAATCTGAAAGGTAAAGCTTAAAACCCCACAGAGGGTAAGAACAATGCTTGGATCTGTTCTTGATCCAGCCAATTCTGATTCAAAATAAAATGCACAATTCTCCCCTTGCCCACCTGTAGAAGTTAACTAAGCTGATTACACATTATACTCACTGGAAATTGTCCGGTGGGATTTTAAAATCTGCCAAGTGCTAGGTGGCCAGCACAGAAAGGGGTGTAGGAGTACTGTCTTGTTCCACAGATACTTATTGCTTGGGGCCCAACTTGAAGCACCTAGTGATCACCTGGGATAATTGAGATGCACTGTAGTACTCCAATATCTGGAAATACAATACCACCTGCTGTCTTACAATTCATGTAAACTAACCTCTCCTGAATGCCAGTCGTGGAAAAAGCTAAACACTGCAAAAACACGTGTAAACCAGTACCTCAGTTTACACAAGTTTTTACCGTGGTCAGCGGTATTTGGCCAAACATTCCTCTTCTTAACGCAAATCTTCTGTCTTCAAGAGAGGGAGGTCTCAACGTTAGTTTAGTAGCAACCAGTGTACTTGAAGCGTTAGCAAAAAAGAATATAGAGAATGGCTTAAGCGCAGACGTGGTTTACAACATATGTTAGAACTCATAATGGCCCATAAAAGAGTAAAGTACACTTGGGGAACATGCATCTGGAGTGTCTGTATAAGGTATAGAAGCTGAGGGAGAATAGACATTTTAAATGAATTACAGTGACCAAACCAGGTCAGAGTAAGGAATTGCCAATTTCACAGTAGCAGCCTTTTCCTGGCCATACCTCATATCAACACACAATGGGTTAACGCCTCTGCAGGCGCTCACATGACCACCTGTAACTAGCTGAATAAAAGACAGTCCCTCCCCCACTAAGGTGTTCTATTTTTTTGGTCTGCCCCAGGCCACCTGTGGATTGCTGTTGGTAAGTAGTTTTGTTGCTGGATATCCCGCCTACTGAACCTGCCCCTCCATGTTCAGCCTCTCATGGAGTTGGAAGACCCAGAATGTTGGATGTAAACCTTCCTGAAACTGGGTATTCATTGTGCCAGAAGCAGGCAATGTTGCTTGTACAGCACTTCTACAGGTGTGGTATGAGTAAGCTCTTCAATGTTACCATTGGGGTTTTTCCTGTCTTGTATAGGTAGCATGCTGCTCTCCTGTCTTTGTTGTCTGTCTGAAAGCAGCGGTGGATGATGTCACGGAGGGCAGGGGGACAGGGGCGTGGGGTAGCGTCTGGCAGTCACCAAGCAGTAGCAACAGTCTTAGAGCCAGCAGAGGATCTGGTTTCTCTCCATCTCTCCGCAGTCCTGTCAGTTTTCTCTTGTGTGGTTAAGACTTGTTGCTGTTTGCTCCCCTGTTGTGCTGTGTTCCCAGGGGTTAGACACTCTGACTGGTTTTTGTCTCCTGTCTGCTTTTGGAAGGCTGCCTGTGCTCCCCTGCTGCTACTTGTAAAGTAAGTGGATGAAAGCAGTTAGGCCATAAAGGGTCAGTGTACCTGTTTTTTCTTGGTGACAGAATCATATTTTTTTGCATGAGCCCACCGCGCCTGTCAGTGGCACAGAAGATTAGCAAAGGTACGAAGGGGCGGCACGGGACATGTCTTCAAAAGAGTGAGGAATGTTCAAGGAATGCAAATAGTATAGTGTTTTGCGTGATTTTAGGAGCAGAAGCCCTAAAAGCAAACACATAAGACCCGCTACTGGCCATCCCTATGACCAGGTCAACCTGCATTCCCGCACAGGGTGGCTTTCATGCTCCTCAAGAAGCTCACGTGGCAATGGCTCACATATGGTTTAAGCAGCACAATTGTAAATGCCTTGCCAAGCCCTGTATGCTTATTGGCCATTAATCAGCATAGATTGCCTCAAATGCCAATGGATAAGGAAGCGTATGCAGCAAATCAATCCATCGCAAATGCATGCAGATCTTTCCAAATGTGAAAAAGGAAGGACTTCTTTTCCCATTATGATGGAGTTAAAAGCTCATTGATGAAGAATGGGAGAGATGTGATAAGAAGACCAATTTACAGCAATGGTCTCCAAGCTTTATCCAATGAAGCTGGCTGATGCATGTTTAACCACTTAAGGACCGGAAGGATTTCCAGCTTTAGGACCGGAGCCCTTTTTGCGATTCGGCACTGCGTCGCTTTAACTGACAATTGCGCGGTCGTGCGACGTTGTACCCAAACAAAATTTGCGTCCTTTTTTTCCCACAAATAGAGCTTTCTTTTGGTGGTATTTGATCCCCTCTGTGTCATTTCTGTTCGCCGCTATAAACAAAAGAAGAGCGACAATTTTGCAAAAAAAAAAACAAATTTCTTACTTTTTGCTAAAATACAAATCCAAAAAAAAAAAATATAAAAAAACATTTTTTTTCACAGTTTTTGGCCGATTTATATTCTTCCTCATATTTGCGATAAAAAAAATCGCAATCGGCGTTTATTGATTGGTTTGCGCAAAAGTGGTCGCGTTTACGGATGATGAGAATTCATTTTTGGGGTTTTTATTTTTTTTAAATTTTTTACTATTAATGGCGGCGATCTGCGATT
>BLSH010556642.1:260203-276222 GCA_018402905.1 Glandirana rugosa
GTGGGTAGTCACTGGTGGCGGTCTGTGGGTAGTGGGTAGTCACTGGAGGTGGTCAGTGGGCAGTGGGTAGTCACTGGAAGAGGTCAGTGGGTAGTCACTGGTAGCGGTTAGTGTACAGTCTCTGGCAATAGTGGATAGTCATTTGTAGTGGACATTTTCAGAGTGTGTAAACCATAACGGTATGAGTCCCCCTCATCATCTCACATAAAACCCCACAGTAAAACGATCCATGTACGATACACAACCTTTTTAGTATATTTACCTGTTGAAAGGCGTTCTACGAGCATAAATTACACATCTCATTTCTCAACTACCTATTACACTTTTGAAGGTCCTGGAGCACCAGGACAATGGAATTGCCAACAAAATGACCCCATTTTGGAAAGCAAACACCCCAAAATATAATCTATGAGGCAAAATGAGTCTTTTGAACATGTCATTTTTTTCCAGTAGTTTTTGGAAAATGTGGGAAAAATTAAAATGCTTTTTTTTACACAAAGTTGTCCATTTATATGATTTTTCCAACACATAGCATGTACCTAGCAAAATGACACCCCAAAATACACTCTACTACTCCCCCTGAGTATGGCAATACCAAATGTGTGAGACTTTTACAGGTGATGTTTACTGATAGGTGATAACGGTCTCTGACATGTGATTGGCGATGGTCACTGATGGGTGACTGGAGAAGGTCACTGATGGGTGACGGGTGACTGGTGGAGGTCACTGATGGGTGATGGGTGTCTGGCGGTGGTCACTGATGGGTGACGGGTGTCTGGTGGTGGTCACTGATGGGTGATGGGTGACTGGCAGTGGTCACTGATGGGTGACTGGCAGTGGTCACTGATGGGTGAGGGGTGACTGGTGGTGCTCACTCATAGGTGATGGGTGACTGGCGGTGGTCACTGATGGGTGACGGGTGACTGGCGGTGGTCATTGATGGGTGATGGGTGTCTGGCGGTGGTCACTGATGGGTGACAGGTGTCTGGTGGTGGTCACTGATGGGTGACTAGTGGTCATTGATGGGTGACTGGCGGTGGTCACTGATGGGTGCCAGGTGTCTGGTGGTGATCACTGATGGGTGCCGGGTGTCTGGCAGTGGTCACTGATGGGTGCCGGGTGTCTGGCAGTGGTCACTGATGGGTGAAGGGTGTCTGGCGGGGATCATTGATGGATGATGGGTGTCTGGCAGTGGTCACTGATAGGTAACGGGTTTCTGGCGGTGGTCACTGATGGGTGACGGGTGTCTGGCGGTGGTCACTGATGGGTGACGGGTGTCTGGCGGTGGTCACTGATGGGTGACGGGTGATGGCAGTGGTCACTGATGGGTGACTGGTGGTGGTCACTGATGGGTGACTGGTGTCTGGTGGTGGTCACTGATGGGTAACTGGTCACGGTCACTGATGGGTGAGTTGACACGCCACATTCCCTGATGGGTGAGGGGTGACACACCACGGTCACTGATGGGTGATGGGTGACACGCCACGGTCACTGATGGGTGACGGATGACACACCACGGTCACTGATGGGTGACAGGCCACAGTCTGTGATGGATGACAGGCCACAGTCAGTGATGGGTGACGGGTGACAGACAATGGTCAGTGATGGGTGACGGGTGACACACCACAGTCACTGATGGGTGATGGGTGACACCCCATGGTCACTGATGGGTGACATGCCATGGTCACTGATGGGTGATGGGTGACAGGCCATGGTCAGTGATATGTGACAGGCCACGTCAGTGATGGGTGATGGGTGACACACCACGGTCACTGACGGGTGACACGCCACGATCACTGATGGGTGACAGGTGCACTTTATGATGGCAGTCTGATGACAGGTGCACTTTATGATGACAGGTGCAATTTATGGGGCAGATGGTGTGACTCTTGGGTGACAGGTGTATTGGGGGGCAGGGGTGATGTGACAGGTGTGTGTTTGGTGCTTTACAGATCAGTAACTCACTGATCTTAGCTCTTCCCTCCTCACACTGGAAACTGTGTGAGGACAGAAGAGCTGGTAACAGGGAGTTACCGCTCTGTTTACATTACATGTGATCAGATGTGAGTAGATCACAGCTGATCACAAGGTAACAGCCGCCGGCCAGCGGCTGATACCAGTGTCGATGACAGGCGGTGTTCCCTGGGAACCCACCGACGCGCATGCGCAGCGCTCTCCCGATCGCGTGCATGTGCCGTGCAAATGGCGGCAGTACCATTTGTGATCAGTCGGCCGATCACATGGTAAACAGCCATGACCAATGGCTGTTTACCCCCGTCGGTGACGCTGTGTGCCGCCACCGACAGAGCCGGGATGCGTGTGCCCGATCGCGCTCAATCCCAGCTTAAAGGGCCGACGTCATATGACATCCACCCAGAACAATAGCCATTCTGCTCCACTGTCATTTGATGGTGGGCGGATGGCAAATGGTTAAACTACTCCAAGATCCTTCACAGATTATCATACCCGAACATGTCAAGTGGTTTTCCAAAACTGAAAAATTTGCAAAATGACAATCTGCCTATGTAGAGTCATGGAGACAGCATTTATATCAGCGAGGAATTGCATTGTCCCCATTGGGACATTTTACAATGGCCATTCCAGTGCTGCCTTGGGCCAGGTGGCACATGGGGGCTTTTCAATTTGCCTTCCTCAGTCGATGGGATGGGCTGACTATGGATCAGAAGGTCTTTACATCTGCACAAGTTGGCAAGAATGGAAGTTTTGGACACCAGTGTGCCTCTTTTTGTGGCGTGCCTCTCAGCCCAGGAGATGGAATGATTCTGACATCGGATGCCAGTCTGCCTCCAGTCTGAGGAAACCAGTGCAAGGGCATTGGAGCCTAGTGACTGACTTAAATTAAGGTGGTTTTGTTTTTCTAGCCTTGCAAACTTTTCAGGATCTTTTCTCCAAGAGGCCCGAGTGAAGTTGATGTTTGACACCAAGACAGCAGTAGGTTACATTGCCCACCAAGGGGACACCAAGTGTCTGTTTTTTCCTGTTACTTTTTGTAACATAAACTTTTCATTGGGCAGAGAGCCGCTTACAGTTAACCACAGTTTACTTACTGGAAAGGCAGGATCCACTAACGGATCAGTTAGGCAAATTATTTTACAACAATACGTATCTCAACTAGTATTGGCTCTATGGTGCATTCCATCAGTAGTTCTCATAGAGAGTCCATTGAACACACAGCTTCCAGTATTTATAATTCAAAAAAGAGAGGTGATTGAGGATCACCAGCGCACCAATAACAGGAGGCTAAAGTTCCATAAAACGTAACTTTTAATATACTGAATATAAATCTACATATACCACTGGAGTAGGAAACAGTAAAAATTTACAACGTTGTCAGTAACATTAGACGCGTCTGAACACCCATGCAACCTTCACCCCAGCCATCCACATACAGTCATTCACCCTCTAAGGTCCATGACCAGTACAGGGGTCATGTTACTTGTTGGTATTGATGTGGAGTCTCTTTATACCTCAATTCCCCATCATTGGGGTATTCAAGCAGTTGCGTGGTTCCTTGATAGAAAATTTCCCCAATTAGGGGCGCATAATGAATTTGTGGTTGAAGTTCTTGAATTTCTGCTAAATCATAGCTTTTTTCAATTCCTTGGTATGTACTATCATCAAATTAGAGGAACTGCCATGGGAGCCTACTGGGCACCTGCTTATGCTTGCCTACATTTGGGCCTATGGGAGCAGGAGGTGGTGTACCTCTCCTTGATGTATCGGGCCCATTGCTTATTATGGACACGATACATTGACGATGTATTTATGCTCTGGAAGGGCACTCCGGCCCAATTGATTCAGTTTATTGATGAACTTAACGATCGGAATATCAGATTAACGTTTTCTTTTGACCATGAGATCCTCCCTTTCCTAGACATCAGGGTGAGTGTTCTTGGTGGGAGGTTAGAAACCCAAACCTATAGGAAAGATACAGTGGCCAACACCTTACTTCAAGCGCACAGCCATCACCCCCCTGCCATAATAAAGGGAATACCCGTTGGACAGTTTATGCGTATTCGCAGAAATTGTTCGTCCCTAGTACAATTTAAGGAGGAGGCCAAGGAGATGTATGGGCGCTTTCGGGAAAGGGGGTATTCTCACAAAAATGTACGTAGGGCCAGAAACAAGGCAAGTAGGTGTGAAAGATCTTCTCTGCTGGTCAAAGTGAAGACCCCTCCGGCTGAGACCACCTCCCAAACCCCTCCTGTCAGGATGATAACTAAATATGGGGCCCAGTGGGAACAAGTTCGTAAAACGATGTCCAAACATTGGCATCTACTTACTAGGGTTCCCATTTTAAGCGAGATTGTGGGACCCCATCCCTTACTAGTGCAAAGAGGGCCAGAAACTTGAGGGTCACTCTTGTCCACTCAGAATATCAGAGATCAGGGAGAAGCAATTGGCTCTCAGATAGGTTCAAACCCATTGGTATGTTTAAGTGCGGTAGGTGTAGCATTTGCCCATTAGTAGAAAAAACTATAGATTTCTCTGGGGCTCGTGATGGAAGGAATTTCAAAATTAAGCAGTTCATTAATTGTTCGACCCCCAGAGTAACCTATATGATTACCTGCCCTTGTAAAAAAGCATATATAGGGAAAACCAAGAGACCATTAAAAGTAAGGATTGGAGAACATTTAAGCAGTATCAGGAATTATAAAGAAGGTTATGAAAAACCTCTTGCTATAAATTTTCACCAGCATCATCAGGGGAATCCGTCCTTAATGAAAGTCAAAGCAATTTATGCCCTGCAACTCCCTGCTAGAAGGGGTGATTTCGACACCATTTTGCTCCAGAAGGAGAAAATGTGGATTTTCCTTCTGGACTCTATGGTGCCGTATGGCCTCAACACGGAGTGCAGTTTTTCTGTATTCCTATAAACATGAGAGGGACCTGATATGACTGAATTGATGGCCCCTTCCCCCTATCTGTTGTGGTTATGAGGAGGTTATATAGTTTGAGGTTATTTCTCTGAGGGGGTCCTTTGTTTCCCCTCCCTATTACCCTCCACCCCTTGGTTGTGGAAAGAAGTCTCCATAAATTTGGTCCATTCCCTTATATTCCATTGTTCTTTGCGATGTGAATCACGAATGAAGTTGATTAGCAATTATACGATGTGTGTGAAGGTAAGAATGGTGTACGTATAGAGGTGCATTGAGAGTGTGACATCTAGTGGATAACTAGTGGTATGACACCGTTAAGGGACTATTTAGTCCAAGCCGCTCCAGCCCCTCCTCTAGCTCCGAGGAAGTCTGCAATTGGCCAGACGAAACGCGTCAGCATTGCGTCACCTGACGTTCCTAATGACGCATCTGAACCCGCCCTCCACCCTGGAGACGCCTCCCCCCGCTCTGTAACTGCTGTTTGAATCAGCCGGAGCCAGGGAGGTCCCGCTACGCTGCTACGCTACTATTTTGAGGCTATGGCAAGGAGATTGGATCTGTGAATCTTTGGAACCCTCCGTCCCCTCAGTGACACCGCCTTCCAAGACCGGTGAGATCGTATCTTAAAGTGCCTGTGTCACCGCTGCTGTATCTATTTCCGTATGGTGTCTACAGCTGTTTCAGCGATTGTTTCACTTTGATCTTTTTTTTTTTTTTAAAGTTGAGTTTATTAATTTTTCCATAGTTACATAACAAAGGGGGATAATGATACACAGTTATATCTGACATCGGCTCTACATTCAATATTTCAATGTCAATCAATATTTAGTAACATCAGAATCACAAGAGAAAAGAGCTTTCCCTCCATCCGACCTCCCTCCCCCTCAGTAACCTTTCAAACTCACAGAGTTAGAAACAACTACTGAACAAATGAACAACCCTCCATGGTGACTTCGACTGTGGCATACATCAAACATCAATAATCTAACACGTCTGGTGGGGAGCTCTCTCCCAAAAAAAAAAAAGCATGTAAACAATGAGGCAACTGGAATGTAAACAGAGTCCTACCCGTTATATATCTCCACACACTTCCGAGACAGTTATCAAGTATATTATTTATACCCCAATATCCCCAGACACCACCTTTATCCATCCTGCCCATAGTTTATCACATTTTTTAGGACAACCCCTAGCAAGGTACGTTAGTTTATACAGTACATTGGAAGGGCATTATTGATTAGGTCAATCCAAGTCCCCATCCCAGGAGGGTCTGGACTTTTCCACCTAAGTACTATCGCTTTTTTGGCATAGAAAAACAAAATTCTGAGAAGTGACTTTTGTGACGCCCTGAGATCCTCGTCCTCCAAAACACCCAGTAGACATCTAGAGGGATTGCGAATGTTGGGGAGAGCCAACTTCTCCTCAATAAATGTGCACACTTCAGCCCAAAAATTTTGTATCTTTGGGCAGTCCCATACCATATGGAAAAAGTCTCCTGAGACCCCCCCGCACCTCTGGCACTCTGGTGAGTGTAGTTTCCCCATCTTAAATAATCTAGTGGGTGTATAATATATCCTATGTAAGTATTTTAGCTGAATCAGTTTATCACCTGCCGCAATCACACCCTGTAGTTGTGTTCCCACCACCTCTTCCCAGGCCTCATCCTCTATTTCCAAGCCATCAGATCTCCATTGAGATTTAATTTTTTTCCATTCTTGAGGAGGATCCCTTTATCAAGAGAGAATAGTACCTAGAAATCAATTTATCATGTTGGTCATCCATCATCTCTTTCTCTAGCAGTGACGGGTTTAGCCTCACCCCCTTCAACCCATATTGTGCTGCCACCGCATGCTTAAGCTGAAAATAGAAAAAGAGATGAGTGGATGGAATTCCCAATTCTAGTCCAAAAGTGCGAAAGGTTTTAAATTCACCCTCACTAAACAGTTGGTGCGCATATTTAAGATTGAATCGCGCCCATTTTTGATATCTGGATAATTTGTTTAGCTCTCCTAGGTTAGGGTTATGCCACAGAGGGGCATTAGGAGAGCAAGTCAAAGAAGTACCATTCAGTTTGGCATTACAAATGTGGAAGATTTTATAAGAGAGTTTTAGAATACCCTCTCCCCCCTCTGGGTACGGCCCCTTCCTATAGAGCGAGTTCAATAAAGCCTCATAAGACCCCATCAATGCCGCCTGGGCAGCAACTGCCGCATTTGGTAAGTCTGGGAAGAACCATACGTGGACATGCATCAGCTGTGCAGCGAAATAGTAATCCTGTAGATTAGGTAGTGCCAGTCCTCCTCCCTGTATGGGTAACTTAAGGGTGTCCAGAGATATCCTAACAGGGCCGGGTCCCCATAAGAATGATGAAAACAGCCTATCGATTTCTGAGAATAACTTCTTGGGTAAGTATACCGGGGCCTGCCAGAATAGATACAGAAACCTAGGCAAATACACCATCTTGAGAATATTAACCCTTCCCAATAAATTGAGAGGTAACTTGGACCATGTCCCCAGGGACTGTCTAAGCCTTTGTATCAGTGGAGAAATATTATTCTTCACAAATTCTCCCACCGGCTGCTGTATCTCCACCCCCAGATATCTAAATTTTTCCACTACCTTTAACGTGATAGAAGAATCCAGGTCCGGATTGTACTGTGGGTCGAATGGGAAGATGACAGACTTGCTCCAATTAACCTTAAAACCAGAGAAGTCTACAAAATGAGTGATAAGTTCTAACGCTTTCTTTAACGAAACATCTGCGTCCGCCACATACAAGAGCATATCGTCCGCATAAAGGGATGTCTTCTCCTCTAGCGTGCCTAATCTGCAACCCCGGACAGCTCCTTCCCGGCAGAGTATTTCAGCCAGGGGCTCTATCGCTAGAGCAAACAACAGGGGCGACAATGGGCACCCCTGCCGTGTGCCCCTATGAATTCTCAATCGGGCCAATGGCTGAGTGTACAGCAGCTTAACCCAATTTATAAACCTAGGGCCAAAACCAAATCGCTCCAGGACTTTAAATAAGTAAGGCCACTCGACCGAATCGAAGGCCTTATGTGTATCAAGCGATACCACTAATCTTGTATCCGGGGGATCTTTTACAACCTGCAAATTGACAAACAATCTCCTTAAATTAATAGCCGTGGAGCGACCCGGTATAAAGCCCGTCTGATCAGGGTGGATTATCCCAGCTATCACCTTGTTCAACCGTTTAGCTAACACTTTGGCTAATATTTTGGCATCAACATTAATTAATGATATGGGTCTGTAAGATTCACAAAATCTCAGATCGTTATTTGGCTTTGGTATCAGGACTATCAGCGCCTCCCTTAATGAAGCTGGCAGGATGCCTTGTTCCAGAGCTTCAGAGTACATTGCTAACAGTCTAGGTGAAAGATATTCAGCATATGTGCGGTACCATTCGATAGGAAATCCATCAAGTCCTGGCGTCTTATTAGCAGCAAACTCCAATATAGCCCTATCTATCTCCTCTACTGTTATAGGTGAATCTAGAGAGCTAGCCTCCTCCTCAGAAAGGCCCCCTATGGGAATCTCTGCTAGATATTGGGACACCTCCTCTTCAGTATACGTGGTGTTAGAAGCATAAAGATTCGTATAAAACTTGCTAAAGGTGTCTATTATCTCTTCTCTTTTAGTATAGTATTCTGAATTATCACCACATATGCCAGCAATCGATGTAGGGGTATACTCCGCCCTAGCTAGGTAGGCCAGGATTCTACTGTTTTTGTCTCCATATTCAAATAAACGCTGTTTTTGATAAAGCAGTTTTTTTTTAGTTTTCTCAAGCAGAACTAAGTCCAGTTGTTTGGCCTGTTCCCTCCAAAGCCTATAGTTTTCCGAAGTAGGGTTCCTAGTATATTCCAACTCTGCTGTTGTGGCTGCCTGTTCCTGCATATTAATTTTCCACCCCCTATCCTCTCTCAGCCGTTTGATTACCCCTGCTACTGAACCCCTCAGCGTGGCCTTGAACGCCTCCCATGCCACCGCTTTAGTGACCCCCTCCACATTGATAGACCAGTAGTGGCCAATCTCCTTGGCCGTCATAAGGAAGAAGGTTTCCTCCGTTAGCCACAACGGGCTCAACCTCCATGTTCGATATCCTTCCCAAGGTGAGAGACCAATCTTTAACAGCATCGGTGAGTGATCTGAAATGGCCCTGGGAAGGTATTTGACCTCCAACACTCTGGGGAGCAACTCCGGGGAAACCATGCATACATCTATTCTGGAAAGTGTCTGGTAGGTTGCTGAGTGGCACGAGTATTCCCGCATAGTTGGGTTTTTCCACCGCCAGCAATCCACCAGATTATATTTGTCTACACAGGAGGCTAAAGGAGATAAAGTAGTGGGCTCACATTTAAACCTATCCAATTCAGGTGAGACCACTGAGTTAAGATCCCCTGCTAGAATAATTGGACCCTCTACCATTGTAAGCAATTGAGACATAACCACCTCCCAAAAAGCCACCGTGAATGGAGGAGATACATATAGGGCAAGGAAGGTATATATCGCACTGTCAATTTGTAGGACTGCAATAACATACCTGCCCAGAGGATCAGTGCAGATAGATCTAACACTGCAACAGAGTGATTTGGCAATCAAGATGGAAACTCCTCTGGAATAATTGGAGTAAGTTGCATGAAATGTATGAGCAACAAACGCTCTTTTGAGTGCCAGTACTCTGGCACCCGTCAGATGCGTCTCTTGCAGAAACATTATCTGTGGCCTATATTTCTTCATATAATTGAATACTAATGCTCGTTTAACCTTATTATTCAGACCCCTAACATTCCAAGATAACACCGTTAACGTTTCACTAGACATTGCACATCCTTATTAGATATATAAGAAAGTAGGCGTAGCCACTTTGGGCCAGATATATCTAGCGTCCCCTCCTCTCTTCCCCCCCACCAGTCCGAGTCCACAGTCACCATCCGAGGAAAAAACATCCCAAACATTGTATGTATAACTCCCACCCACCCGGCTCGTAAACCCAACTCTCACGAGCTTAAACCCAAAACCAAGAACTAGCTTTGAACTGGGGACAAAAAAGTTACTGCTTTCCACAGGAAGTTCGTTACATCACTGTACTGTTGATAATCCGCTTAGATAGAAAAGGGAAAACAAAAGGGGAAAAAAGTCCCGTGTGATAGTATCCCAACATGAACATGTGGCCCTCCGGGGCCGCAGACCCATTCCAATGTAATTTTCCCCAGTGTGAAGGATATCTACAGTAGCTCCACTCTATGAAAGGATCAACAAGGAACCCGACCGTAGTGTCTCCATCCCGCTCAAGGATCAACATGAGACCTCCTTGTAATATTCTTAGAGGGGGGAATCCCAAAAAAAAAAAGGGGGGGGGGAAGGAGATCAATAGATACACCCCTGCCTCCTCCACGCTGAGGATATTCATTAATCTTTCCCCAAGGAGTCCAGCCAACTGTCCGCCTCCCCTGGGCCCATGAAGAATTGTGCACGACCCTTATACACAACCCGCAATTTAGCCGGGTATAACATACTGTATGGAAGTTGTTTCTCTCTTAGTCGTTTCTTTACTCCAAAAAAGGCTGCTCTCTGCCTCTGCGTAAAGGCAGAGAAATCTGGAAAGATGTTGATCACGTTATTATTGAACTTGATATCAGCCAGCTCTCTCGCCTTCCTCAGAGCTGCATCCCGGTCCCGGAAATGGAGAATTCGTGCCAGGATTGGTCTAGGTGCGCCTCCTGGTGGCGGGGCCCTGGACGGGACTCTATGAGCCCTTTCAATGGCGAACAGGGAGGAAAAAATAGATGCCCCCAAATTAGATTTCAGCCATTCCGTGATAAATTCTTCTGGGTTTCTACCTTCCACTCCCTCCGGAAAGCCCAGAAAACGGAGATTGTTTCTTCGGAGGCGGTCCTCCATGTCACCGATCTTAGCTGCCTGTGCTTTCTGCTCCGCCTGTATATCTCTAATGGCCACCGGAAGGGGGAATAAGTCATCTTCAAGTGTACTAATATGCTGTTCTACAGAGGTCACTCTATGCCTCAATTTGCCCACATCATCTTTTAGGAGCGAGAAATCAGCTCTGATTGTATCAATCTGCAGAGTCAGTGAGGAGTGACTTGATTTAATGGCCTCCAAAATCTGGTGTAAAGATGGCTCTGTTACCTGCTGCTTTGTAGGTACCGGCTCCTCCGGGAGTTCAGGTGACATGAACAGTGCCTGCGAGGCCAACGAGCCATCCAGCCCCTCCGCAACTCTCCCCCATTCTCCGCCACGCACCTCATGTGCAGAGCTGTGTCCCTTTGCAGCGTCGCGGGCGCCATCTTGGATCCGCCGATTGGATCGTTCCGGGCCGTTTACCGGTGACGGCGGGTTCTCCTTGCCGTATTTGACCATACTGCTTTGTGGACGGGTTCCTAAGGATTCTGGGGAGCCCACTTTCAGACTTCTCCGTGGAAGATTACCGACAGGATGGACTAAAGGATTATCATGCGGCGGCGGAGCTCAGAAGAAAAGCTCCTCACATCCCGGAAGTCGGACACGCCCCCCCCTCACTTTGATCTTTGGACCGATCAGTGTTACTTACTATGGTGCTCTATTGACTGCACTTCATTTACCCTCACCTGGACTTCCATCCCTACATGCATATACCACGTGCATTAGTGGTGTGCATTATACTACCGGGGAAGTTATACTTAAAGTGACGGCTAATGACTGATGGTATCTTAGACATTCCCACTCCATTGCTACCAACCTTTGCCTCATTTCCCTACTGGTTTATGCAGCAGCGTTATCTCCCAAGCCACACACTCCCCTATCCCTGATCTCAGGGCATTTACATTTTATGTCCCTATGGTCTGGCCAGGACCCCTGTACTGGTCATGGACCTTAGAGGGTGAATGACTGTATGTGGATGGCTGGGGTGAAGGTTGCATGGGTGTTCAGACGCGTCTAATGTTACTGACAACGTTGTCAATTTTTACTGTTTCCTACTCCAGTGGTATATGTAGATTTTATATTCAGTATATTAAAAGTTACGTTTTATGGAACTTTGGGCTCCTGTTATTGGTGCGCTGGTGATCCTCAATCACCTCTCTTTTTTGAATTGTATATTTAGCACCTAGGAACCACGCCTAGATGTAGGCGGTTTGTTTCTGGGGTAGGTTATGGCATACATATAGCCGTCCTGATACCCGATATATTGGTCTGAATGGGTGAATTTTATTAAATTGTTTTTTTGCTTCCAGTATTTATAACAAGTTACAAAGGTGTAGTGATAGAAGGGTGGATTCACAGTAACATGGGTTTTTTTCCATTGGTGTTTGTCTTCCTCCAGTGTGCTTGATTCTGAAGATTCTTCTGAAGATTTGGTCAGAACATGTTTATGCCATACAGGTGCTTTCACCTGTCAAGGAGACCTTGATTTTCATTGCTTCTCCAGATGTCATCAACACCACCAATCCAATTCCTGGTCAAACAAGATCTTTTATCCCAACGTCAATGGCAGAACCCCAATCTAGTAAAACTCTTAATAGCCTGGCTATTGAATCAGCCAGACTAGTAGTGCAGGGATTATCATCCAAGGTGGTTCAGACCTTGAAGACCACAAGGCCATGAACGCTATATATAAGAGGATATGAAGCAAGTTTTTTCTGTTTGCTTAACAAAGTTTTCTCTTGGGTGTCCCTAGCTCTAGCCAATATCCTGGACATTTTTTATAATTGGCGCTTGAGGTGGGTCTGACATACAACTCCATTTAAAGTACAGGTCTCTGCCTTTATCCTCTTTTTCAGGCTGGTGGAAGAGCCATTGAACAAATGCTTCATGCAGGCCATAATCCTTATACAACCACCAAGGAAATCCTTGTTCCATTTCATGGGGCTTAGGCTTGGCTCTGAAAGCACTAGTACAGGCATCCAGTGCTCCAATAGCTTAATTTCCAGTGTGGTTCCTTGTGGTAAGATTAGTTCCTCTGACAGCGGTTACTTCAAACAGAAGGAGGTTGGAGATTGCAGCAAAGATCCCTTTTGTGTCTTTTTACCAGAAATAGTGATAATACGTTCATCTCCAAAGCTCAATTCTAAAGTGATATGCAGTTTTCAGTAAAACTGGGAACAGTCCCTCTGAGCATTCACACGGAGTCACTGAGTACACAGCAGGAGGACTTCAGGTCCTTGCACATGTTGCGACCAGCATACATGCAAAGGTCAAAAGATGAAGGAAAGTGGATAATCTTTTCATTTCACCGTCAGGTTCTTGAGCCATCTTCTGTTGGTTTACCAGGGTGAACAGATTGGCATTCAGGAATTAGACCTTTCTGACCAGGAACAGGTGCAAGCTCCTTCGACCCAAGGGGTGGCAGCTTTGGGGTAGTTGTGCCAGGATTCAGTGGAAGATGTGAAACAGCTAGCCTTTCACTCGACTTTACGGGCATGCAGTCAAAGTTCTGCAAGATTTGGGATGAGACCTATAAATATTTCTTGTCTTTGGCAGTTTTTTCTTGATTGTCAAGGTTTATTTTCCTGTGTTCTCTCCCACCCATTTATTCTGCTAGTTATATCCCATTGTGTGCTGACGTGAGGTATGGCCAGGATTATGGAAAATTGTTATCAAATACTTACCGTAATTTTCCTTTCCTGGCCTATCCTCACATCAGCACAGGACTCCCTCCCTAGTGGCCTGTGGAAGGCTAAGCTATCGAACACCTTAGTGGGGAAGGGGCTGTCTTTTATTTAGCTAGTAACAGGTGGTCATGTGAGTGCCTGCAGAGTGCTGACGTGAGGATAGGCCAGGAAAGGAAAATTATGGTAAGTATTTGATAACAATTTTCCATAATCTTCTTCAAAAGGGGGTGAAAGTTATCCTGATATAGAGTAGAGGGGTCAGGTGTCACTTTGATACCCAGATAAGTAAGATAGGGACCTGCCCACTGAAAAGGATACTTCAATTTTTGTACAGATGCAGAAGGTAGGGAAGTGTTAAATGTCTCTGATTTGACGTAATTAATCTTGAAATTAGAAAGTTTCCCATATTGATGAAAAAATATAACAAAGCAGGAAATGCTGAGTCCGGATGGGAAATAAAGAACAGAAGATCATTGGCATATGCCGTTCTCTTATGTTCATTCAATAATCCCAATAGATGCAGCGCAACTAACCATAAAATTAAAAAAAAAAAAAAGAATAAACAATTAAACAATTATGCAACAAATAATGACGCACATTAATAATGTGTCCAAAATATTGTGAACTATTAAGTGAAATCTTAATTAGTATTTCTCATATAGTCCTTATAAGCAAATTGGATTAAATACAATGTGCAAAAAACAGTCCATCTTGATTTAATCATGTGTGATATGTGCATCCTCAATGTCCTAATATGATGCTCAAATGCGTATTTTCATAATCGCCATCAATATTTTAATGTGTGCCACCCAGTGAAATTCACCACCGATCACACTAACTGCTCACCTTAAAAAATATGCGCCTTGCTCTTTAAATAGGCTTCCACTATTTCAGAGATTCTTCCAAAGCAATATAAGATTTATATTGCAGGATATCCCCACCAGAGAACCATTAGCTGGCCCTCCATTCCATGGTGCTCAAAGGAAATATAATGTCCTCATTGAGTAGTATTAAAAAAAAATCTTGTGTGCTCACAAAAAATATTTTATCTTATTTCACCCACAGAAATCCAACATCGATCACACTAGCTGTTCACCTGCAAGTTTTTTTTAAAGAGGTGCCTTGCCCTTTAAAAAGGCTTTAACTCTCTCCGGACCACTCATGTGACATAGAATTTATAATCACAGTACCTCCACACCTCTGAGGAAATAGCCACCAGCTTCTCCATGCGATGGTGCAACTATGTAACTAGAAATTTGCCAAATTTCGATCCACGTATGGTCTACTTAAGGCACCACAGCACGTAGTAGTGTGAGACAGAATAGAGTAAAACACCCTTCCCATAAGCAGAAAGTGTTTCAACAAATTGACTGTAATTAGTGTTGAGCGAACCCGGACTGTCCGTACCAGACTTTCGGGTGTCCGGGACCCGGACCCGGACATTTCAAAAAACGTTCGGGTTCGGTCCGGGGTTCTGCAATTTTACTCCACAAGCGTTTCACTGGTTTGCCCTTAGAAGCCATCACAGCCATGCCTACTAATGGCATGGCTGTGATTGGCCAGTGCATCATGTGACCCAGCCTCTTTATAAGCTGGAGTCACGTAGTGCTACAGTCACATGCTCTTGGGTTAGTGTAGGGAGAGGAAGCTGACAGTGTGAGGGAGAGAATAGAGACATTTTAAGATCTGATCCTGCATCCTGAGATAGATTACTTTACTACTGCTGTGCTGTTGCTCTGAGGACAGATAGCAGAAATTAGAGATTTCACATACCGCTGCTTTGAGTTGCAGATCAAACTCTGCATAAAACAACGATCGCTACGATCGTGCTCAACGATCAGATTGTTGGAGAAATTTGAGATTTCAAATGCTGCTGCTTTGAGTTGCAGATCAAACTCTGCATAAAACAACGATCGCCACGATCGTGCTCAACGATCAGATTGTTGGAGGAATTTGAGATTTCAAATACTACTGCTTAGAGTTGGAGATTGCAGATTAAACTCTGTCTAATGCAACGATCTTACGTTCGTACACAACGATCAGATTGTGGGAGTAATTTGAGATTTCACATACTGCTGCTCTGAGTGATCTGACTGCACTAGGTAGAGGCTTCTGCTTAGAGGGACAGATTCTTGTTCCAAAACCATTGCCTACTCCTATAGGGCCAGCTGTTGCTGTAAGTGACACATTATTGTTGAAAAATCATCTTCATCTCCTAGTTCTAAAGGGAGAGTTTCCAGGTGTTGCTTAGAGGGACAGATTCTTGCTAAAAAACATTGCCTACTCCTATAGGGCCAGCTGTTGCTGTAAGTGACACATTATTGTTGAAAAATCATCTCCTAGTTCTAAAGGGAGAGTTTCCAGGTGTTGCTTAGAGGGACAGATTCTTGTTCAAAAACCATTGCCTACTCCTATAGGGCCAGCTGTTGCTGTAAGTGACACATTATTGTTGAAAAATCACATCTTCATCTCCTAGTTCTAAAGGGAG
>BLSH010556642.1:286838-302090 GCA_018402905.1 Glandirana rugosa
ATAGACGTTAGACGGGGAGTGTCGCGGCCGTCGTAGGAGAGGGAAGGTTCCTGCTGTTGCTGTAAGGGACAAATTATTGTTCTATAATCATCTCCTAGTTCTATAGGGAGAGGTTCCTGCTGGTGCTGTAAGGGACAGATTATTGTTCTAAAATCCGTACTGAACTTTGGGGTGTCCGTGACCCGGACCCAAACCCAGACATTTGAAAAAAAGTTTGGGTTCGGGTTCTGGGTTCCGGTATTTAATCACGCATGTTGAATAGCTGCAGGGCAGCCAATCAGGAAGCGTTTCGCTGGTTTGCCCTTAGAAGTCATCACAGCCATGCCTACTAATGGCATGGCTATGATTGGCAAGTGCATCATGTGACCCAGCCTCTTTATAAGCTGGAGTCACTTAGTGCTACAAGTCACATGCTCTCTGGGTAGTGTAGGGAGAGGATGCTGCCGGCGCTGTGAGGGGCAGATTGCAGATATAATAACATCTCATCGATCTGATTGTGGACTAGGTAGAGATTACTACTACTACTGCTTTGAGGGACAGATTGCAGATCTCATCCTGCATTACAGAATGATCTGCTTTGAGGGACAGTTTGCAGATCTCATCCTGCATTACCGAACGATCTGATTATGTTACCGAACAATCTGATTGTGGACTAGGTAGAGATTACTACTACTACTGCTTTGAGTGACAGATTGCAGATCAAATAACATTGCATCCTGCATTACAGAACGATCTGACTGGACTAGGTAGAGTCTACTGCTTAGAGGGACAGATTATTGTTCTAAAATCATCTCCTAGTTCTACAGGGTCAGGTTCCTGCTGTTGCTGTAAGGGACAGATTATTGTTCTAAAATCATCGCCTACTGCTATAGGGTCAGATTCCTGCTGTTGCTGTAAGGGACAGATTATTGTTCTAAAATCATCGCCTACTGCTATAGGGTCAGGTTCCTGCTGTTGCTGTTAGGGACAAATTATTGTTCTATAATCATCTCCTAGTTCTATAGGGAGAGGTTCCTGCTGGTGCTGTAAGAGGCAGATTATTGTTCTAAAATCGTCTCCTAGTTCTATAGGGAGAGGTTCCTGCTGCTCCTGTACGGGACAGATTATTGTTCTAAAATCATCACCTACTGCTATAGGGTCAGGTTCCTGCTGTTGCTGTAAGGGACAGATTATTGTTCTATAATCATCTCCTAGTTCTATAGGGAGAGGTTCCTGCTGGTGCTGTAAGGGACAGATTATTGTTCTAAAATTGTCTCCTAATTCTAAAGGGAGAGGTTCCTGCTGCTCCTCTAAGAAGTCCTGCAGAATAGACATTTAGACCGGCCTCACACAGCCATTGGTATACTTGTTTTTTTGAATATGCCTCAATATTTTGGGGGCTACCCCAATTAGAAAAAAAAATCAAACAAACAAAAGTGTTGATTACCTCCTCCTCCTCCTCCACCACCGCCACTTCCACCTACACTGCCACGGTCACGGCCTAGTCAACCTCTAGGCTCCTACTCCACATCCACCCCCTTCCCATTTTTATTTTTTTTAATTTGATTTTAAGTTATTTTCCCTATCCCCATTTTTTTTGTAGGGCACTTGTCCTACTCTTACCCCCATTTTACTTCCTTTTGAAGCCCTCTAGCACTTTCCAGGACTTTTTTACAGCCATTTTTGTGCCGAAAAGTTTGGTTCCCCATGACTTCAATGGGGTTCGGGGTCCGGGATAAAGTTTGGTACCGTACCCAAACTTTTTCGCGAAGTTTGGCCGAACCTGCCGAACCCGAACATCCAGGTGTCCGCTCAACTCTACTTTGGAAGTATCTCACCAAAAATAAAATTGGAAAATCAGTGAGCCAATCACACAAGCAGGAAATTACATTTCTGAGGAAGTTCTGTACGCCAACTGTGTACAGAAAGCCTCCAGGTTGCCATATTGCATTCAATTTTACAGAAAACTACAACACCGCTGACTGAGAAGGAAAGATCATTTTTAATAATATTCAGTTACAATATGGCTTGTGTCGTAATTGCATGAGCTATATTATTTTTTTGTTTGCAATTTTTTCCCCACTAAAGTTACCCTTTAAGCTCTTGGTATTTGCAACTGTTGCAAACCTTACGGGCTAATAGAATCACGTCTCATTTATTGTCAGTATGGGTAATTTGTAAGTTCCTTTCACATTTCTTCAGTAAAGAAGGTTCTGGAAATGGAGTGTTGTTAGAGAAGTGAGTATGATGTGGAAAGACTTTATCTCATAGGATCCAGATGGAAAAATTCCTCAAACATCATCACAGGTCTGCCGAAAGCTGTTACTTGCAAATATTTGAAGCCTTATGGGCAAAGAATAGCACCCGTACCTATTTGATTATCAGTAAGTGTGATTTGTTAGTTCCTTTCACATTTCTTTTGGAAAATAACTTTCTGGAAACGGGCTAAGATAGTAGAGGAGCTGGTACAAAGGGCAAAGATCTCAGAGGTCCTTTCCCATGGCAGAATGCCTCAAACTTCATTGTTGATTTTCAGAGATCTTGTGGCTAAGATAGGAAGGAGAAGAAAGTGTAATTTGAGATTGTCTCTTGAAAAGTTTGTGTGACAAACCCCACTGGGACAGGATCTTTTGGGGGGGGGCTGTGGGGTGGCCACTTGCCTACTATGAGGGAGCACTACTCTTTGGGAGATGTGTGCCTGGGGGACCCTTGGAATGGTCTTGCTTCGGATTCGGGTCCATGTTTCCCCAAAACACACAGATTTGGGGCCTTTGTGCCCAAACCAGCAATGACGGCTCAAAGCAACCTGATGATGGGGTTTCCTGCTATAATCTGTTTAAGGTGTTATGTGCTAAGTGTCTTTGCCCTATTGTGTGCCTCCTAGGTATGAATTCCCATTGTTAATTGAGTCGCCTATTGTTTTTGTCTGTCTGCTCATCTCTTGGAGATGTGATTAATATTGTGTCCACTTTACTTTGCTATCAAACCATCGTGGGATGTGAGATAATGTGTAATGTACTTTGTGTATCCAGGGTTGTGGGCTTGTTGCAGGATTGTCTGGGAAACCCCTGACTGGCTTGTTGTTAATTAGCGTACTGTGTATGTTTATGTTGGCTGTTCCTTAGATGTGCTAATTGTCTAGGATAATGTGATCAAGCTATTACCTGCTCTTGCATGGCATATAATCTGTGTGAATTTACAATAAAGAGTTCCAGTTCCAGTTTGCACCTAAGATAGTGCCGTCTATTCCTTGGGTGCTCAACTATAATATCTGGTTCCTAGGTCCAGACTGGAGGAAGCTGTATCATGACAGAAGCACCCAAGCTGGGTGCTGGACGGTTCTGTCACAGTTTGGTAGGTCTTGGTTTTCATGGAAGTCTTCTGATGTTTATTAGTATGTGCTATGGCCATGACCATATGCGGTCAATGACATGACTTGGGACCCCCGAGGCTGCTTTGTTTATAAACAAAAGCATGTCAGGGGTCATATGTAAATGTAATTTAGTAGCAAATGGTAGTTTTTTTTCTTTCTAATTCGATTTTTTTAATTTTTGGAGTTTTATATTTCTCATATTTTTATTTTCTATCCTTTCTTTTTGTTTCACTGTATTTTACTTTACTCTCTAAAAGAGTACACAACCGAAGCTGTTTCCATGTGAATATGCTGCCACACCAAGGGGGAGATACAAATAAATTACTACTCTGAGTGAGCTCCACCTTCTGGTTGCATATTGAAATACAAAATATTCATATGCATTATTTAATATTTACAAGACAAAGTGACGTTAAAAAGTGAATAACTGTTGGTAATAATACATCAAGTCAATCCTTGATAAGATACCCAATGCAGCTTTGCTTAACTTTGCATGTATATATATTAGAAGTAAATAAAAGGCTGTAACAGGAAAGGGTACAAAACATGTAATTAAATCTAATTTAAATAAACACTAATATATTTTCCATCAGAACTTTATTGAGCCAAACTAAACTTACAGTGTTTTACTGTATACTAATATTTATACACTATCTTGTGCAAAATAAGGTCGTGCTAGAACAAGAACATTTACTGTATATTAATGCTCCCAATACCAAAGAGATATGATAACACACCCTTTTAAATAAATTTGTTAACCAGCTCAGTTTCATCGTAATCTCATTTTATACTGCACACAGTAACATTGTTTTCTGAAATTCAATAGTGCATTCACAGTAACTGGCTCAACTTTATCAAAGAATACTGTTTAAAGTGAGCCTTATTAAATTATTAGGTTTGTTATCTAAACACATTATCTGTACACACCAAAACTTCCTTTTAAAGACATCCAAGTAGTATTACAATACTCATGCCATTTATAATTTCCTGTAACAGATAATCACCTTTAATACTTTAGTTTTCAATAATATATTTATAAATAAATGATGATTTCAAGTTTCCATAGACATGGGATCTGGCTAATTTTATCTTAGGAGCTTCAGCAGAATGTGCCAGACACCCCCGGCTGACGATTCTCTTGTTTTATTCCAAATTAAGCTGGCATTGCATATACAATACTTTCTTAACCTACCTGGGCTTCCATGTTTATGTGACTGTATTGAAAGTAAAATAAGACCATGGGTTTTGAGTTAGATTTGTGGGTTGCTGCAGGTATATGCATGCTCATAAGCTGTTTGTATGTAGTGCTGTGGGAAAGAACTGCCAGTTTCAGAACACACACAGTAGTAGCATTGGTAGCATGTTTGATTTAGAAATCACTTAAAGTTGAAGTAAACCCTTCTATTGTTTTCAGCCATGGAAGCTGCCATCTTGGCCTCTGTTTGATCTTCAACTGCCATGATGCTGCACATGTGATCATTTATGACACAATCCATTTGATAGTTTGACAGTTTGGTTGAGAGCACATTCAATGTGACAGTTACATTCCGGCACTACCAGAAATGTAACTGTTTTTTAAACTGTTAAATCTATGGGTTTACTTCGGCTTTAATTTCTGTATAGTATGTACTGTATGTGTGATAAAAAGTCAGGTAGGACTATTCATTTTTACAACTGTTTCATTTTCAAATGTCCTTACTATTGCTTTGGGTTTTTTTTTGTTTTGTTTTTCTTTTACATTTGGTCCTAATTCTGGAGTATAGAAACATTTACAGTAGTATCCAAGTTATAAAGCAGTGGTATGGCTGTACCACAACCATACTATTGCTTTTTTAAAAAGCACATTTATTATAAACAGCAATCTGCTTCATAAATGTGCTTAGCATTCGTATGGCTTTGGAACTCTGAAGCCAGGATAAGTGCCTGGTCATGTAACCTGCCAAAAGCATGTAATCATCTCTCTTCCAGTCATGGAGGTCTCTCTGCTGAATTCCATAATATATGCAAAATGCATTGTGGAGTAAACTTAAAGAGTATAGGGGAGAGCTGATAACAATATCAATTCTTTCTTTTAAATTAGTGCTCTGTTCAGAAGGAATTCACAATGTCATTATGATAAATGTTCCATGAGCTATGAACCGTTGTATCAAATGTCTCTGTTAATGTGAGTTTTGGTTGGTATACCTTTAGAAAAGAAAATACATACTTTCACAATGCTTTTGGAACTACAGATTGAACTAAAATAACATTTAGGGTTTCAATTAAAAATCTATGACCACAATTTAGAAGGAAAGCATGACAAGTTTCTCATATATGTGCTTTTTGTTGAGGGCTAAAAATACCACTGGAAAAAAACTTTCCAGTTTTATGCAAGCTGGCTAAAAAATCTTGTTTGAGGTTATGGTTGTGTTTAAAGGGACAATCAGAGACCATCTACTAAAAGTAAATATGTACTTAAACCAAATAAATCAGTCTAGTTCACAGACTGTGTAGCAAACCCAATAAGGTAATTGCAACTACCTTCTCCCAATCCACTGCCAAATCCCCAGTTGGACAGGTAACATGCAGCAGCAGCAGATTAATAAAGACCTGCCTTTACCTGCTCTGTGCTTTCCTCGAGTCATCTTCTTTCTTGCACATTTGCATGCAATTCACCTGATTGACTCCCATTGTTGCCCCTCCTTTCTCCAGTTTGAATGCTGCTGTATGGGGGATTGGAATAATCTATCAAATTCAAGAACATACATTATTAGTATTTGCGAAATACATTTAATGATGCATTAATGGATACAGAATTGCAAATAAGTGTATGTAAACCCTAAAAATGAACTTGCCCCCTTTTGGTTTGTCAGATTTACCATTGAAAGTGTTTTTTATTATATCTGTTCAGTTAGTGAAAAAAAAAAAAAGGTGTTGATTCGGTCATATATCCAGTGCTGTCCTGAGTACCTGTCTATCTAAAACACTTTTATCAGTCCTGACCAGTTCATCTTTGTGAACTAAAAACACCTCCCCTCTATAAAGTAGGGGAGGAGAAGATGGGTTGCAGCTATAACCCTATGCCTGACCTAGGGTAACAAAGCTTTCCCCATAAGTGAAAGATGCCACCCTGGTTACTGGCAGAAACACAAGAAAACATTTAAGAAGAAAAGCCTATATAACAAAGTAAGCTAATGCATCCACCAAATATAGGGACTAGTAGGCTGCAAGATATTAATATTTGATTCATGGTTTTAGATACACTTCAGTCTGTGTATTTTATGTCTTCCAGGAATTTAGTAACATACTCCCTTAAGGGATGGGAGAAGGATCCAGTGGATCAATCATCCAACCCACATATGGATATTGAAAGAGGTGAGTGATTACTTAAGTAAGTGTGAATGATAAAAAAGTGGAACAAAACAAAAAAAGGGATAAGCATATGTTCACAGAGGGATTGTTGAATCCTGTTTTAAGTTACTAAAAGCTAAAATTAGCAGCAAATCCCATTGAAATCTAAAGGTGGCAAAACCTAATGCTAAATTCTGGTTATTTTCTAGGATAATAGTGTTAGGATCTGTGTACTTGCTCGAGTCACCTGCTGGTGGCACTGCTGTATGAAGTATCAAGGGGTGTAGTTCTGGTGGCCACCAGTGGGTGTCTCCCAGCAGATGGAGTACACAGGTCATTAAGCTACACCTGATGGGACTGCTGGGACTATATAAGCCCACCTTACACCCAGTCCCAGTGCTTCAGCGTTTTCTCTGCAAGCCATACCCTGCCCGAGCCTGACCTGTACTGTTCTATTTTCCGGACCTGCCCTGATCCACGTTCCAGACCTGACCTGATCTGTGTTCCCACCTGGAGTTCTCTCCCCCTGGAACCTGCTTCCTGCTCCCTCCTTCACCATTCATCCCTCGGTATTTTCCTCCCTGTTCTCCTCATTTGATATCTGCCTGTTTTGCCTTTGTGTGTTTTTGCATTTGTATTTAGTTAGTTAGATAGGTGTTTGTTTTTGGGTTGTCGTGTTTTTACCTTCTTTCACTTGCTTGTTTTTGTTACTGGTGTTGGGTGTTTTGCAAGTGTGTCATTTTCATAATAATATATATATTTTCACTGATCTGCATAGTCCTGCTTCTTTTAGGTGCAGCCCATTGATCTGCTTCCCTTTGCTGAATGCTTGCAAATCCTGACATAACGCTGAAGCCATACAATCAGATCAGCTGCACCTGAGAACCAGGGCTAAGCACTTGCTAATTACTGTAAGATGCACTTTGAGGAGATCCTGTATCTTTCACTTCTTGTAACAGAGGACAGGGATTACTGCCGCCAAATTTTGAAAGGGCAGACCAGGGAGCAATTGATGGAATGCATCCGTATGGCACACACTTTTGTTGACCAAGGCCGGTTTTTATTTAAAGACATTCAGCCACTCATTCAAATGTGTGCAGAGTTGGCTTTGTCTGGTGTCCCTAGTGGTAGAGATGATTATACCCCTCCTTTCAGTGCGAATCAGGTTGAGTCCTTGGTTTTGTTGTGGGACGATGACTCAGCCTTTTTTTTTGGAACATTACTTAGCTTGCTCTCCACAGATGTTAATAGAATGTATTAACTCAGTACAATCTTTGGTCAGACAGGCAGCATGTAAGGTGGATTTTGTGCAACCATTATTACAGGCATGGTCCAATATATTGCACTCAGCCTCTGTCGGCCTGCAGCCATCCATTCCTGTGGCTAGACCCCTGCCCACTCAAATGTCTTTTCCTCCATCATCCACAGCAACCACAGTTGCAGCCCAATATACCCTGCTCCCAACTAAATACCAGTACCCTGTTTCCACCTGCTGCACCTTCACTGCCTTTTACCCATCTACCTCCTCTCCGCTGCCTGCAACTATCCCACAGAAATCTCACTCAGCAACTGCTCCCTCTTTTTTACCTTCCTCCCATTCTTCTCTACCATCAGCTGCACACCCTACACACAGCCCTGCATCCACATACAGAATTTCACTAACAAAACCAAAAAAGAAACGGAAAATTTTCCCAACCCGCACTATCTTGCCAATATCCAATCCTGCAGCCATATCAGCTGATGTGTCCCAGTCCACTACCGCATCAACCAATCCGTTCCAGTCTGCCTCTAAGCTAGCCACTGCAGTCCAACCCACCATGGTTCCAATTGCTCCAGCCAGGCCCACCACCATTCCTGCCACATTGGATTGGCCCATGGAAATGAAACCTTCTGCTGCTGTCCTGCCTGTCGCTATCCCACCTGACTGTACCGGTCCTCTGTCCATCACCCAGTTTGGCCCTATGGACGCTTTGCCAGCTAATCAATTTGACGTAATTTTTCCCGTTCCTGATGCCCTGTTTGATCCGGTGCCCGCTGCCATGCCTGCTGCCCAGCCTGCTGCTCAAGTGCCTGCTGCCCAGCCTGCTATTCAAGTGCTCGCTGCCCAGCCTGATGTATCTATTTGGTCATGTTCTGGTTACTTTACAGTTTATGTTTACACAGAGATTCCCTGGAACGTTGGTCACACTTCATTGAGTGACGGCTCCACGGGACAGTCTGTGCCTAATACACAATAATACAAGTGCCTGACCCTATACAATCTCGATTATTAGTCGGTCCTCTTAGTGGATATTAGTTGCATATAGTATCTTTGAGCCAACAAAGACGCAGAAGTTCCCCATAATCAGTCACACTTTATTGAGTGACGGATGAAGAGGATTACCTGTACACGCGGATACGGCCAATCACTATAGCTAAAATCCACTAGGACCAATTTGGGTTCAATCACCAATTTTGATTGTATGAACTGATTAATCCAGTGTTTGCTTTTCCTGGGTATGGACACGGAACACCCTTGATCACTCTTCATTGAGCGATAGAGATATAGGATTACCCGTGTCACCCAGGAACATGGGAGCATAGCTCTGGAAATCTGCTTGGATTTGCATATATCTAGGGTCTGACATGTACGTCACCCTGGGGTGCTTGATTTTAAATGTCATGTATGTTATGTCTGTTTCATGCAGCTACTTACCCTTTGTCTAATAAAATATTTTTGTACCTACCCAATCATATGCCGCAGGGTTATCCCTATGTTCTTTGAATATATGACCAGCCTTTATAAGCAGACACCTTTCTGCTTACCTTCTTTTGGTCTGATGCTCCAGTGCCCTCTGTCCAGTCTGATGATCTGGTGCCCGCCGTCCAGTCTGAAGATCCAGTGTCCACTGATCCTGTGCCCGCTGTTCCTGTGCCCGCTGTTCCTGTGCCCGCTGATCCTGTGCCCAATGTCCTGGTGCCTGCTGATCCTGTGCCTGCTGTCCTGGTGCCGCTGATCCTGTGTCCGATGTCCTGGTGCCCGCAGATCTTGTGCCCGATGTCCTGGTGCCCACTGATCCTGTGCCCGATGTCCTGGAGCCCACTGATCCTGTGCCCGATGTCCTGGAGCCCGCTGATCCTGTGCCCACTGATCCTGTGCCCGATGTCCTGGTGCCCGCTGATCCTGTGCCCGATGTCCTGGTGCCCGCTGATCCTGTGCCTACTGATCCTGTGCCCGATGTCCTGGTGCCCGATGATCCTGTGCCCGCTGATCCTGTGCTCGATGTCCTGGTGCCTGCTGATCCTGTGGCCGATGTCCTGGTGCCCACTGATCCTGTGCCCGATGTCCTGGTGCTGCTGATCCTGTGCCCGATGGCCTGATGTCCGCTGATCCTGTGCCCGATGACTCGATGTCTGCTGATCCTGTGCCCAATGACCTGATGTCCGCTGATCCTGTGCCCGATGTCCTGGTGCCTGCTGATCCTGTGCCTGCTGATCCTGTGCCCGCTGATCAAGTGCCTGCTGATCCTACGCCTTATGACCCAGTTCCTGATGACCCAGTACCCACTGATCCAGTGCCTGATGATTCAGTGTCCACTGCTTCAACACTTGATGACCTGGTGCCTACTACCCAGCCTAACGATCCAGTGTCCGATGATCCTGTGCCCGCTGATCCAGTGCCCGTTGATCCAGTGCCTGATGACCCGGTGCCCATTGATCCAGTGCCCGATGACTCGGTGCCCGTTGATCCAGTGCCTGATGACTCGGTGCCCGTTGATCCAGTGCCGGATGACTCGGTGCCCCCTGATACAGTACCGGATGACCCAGTGTCCATGGCTCCACTGCCTGATGATCCTGTGCCCGCTGATTCAGTGCCTGAAGACCCGGTGCCCACTGATCCAGTGCTTGATGACCCAGTGCCTAAGGCCCTGCCTGATGATTGTGCACCCGCTGATCCAGGGCCTGATGACCTGGTGCCCACTGATCCAGTGCCTTTTGTTGCTTTCCTGCCTGATGCCAAAATGGCCATTGATTTCCCCCTGCTTGATACCCAGACTTCCTCTGATGCCTCTGTGTTGTCTGCCTCTGCTGGTTTCCTGCCCGCTGTCCAGCCAGCCTGTGATACCAGATCCAAACTTACGGACCCTGGCGGCGGGGCGCATGATCTATTACTTAATTTAGGGGGCACACCCCCCCAGCAGGTGGTGACTTTGTTGGACTTTTCCCGCACGGACTGTCAGGTTAATATCAGAATGGAGCGTCCAGAGGCCACTCCTTAAGAGGGGGAACTGTTAGGATCTGTGTACTTGCTCGAGTCACCTGCTGATGGCACTGCTGTATGAAGTATCAAGGGGTGTAGTTCTGGTGGCCACCAGTGGGTGTCTCCGAGCAGATGCAGTACACAGGTCATTAAGCTTCACCTGATGGGGCTGCTGGGACTATATAAGCCTGCCTTACACCCAGTCCCAGTGCTTCAGCGTTTTCTCTGCAAGCCATACCCTGCCCGAGCCTGACCTGTACTGTTCTATTTTCCGGACCTGTCCTGATCCACATTCCAGACCTGACCTGATCTGTGTTCCCACCTGGAGTTCTGTCCCCCTGGAACCTGCTTCCTGCTCCCTCCTTCACCATTCAGCCCTCTGTATTTTCCTCCCTGTTCTCCTTATTTGATATCTGCCTGTTTTGCCTTTGTGTGTTTTTGCATTTGTATTTAGTTAGTTAGATAGGTGTTTGTTTTTGGGTTGCCGTGTTTTTACCTTCTTTCACTTGCTTGTTTTTGTTACTGGTGTTGGGTGTTTTGCAAGTGTGTAATTTTCATAATAAAATATATATTTTCACTGATCTGCATAGTCCTGATTCTTTTAGGTGCAGCCCATTGATCTGCTTCCCTTTGCTGAATGCTTGCAAATCCTGACAAATAGGCAAGTTTCTAGCAAAAAAAGTTATGAGTATCCTGGCACTCTCATGTGGGATATTTAACAAAGCATTTTTTCTTTTTACAGTACAGTAAGAGGGGGTCCTTGGGTGGGCTTGGGTGAGGTCTTTAAGATGTATGTGACACAGCATCACCAACACCATATGCTGGCATTACATATTTTAGATGTAACATTTACTGTTTAACTTTTGCATTTTACTTGGATTAAATCTAACACAATTCTACTTAAAGTGGAACTTAACTCTTAAAATGGAGTTAGTTTCACTTTAACACTCCCCCCACCCAAAAAAAAAAAAATGTGAATTATTTTTCAATGTTTTAATCTTTTAATTTTTATCCATTTTCAGTCCTGCCCAGTTGCCATTCCAGCCTAGAGCAGAATGATGTGTACCTGGTTCTGCAATCTCCTGAAATACTTACATCACATCTCCCAGGAGGATGCAGGATCAGCACACAGAGCGGCCAAGGGTGGACTGAAGGGTGGGCCGGGGGCAGAGTTTGCTGTCAACACCCAGAAGAGGCAGCCAGCTGATGAAGACCCAGGTGACAGTGTGGGACCTATTATGTGGCACACTGCATTGTATTAAAAGTTTAATAAAATGTCAAACAGAGTGCACAAAAAAACTTCAAAACCACATTCCCCACATTTCTCAAACCTTCTGCCATCCCTGCTTCCTCAATTATTCCACAACATTCAAAATATAGACTTCAGGCATGTGTTTGATAGAAATTGGCTAGTGTCAGGACAGTACACATAAACGTGAGCAGGCAGCAAAAAATAGAAAGAGCCAAGTCAACTTTTATTTTACAATAAAAACGTTTGCATTGTTTGTAAGATGAATGCTACAAATATGTTCGCTGGCTGGATAGTATGTAAGCAACTAGGGAGGCTGCAATATAATACGGAGAGGCAAGGCAGGCAAAATGTTGAAATAGAAATTAGAACATATTGTTTGAGAAACAATAGCCATATATATTGAACAGTGGCTGGACAGTATGTAAGCAGCTTGATAAGGCTACAATATAAGAACGAGAGAAAAGTTGGGTCTTATCTTACAATAAAAAACAGAGTGTATTATCTGAGAGAAAAACACAAGCTTGGTTAGGCTACGATATAGGAGGGAGAAACAAGGCAGGTTTTATGTTGCAGTAAAAATTACAGTGTATTATCAGAAAGACAATGACCACAAATATTGTTCTGTAGCTGAACAATACGTAAGCAGTTTGGTTAGACTGCGTTATATTATAAAAGGGAGAGACAAGGCAGGTTTTTTTCTTCAAATTCTAGAGTAATATTTGGGAGATAATAGTTACAAATGTTGCACAGTGGCTAGACATTATGTATTCAGCTTGGTTGGACCATGATATAATATAGAGAGATAAGCCAGGTTTTATTTTGAAACAAACATTACAGTACATTATCTGAGAAACAATAGGCTAAAATAGTTTTAAGTGCTGCAGCAGTGGAATAGGCTACAAATTTTGAGGCACATGTTTTATGTTGAAGAGTGTGTTATTTGAAAGATAAATATTGCACAGTCTCTGCACAGTATGTAATCAGTCAGGTTTGGCTGTACTATGAAGAAGAGGGAGAGAGAGATGAGGCAAGTCTTATCTACAAATACAGTGGAAACTTGGTTCTAGAGTAACGTGGTTAACGAGCATTTTGAAAGACAAGCATTTAAAAAAAAAAAAATTCTGACTCGGTTTGCACGTGTTGTCTCGCAAAATGGGCAGAATTAAGCCTCTGTGCATGCAATACCTCATGTGGCCAAAGGTGCAGGGCGCTGGTGAGCCTCGAAGACCCTCGGAAGCATTCGGAAATACTCAGAAATACTGAAAGTGTAAACAGTTCCCAAGCATTTCCAAATGTTTTCGGCCGTTTCAGAGCCTCACCAGCGCCACCACACTTCTGGCCACATACAATATTGCATACACCAGGTGCCCCCGGACCTCGACCACATACAGTACTACATTGACAAGCAGTGCTATGGAACGAATTATCTGAGTTTCTATTGTTTCCTATGGGAAAACATGCATTGATATATGAGTGATTTGGATTACAAGCATTCTCCTGGAACGGATTATGCCCGCAATCCAAGGTTCCACTGTAGAGTACATTATCTAAGTATAGCCACAATATTTTTGAGAGCTGGAGCAATGGAATAGGCTACACATTTTGAGGCGCAATGCAGTATTTTTCCTGCAGCAAACTTCAGAACTCTGGCAACAGAGGTGCAGCTGCAGAAACACTGTGTGGAACCTTTAGGTCTATTCACATGGGCACATAGTGTTATAAGCAAAATAAGATAGAAAAAAACCATGGTGACCCCTAATGGTCATAGCTAAAACTACAACTACAACTACAAAACTTATTATAATATTTAATAAAAATATTGTTAGCATAGAAATATGCTAAAAATTGATGTGAAAATACTTAAAAACGTGTTAAAAATATGCAGGCTCATTGGGATCAATAGTTAGATATATAACAATTCAAGTCTATATCTATGTTTAACCATTTGGGGTCCAGGGTATCTAATTCGTAGATCCATTCCATTTCGTTTTTTGAAATTGTAATTTTATTGCCTGTTCCCCTCCAATGTTTCCCTAACCAGTCAATCCCATAAAAATGTAACATTTTGGTTTCATGATTATGGTACAATTTAAAATGATTCTAAACACTGCATTGGCAGAAACCTTTCTTAATATTATTGATGTGCTCCCCTATATGGGAAATTAGTTCCCTGGTTGTCCTGCTAAAATATTGTCTGCCACAGGGACATTCTAACATGTATGTAACATACATATTGTCACGTGAAATAAATATTTTTATATTACATTTCTACAATTATTTCCATCCAATGTCCTAATTTACATACACTGTGCTTGTGTTTTCATATTTTTTGTGGTCCTTATTTTTTTTCATTTTCCACTAGATTTGTAAAAACGCTCTGGTTTGCTACAGTCCCTGAAGAAGCCTTATTAGGTGAAACATGTTGGACATCTATACAGACCTTTGAACGTTGTAACTACTATAATTTACCACATCGTTCATTCATGTGCTTAAATGAATTGCTCCATTACTCTTTGTTGCTTTTAATCAATTTTTAAGCACCTCTTAGGGCTTTTTTACATGTACAATCAATAAATTTATATTTTTTAATATATATACTCTTGAATTTATTTTTGCACCGCGATAGTCCCATTATTTCCTCATATTCTTTCCTCTTCCCGTTCCTCCACCCCCCCCCTTCCTTCCCTTTGACTTCCCTTACCCTCCTCCTATTTTCCTACAATCTACTTAACCAGGGATGAGGTGCTAATTTTTATAGTGCCACCATACTAATCCACCCTAGTCCCTTGCAAATAGTGATTTAGTTCACACCTTACTGTATGGTATGGCACTCTAAAATGCATAAAAACTTTTTTTCTCCCCTCTTTTGTTGTTTTCCTTTTTTCTTCATGAGAAATATGTTGAATTATATTTATGAAATGTGTACACCTAACATAGTGACTCATATGCAATAGGGATTCATCATAGTCCCTCTTTTTGCGTTTCTGTCATTTCTGAGAAAATTTGTTTATATTTATGTTATATTCTCTGTAATATTGTTGATTCAATTTCCACAAATGGCAGGATTCTGTGGAGAAG
>BLSH010556642.1:335002-362047 GCA_018402905.1 Glandirana rugosa
CCCCTTAACATTCGATTAGTCCAAAGACCAATACCGTAGATCTGGTTCCAGAGCGTATACACTAAAACTACGTAATCGAAACATTATCCTCTATGAGGGTTTAAGAACATCATAAAACATCCAGCGTCATTCCCTGCTCACTCCCAATCTGTATTAGTCCTACTACAGTAGGAGTTTGTCTGAATAAAATACATGTATACATGGATAAACTTTAGTACTATAAGCCCAACACAAAGAATACTCAAGTCGATTCCCGAGATACCATCTCAACTCGCTTGTGGACCTTCAAGCCCAAGACGACCAGGCAGGCTTGAAGCCCTGTTTCAGGCCCTTGTCCGTGCGATCGTTCGGGTTCCGTCCGGACCCGGACCCGGACTTTGTCCCGAAGTTCGGACGGACCAGCAGAACCCGAACTTCCAGGTGTTCGCTCAACTCTACCATAGAGCCCTTAGCTGAACTCATAAGAAACACAACCCGAATATCATGATTTCAAATAGGTACATATGTACATAAAATAAGTCTGTTTGAGGATGACATCATCCTGATTATGTCTAACCCTCACTCGTCCCTTACTGCGACCTACAAAATACTACAAGAATTTGGGAGTATCTCCTATTACAAAGCTAATGCATCAAAATCACATATGCGAGACCTTGGTCTAGATGCCATAACCAGAAACCTGATTAGCTTACAATTCCCCTTTCAGTGGGCAGATGGAGGGATAGACTATCTGGGGATAACACTAACTAAAAACCCTTCCACTCTGTTTAGGAAAAATGATATGCCCTATAAAGATAAATTTACAATTAATTTGTTAAACGATTTAAGTAAGCATGAATTCTCATGGCTAGGCAGATTGGCTGGGTTTAAAATGTCCATTCTCCCCCAAATTTTGTATCTATTTCGCACCCTACCCATACCGGGTCCTAAAAATTACCTGGCATTCTTGCAGACATCCCTTAACAAATTTATATGGGCCGGGAAAAAAATGAGAGTTGCTTCTCATAGGCTTATCAAGCATAGATCGGTAGGAGGTTCTGGCTTAGTCGACTTATCTGACTACTATTGGGCTTCTATATTATCCCAAGCTAAAGAGTGGTCCCTCCCCAAACCTAATACGAAGTGGGGAGACATAGAAGCACATAACACCCCGAACCATCATCTGCAAAATTGGTTATGTAGTTTCCATCCCACATCCAAAATACACAAATCTATTCCACTAACAATGGCAGCCACAATCAGAGCCTGGCAGGGTCGGGACAAGCCGTGTCGCAGGAACAGGAATCAGACAACAGGTAGCTCAGGAACACACACTAAATGCTGTAGATCAGACAGCACCTGCTACAGGGTGCACACTGTTTAAATAGAGCCACCGGAGGCGCCTCCTCCGGGAGCGTGAGGAAAGCACAACAAAGTGCAAACAAGTCCTCAGCACAGTCTTCTTCTAACATTATCACTGGAGACAACTTGGCAATACACTGTGGCTGGGGGAACATGAATGCCAATTTGTGTACCAGTGTTCTCCCCTCTCTGTAGGCATATGTTCCTGCCTTCTTCAACCTCAGAACCAACATCTGAATCAAGTAATGACTGGGCATCATTCAAATAACTCAGCTGACTCCTCCAGGGCTGATGCTGGGGAATAGCTGTGGATAAGGAGGCAGATTTAGCCACTCTGGCAGCTGCAGGGGACTGCACACTAGTCTCTGCCTGGGTGTCAGAGGATGAGGAGGATGAGGAGGATGAGGACAGTTTAGTAAGCCAGTCCACCACCTCCTCTTCATGCTGTGGCTGGATAACATGGGCAGCATCACTAAACAGAGGAAATGATGCCCTGCCTGAGGACTGACCATGTCCACCTTTGCTTGTGGACACATATGCTACTGGCCCCCTTACAGTGTCATGGGAATGTCTGCCTCTCCTTGTTGTCCTCCCAGACATGATGGGGGGGGGGCGGTGCTTATTAACAAAATGTAATAAAGGTGTGGAAATGTGTATGTGGATGCACTTTAATCAATGGAACGTGGTGTTTTGTGCACTTTAATTTGAGTACTCACTACACAGATACACTCCACGGATACACTATAATATACTTCAATACACTGCTTCAAACATGCAGTAATGCACAGAAATATATTAAATTAAACGTGCAGTAATGCACAGAAATATATGGTGTTAAACTTGCAGTAACACAATGAAATATACAGTTTTAAACTTGCAGTAAAACACAGAAATATATGGCGTTAAACTTGCAATAACGAACAGAAATATATGTCGTTAAACTTGCAGTACTGTGGCGTTAAACTTGCAGTAATACACAGAACTATATGGCATTAAACCTGCAGTAACGCTATGAAATATACCGCATTAAACTTGCAGTAGCGCACAGAACTATATGACGTTAAGCTTGCAGTAACGCAATGAAACATACAGCTTTAAACTTGTAGTAACACTCAGAACTATATGGCAATAGACTTGCAGTAACGCAATAAAATATAGTGGGTTAAACTTTCAGTAAAGCACAGAACTATATGGCATTGAACTTGCAGTAACGCAATTAAATATATGGCGTTAAACTTGCAGCAACGCACAGAACTATATGGCGTTAAACTTGCAGTAACGCACAGAAATATATGGCGTTTAACTTGCAGTAACACACAGAAATATATGGCATTAAACTTGCAGTAACACAATGAAATGTATGGTGTTAAACTTGCAGTAACACACAGAACTATATGGTGTTAAACTTGCAGTAACGCTATGAAATATATGGAATTAAACTTGCAGTAACGCACAGAAATGTATGGCTTTAAACTTGCAGTAACGCAATGTAATATACGGAGTTAAACTTGCAGTAAACCTCTGAACTATATGGCGTTAAACTTGCAGAAACGCAATGAAATATACGTTGTTAAATGATCACTACACTCACACTGACTGGACTGTGTCCCTAGGTTCACAATCATGTAAAGATGAATGGTGGTCACTCACTACACTCACTCTGCCTGAACTGTCACTAGATTCACACTAATGTAAAGATGAATAGTGGTCACACTACACTAACACTGACTGAACTGTTCCTAGATTAACACTAATGTAAAGATGACTGGTGGTCTCTCACTACACTCAAGCTGACTGAACTGTCCCTAGACTCACACTAATATAAAGATGAATGGTGGTCACACACTACAGTTACTGGACTATGCCTAGATTCACACTAAACTAATATTCTACACTGACAATAGAATCACAATAGCACACTATAGCACACTAGCTGTCTAGCAGCACTGAACAGAGCCCTGTTCTATTTATCTCCACATCGCTGATATCACACTGAAAATGGTCGATATTGAAAGAAAACTTGTATAGTATAGTGTGGGCAGGACTAAGAGCAATGAGCCATGTTTGGATAGAGTCATCATGACAGCATCCATGGCTCTGATAGTGCTCTGGACCCTGATTGGGTGAAGCTTTCATTGCTTCAGTCAATCAGGGATTTCAATGCACTGTGCAGTGGTGCAGTGCAATGTGGTCATTCAGCAGGCCGAACAAACGGTCGAGCGACCCGATAATTCGGTTGTTCAGTGAATGGGCGAACAGCCAATGTTCGGCCTGAACTCATGCTTGGGCTGAACCATTCGCCTATCCCTAGTAGTATCCAGGAAAGTGACCTGCTTCTTGGAGGGGTTGAGTGCATTACATACTATTTTGCTTCTTAAGGCTGGATTATTAATAATTTTTAAATAAACAAATGTTACTTTTAACTATGTGGGCTACCCTTTTCTCTTGCCTGATTTGGCATATGGAGAATCCTTCCCTGGCATAAGTTGGAACCATTATTTACATTGGTACAGATGGGAAAGTCATTTGGAGCACCTTGGACATAATTGCAAATGGTAGGTTTGACTCTTATGTTAACTCATGGAGTTAATATTCTCTGGCGAGTATGATGTGAAGTCTCTGTCTTCTGGACAGAGCGCAGAGTGGAACACATTTTGTCTTTATTTTGATATTTGAAGCACTGTGGCAAAAAAGTCGGACTGTCACTTGAATCACATATTGATTACATTGGTTCACGGTTTCATGTTTTATGATTGCACTTGATTTATGATTGTACTCACTATCTATGTTTATATGTATAAAGCATAGATAGCATTGTTACCTATATGGTAGGTGGGGATTTTTTTAGCCTTTACAATGAAAAGAACCCCAGCTCCCTAGAGCCTGTCTTTGTACCATAAATGCACAGATAGTCATTGATGCCACACTGCTACTGTTGCAGCCTCTGCTGCATAGCCAGTGTTGAGTTCTAGCAAATGGGGTTGCACAGATGAAATGCTTGGCAGGCAGTTTATGTTGGTGCTGCATTGCTATCAGATGAACACTGGTTTGGTATGAACACCTAAGGTGGCCACAAAGCCTTCCGGTCTCAGGAAGGATCTCCTGGAAACTAGTGTATTTCATGATCAACAGCTGCACCAGGTGTAGGATATATGTCAGCCAAGGTATGTGTGTTTTTTCCAGGCAAAAGGGGGCCAGCAGGTTAGTTCCACTGTCACACTCAAACTTGCTTATCCAAAGATGGAGTGGTTTTAGCCTCCTCTTGGCCTGAGTCTTAACAGCTGAGAAAAAGCCCTGGCCCAGTGTGTCTCCTGTCCCTCAGGCATATGAGCTAAACAACAGACTGCCAGAATTTAGCCAGGGATATTGCATATGCCCTGGGACACTTTGGGGTGGGGCACTGCTGATTCTGAAGAGCATGGAGCCATTGAAGAGCAGGAGGAACAGTTGACATGATGCTAGCTGGAATGGTAGCAGCTGTAAAGTCAGCAGTTTTGCCAAGCTGGCACAAAGGTGCATGGCATGGGGATGATTTGGTAACAATTTTTTTCTTCTGCTGGAAGAGACATATGCCTTTACAAAGGAAGCTGCTAGAGACAGTGGGGTGGGTGTAGGAGAATTCTGTAGAAGTTCAAACCTTTGCTTGGCCCTTGTCACTGTGACCCCATGACCCGTTTTCCTACTTGATGTGGCATATACTAAGCCTCTGAAACCCCTTGTGAGACTTTCTAGGGATAAGGCAAACTGCCTTGGGCTCAGTTTGAGCAGGGTTCTGTGAACTTCAAAGAAATTCAGATGCCGAACACCATTGAAATCAATGGGAGTCAAATCTGTCAAATGAAAATTGTCTATTTTATGGGCAAGGGATCATGAAAAAAATAACAAGAGGGTTGGGCACTACTCTAGGGAACATGTACAATGCATTCAGCAAGGAGCACTGATTTTTTAAGTGCTTTAGGAGAAACAATAAACATGCCCAATTCCTTTAAATAACATGACTGACAGTGTCCTAACACTGCTTGTGCAGTAGCACTGACATTTACAAAATTGACTTAAATTGCAGGTGAATGACAATTCATTCCCAGCTTTTCTTTTCTAAAATAAAAACAGCACACAGACCTTTCCAAGGGTCTGCTATATAGTTTGGGGGACCTTTAGAGGGGTCTGTGCATACCTCCCAACTTTTGGAGATGGCAGCGAGGGACACCTATTAGCAAATGTATGTAAGCATAGGACACACCCCCTGCCACTCCCCCTCAAAGGAGAATTCTACAAACAAAATACCAGTTAAATCCCCAAGTGCTTTATTTTTACCATTTCTATTGCTTTATATTGGCTTTTGAAGTTTACAAATGCAGCAGTTTAGAAATTGGGTGAAAGGTTTAGCACCCGGAAACAATTTTTGAAAGATAAATAGTGGATTTTTATATACAACTGTATAGATCTGACCAAAATGAGGGACAAATGAGGAGGAAAGAGGGACAGAGGGACTTTGTTCCAAATCAGGGACAGTCCCTCGAAATCAGGAACAGTTGGGAGGTATGGTCTATGTGTTGTTTTTTTTTTTTTAATAAGCTGATTCAAAAACTGAGCTTCCTCGACACTGTTAAGGTTATAAACCTCCAATGTTTAATGCAACAAATGATTGCACTGAAAAAAACACTCTCACAACATGCATTTTACCTCTTCCTGGTTTACATGGGTGAACAAACCTTATTGTTCTATCTGGCTGTCCACACCCACTCCATAATTAAGCATGCGGGTCTTAAGGTTTTCACTGTTTTTATCACCTATTAGTTATCCTCTGTTTCTCCTCTCTAAAAATTCCTGTTGAAGCAGAATTACACATCTCAATGTTCTTGACACATGCTTGTTGACACTTCTTAACATTGTATGCCTACTCGGTATGTACCCGATAACCTGTGATTTGGCTTATAATATATCTGTACCTGCAGAGTCATCAACTATTGTTAACATGCATGGTACCTTTTGTGGTTTCTAATAAAGATCAGGTGAACTAAAAAAAGGAGCCAGCAATGAAGTTTCATTTGCTGGCAATTTAAACAGATGGTTTGTTGTTTACTCTTTCACCCCCTCCTCATCCCTGGATTTCACATTGCTGTATACTCCAGCAGCTTGGGCCTCCCTGGGCCGGTGGATGTGGGAGTGTGGATTGAGAACTTATTGCAATCTAGCAGCTTGCATTAAAATAAGGGGCCTCCAGATATCTGGCCTCTCACCTCTACCTGGAGGAGTAAGATGTACATACAGTCGTGCTCATAAGTTTACATACCCTTGCAGAATTTGTGATTTCTTGGCCTTTTTTCAGAGAACATGAATGATAACACAAAAACTTTTCTTTCACTCATGGTTAGTGTTTGGCTGAAGCCATTTATTATCAATCAACTGTGTTTACTCTTTTTAAAATGAGAACAAAAACTACCCAAATGACCCTGATAAAAATTTCCCCCCCCCAGGTTTTTAATACCGTGTATTGCCCCCTTTAACATCAATGACAGCTTGAAGTCTTTTGTGGTATTTGTAGATGAGGCTCTTTATCTTCTCAGATGGTAAAGCTGCCCATTCTTCTTGGCAAAAAGCCTCCAGTTCCTGTAAATTATTGGGCTGTCTTGCATGAATTGCACATTTGAGATCTCCCCAGAGTGGCTCAATGATATTGAGATCAGGAGACTGAGATGGACACTCCAGAACCTTCACTTTATTCTGCTGTAGCCAATGACAGGTTGACTTGGCCTTGTGTTTTGAATCATTGTCAAGTTGGAATGACCAAGTACGTCCCATATGCAGCTTCCTGGCTAATAAATGCAAATTTGTTCCTCCAGTATTTTTTGATAACATATTGCATTCATCTTGCTATTAATTTTGACCAAATTTCCTGTGTCTTTGTAGCTCACACATCCCCAAAACATTAGCAATCCACTTCCGTGTTTTACAGGCCTTGTTGACTCCTCTCCAAATGTAGAGTTTATGGTTGTGGCCAAAAAGCTCAATTTTGGTCTCATCGCTCCAAATTATTTTGTGCCAGAAGGTTTGAAGCTTGTATCTGTGCTGTTAGTGTATTGTAAGTGGGATACTTTGTGGCATTTGCATAGTAATGGCTTTCTTCTGTTGACTCGACCATGCAGCCCATCTTTCTTCAAGTGCCTCCTTATTATGCATCTTGAAACAGGCACACCACATGTTTTCAGAGAGTCCTGAAGTTATTTGTGGGGTTTTCTTTGCATCCCAAACAATTTTCCTGGCAGTTGTGGCTGAAATTTTAGTTGGTCTACCTGACCGTAGTTTTCCACTTTGAACACTGCTGATTGGAATTCTCAATTCCTTGGATATCTTTTTATATCCCTTTCCTGTTTTATACAGTTCAACTACCTTTTCCTGCAGATCCTTTGACAATTCTTTTGCTTTCCCCATGACTCAGAATCTAGAAACGTCAGTGCAGCACTGGATGAAAGATGCAAGGGTCTGACCTTTTATATACACACACTAATTATAAGCAAACAGATCACAGGTGAGGATGGTTACCTTTAATAGCCATTCAAACCCATTTGTGTGAACTTGTGTGCATGTTATCAGGCCAAAATCACCAGGGTGTGCAAACTTTTGATCAGGGTGATTTGGGTAGTTTCTGTTGTCATTATAATTTAAAAATAGTAAACACAGTTGATTCATAATAAATGGCTTCAGCCAAACACTAACCATGAGTGAAAGAAATGTTTTTGTATTATCATTTATATTTAAACTTATGAGCACAACTGAAATGTCCCTTGTTATACTAACCACTTGCGGACCAACCGCCTGCAATGTATTGTGGATGGCGGGCCACACAGGCAAAGTGACATACCCATATGTTTCTGCCCGCTTCCAAGTTTAGGGTGCGCACATGTACCCCCCCCCCCACCACAGCGGGAGTCTGTCAGTGGGTCTTGGCCAATGATTCATGGGCTGCTTATTTTAGATGATTGCAAAATGAGCAAACAGTGTGACCAGGCAGTGGGAAAAGCAAATAGAATTCTGGGATGTATCAGTAGAGGGATCACCAGCAGGAGGAAGGAGGTTCTGATTCCTCTATATAGATCTTTAGTGATACCTCACTTAGAATACTGTATCCAGTTCTGGAGACCACACTTACAAAAAGATATTGATAAGATAGGGCGAGTTCAGAGAGGGGTAACAAAAATGGTGAAAGGTCTGGGGGATAAAACATATCAAGAGCGACTTCAGGAACTTAATATGTACAGTCTGGAGGAAAGAAGGGAGAGGGGAGACATGATTCAAACCTTTAAATACATCAAGGGGGTGAATAAGGTTCAGGAGGGCAGTCTTTTCAATATGAAACCAAAATCAAGAACACGGGGACATGACCTCAAACTAACTGGGGGGAAGTTCAAAACTAATCTTTAGAAAGTATTATTTTACTGAAAGGGGGGTTGATGATTGGAATAAACTACCAACAGAGGTTGTGAGACAGTCAACAGTTAATTGCTTCAAACATGCTTGGGATAATCATAAATCTATAGTCAGACAACAAGGTTAATGTAAAAAAAAAAAAAAAAAAAAAAAAAAAAGAATTAAAAATAAATAAATAAATAAAAAGGGGCAGACTCGATGGACTACTCAGTCTTTTTCTACCGTCACTTTTCTATGTTTCTATAGCCCCTTGATGGGGGTCCCATGTTTCAGACTATGTCTTTGGCATGTATTTAATCTGCTAACTTCGTTCCTTAACCCCAATGAGAGACCATATGTTTGGTCTTGTCCCTTCTTTGTTACTTTTTTCTTTTGTTGTTTGGTTTATAGGGCATGGCTTGTTTGGAGCCATTGATGGGTCTCTCTTTCTATGCAGGACATATCTTATTGCCTGTCATTTCATCTTTTATATCCCAGCGTTAAGTCTCAATTAGTAAGAGCATACTTTGTAATCTGGTGTTGTTGCATATTTTTTGCATACTTATTATTTTTCTGTCACCATGTTATACAGTCTTACCAGCATTGGGCTTCATTGTTTGCCTCACTCAGACGGAACGTGGGCCGGCAGGCACTTGCCCTGTTGGGCTACCAGTGCCATTGCGTCCTTGTGGATTATCTTAGAGACATCTGGAGGATAAGTTTTCAATTTTGGTCTTCCCTTCCCCCCTTGCTGCATTGGTCCTCCAATGAATGTGTACTGGGGTAAATTTGTCTGTTTTTTTTTCTTTTGTTAAAGTTCCATACATCTTTAGTTCACATATGATTATTAACCTTTTGCTTACTGGGCACTTAAACCCCCCTCCTGCTCAGACCAATTTTTGGCTTTCAGTGCTGTTGCGTTTTGAATGACAATTGCACGTCATCCCATGTTTTACCCAAACAAAATTTTTATAATTTTTTTCCCACAAATAGAGCTTTATTTTGATAAATTTTGAAAAATGAAATTGGCTGTTTAACACGTGACTGGCTGTGTCCAATTACAGTCACAAATGTAAACAAAACACTGTCAGTTACTATCTGATCTCTGCTTCTCCTCACACCGATCGTGTGAGGAGAGGAGATCAGTGAGTACCTGTCAGTGTCTTGTCAGTTTACTGTCCGTGTACACCAACACAGCACACAGCCCCCCCCAATAAAGAGAACCTGTCACCTGCACTGTCACAGCCCATCAGCCTGTCAGAATCTGTCACGGCCGTCAGCATCTGTCACAGCCCATCAGTCACAGCCCAGGTCACAGGCCTGATACCTGTCTGAGAGAGTGTACACACCTGAGGAGGCCTATGAGATCCTCGCTATGTCGGATGATGAAAGCAGCTGGGAGCTCTCATCATCAGATTCTGGTTCGGAATACGATCCAGTGGAGGATAGCGGATTGGAGGCAGAATCAGAGGAGGAAACGGCCCCCCCCCTCCTAAAAGAATTAGAAGATCAGGCCCAAGATCTGAAGACCTGCCTTCTACCAGCAGCACCAAACCCCAGGCAGTGGAGCCCAGAACTAGCACTGGAATTAGACACCCTGCCCAAAGAATCCTGTCCTACCTTCCCAAACCCCTTATGGTTGCCTGCCAACTCGGGGTCCGCTAGAATCCCCCCTTCACAGCGCAGTTAGGTTTGCAGCCCGACACCACTAATTTCACCCAATTTGAATATTTTTCTTCATTTTTGTTGCAGAGTATTGTGGACTAAACAAACTTGTATGCAGAACAATTTATTGCTGCCAACCCCAATTCCTCTTATGCCCGTTTATTCCATTGGCGTCGTCTCACGCTAGACGAATTAAAAATATTTTTGGGCCTTACTGTTAATACGGGGCTTACAAAGAAAAACTAACACCATTCCTATTGGTCCACCAACCCCATCCACCACATGCCAATATTCTCAGCAGTTATGTCCAGGACACGCTGCAATACAATAATGCGTTTCTTGCATTTCAATGATAATGTGCAGTGCCCTCCCCGAAGTCACCCCAACCACGACAAACTCTACAAGATACGGCCCCTAATCAATTCCTTTTCACAGAAATTTGCAGAAGTGTTCATCCCAGATAGAAATATATGTGTGGACGAGTCCCTTGTAGATTTCACTGGCCGGCTGCAGTTCAAGCTGTACATACCCTGCAAGAGAGCCAGATATGGGGTAAAAATGTACAAATTGTGTGATTGAGCCACTGGCTATGTATACGCATTTAGAATCTACGAAGGAAAATACTTTCAGCTCCAGCCCCGTGATTGCCCCACATATATTGGAATCAGTGGGAAGATTGTCTGGGAGCTGGCATACCCCCTGTTTAGAAAAGGCTACCATTTATACTGATATATTGATAATTATTATACCAGCCTGCCCCTATTTCGTCACCTTTACAGCAAAGACACCCTGGCACCTTAAAAAAAATGGAATTGATTCCCACAAGATTTATTGACGCAATGGCTAAACAACGGAGAGTATACTTTTATGAGAAACGAGGAAGTGTTGGCGATGAAGTGGAGGGACAAGAAAGATGTTCACATCCTCTCTACCATCCACAATGACACCATAGTGGAGGTTCAAAGAAGACACGGCCCCATTGTACAGCATAAATGTGTCCAGGAATATAACATGTTCATGGGGGGGTGGATTTAAATAACCAGATGATGCAGCCCTATATGTCAAACTGAAAGTCCTGTTTTTGGTACAAACTGGAAAACTGACAGTATGGCGCTAAACCAAATTGGAAAGTTAGGGATGCTACCTAATAGGTGTTGATGAACAGCTCATATTAATCCAAATATAGTGACAAAAATCAAAAAATATGTGCAAAAGGTTGAAAATATATAAGGTGCAACGCAAATAGGGAGCATAGGTCAGCTCCAAGGTAGCTCAGTGTGTGAACTAAGCAAGTAGTCCAATAAAGTTCATTAAGTGAAGAAAAGACAATGTGAAAGGCCAAACATAAAGAGGCCTAAAATCCAAATGTCCCAAATACAAAGTGAGATACCAGAATTATGGTGGTCACATGAGAATGCCTCCGTTTCAATAGTGGGTGAAAACTGGTGAACAATGGCGAGTAAGACTGGACCCCTTGATAAAATCCTTCCCCTTCCAGATTAAAGGCTTACCGGAAGTAGGATATATTCAAGCCTGAATATATACATGGACTCCACACGTCAGGGCGGGGCGGAATTCGTCATAAAATCATGGGTACTTCTGGTAGCAGCCCATGTGGTAGTGGGCGGTCAATCCTCCAAACAGGAACTTCCAAATTGGTCTCCCAACATCGCACCCCGGTATCACTCCAGGGTCTGCTAGGTTCCACAGGGAGTCATCCACAGCTCACCATAGGTCCAGGAATCCCGGAAGGGCAGATGTATAATTGAAGGGAAGAAGGACTCCAAATAGTGTAAAATACCTCTAGCACTGAGGTATGAATTTATTGGTAATAAAATCAGTAGATAAAAGCCAGCAAAATAATAGATACCAATATAACATCAAAGAGCGCAGCAATTTGGGGTCAGCAACACTGACGCGTTTCGTCTTATTAGACGTCTAATAAGACAAAACATTTCTATATTATCGATAAGTGTAGTCGCTGTGTGGCAGCTTACCTCTCCTTATAGCCTAACACGGTATCTCTCGTACCAATTTGTTTTTGGTACAAGAAGGAGGCGTTTCAACTTTTTCACATGGCCCTGTAAAATTCATTTGTCTGCTTCCAAAAAGCACCCCAAGACCCACCAATCACCTACCTCAAATATGTTGAAGATCTTCTTATTGCCCTCATTTACCAACAAGGACCCATCCCAGCAATTATTCGCCCTGATAGTAAGAGCCGGCTATATGAGCAACATTTTCCCTATAACATCCCCCCACAGAATGCGGAAGAACGCCAGAGGTAATGTCGTATTTGGAGCAAAAGAGGAATTAGAAGAGATACGAGTTTCTATTGCCCCGAATGTCCCTCCCAACCTAGTCTGTGCATCCGAGATTGTTTCAAGATTTATCACACATCTGTCAGATATTAGTTCCCCTTATTTTAAAGATTTTCAATTCCCCGTTTAAACCTTTGGGATCATTTACCAGCTACCACGTTTTTACCTTCTACATTTACTGACCCTGGCCTGTTTACCGATGATGTCTTTGCCTGCCATTTTAAACCATGTTTCCGACTACCACGTGCACCAAGCTTGGCCTGTTTACCGATGATGCCTTTGCCTGCCATTTTAAACCACGTTTCTGACATCCACGTGCACTGACCTCGGCCTGTTAATTGACCGTGTCTTTTGCCTGCCACTTGGACTGATCTTTTGCCCTTCTACTTTAGTACACAGGGGTCTCACATATGTGAGGGGCTCCAGAAAAGCGTTCGGAGTAGAGATAAACAGTTTTTGGTTTTCTGTGTTCGCTGAACGGGGTCTGGTTTCCCAGAGGCTTCAAACCGTTTGGGTGGGAGAAGCCTCTACCCCTGTCCCCCTGACCCTAAGCTTGATGGTCCTTCCTGCTGCCTGGACCAATACTTTGGCTGTGCTGACCAGGTGCTGCCTGTAATGACCCAGGGCTTTCTGGACCATGTTTCTTCCTGCTGCCTGGACCAATACTTTGGCTGTGCTGACCATATTGCTGCCTGTAATGACCCGGGACTTTTTGGACCATGTTTCTTCCTGCTGCCTGGACCAATACATTGGCTGTGTTGACCATATCTCTGCCTGCTGCCTCTACTGACTATGGACAGTATTTCTTCCTGGACGTCTCTGCCTGCTACCCTGGAACAATGCGTTGGCTGTGCTTTGGCTGTGCTGACAGTATCTCTACCTGTACGAACTATGGACAGTATTCCTGCCTGCTGCCTGGACAATTGCTTTTGCTGTCGCTGACCACATCCCTGCCTGCTGCATGGACCGATGCTCTCCTCTGTGGACCACTGCATTACTAAAACCACAGGTAATCTTTTGTTATTTAGTATGTACATGCTATGTGTTAGAAATATGAAGGGCCTTCAAAAATGTGATTAGTAGTCAGAAAATGATATAGGTAATTTATGCTTTTAAAATGCCTGACGGTGCTTCTTCAATGTTGGGCCTCTGTATGTGGCCAGGCTGTGTAAAAGTCTCACACATATGGTATCGCTATACTCAGGAGGAGTAGCAGAATGTATTTTGGGGTGTAATTTTTGCTATGTACATGCTGTGTGTTGGAAATATCTTATGAATGGACAACTTTGTGTAAAAAAAAATGTGTTTTAATTTTTTTCCCACATTTTCCAAAAACTTCTGGAAAAAAAAATAACCATTCAAAAGACTCATTATGCCTCATAGATTATACATTGGGGTGTTAGCTTTCCAAAATGGGGTAATTTTGTTGGTTATTCCATTGTCCTGGTGCTCCAGGGCTTTCAAAATTGTAATAGATAGTTGAGAAATGAGATGTGCAATTTATGCTTGTAGAATGTCCGAAGGTGCTACATCAATGTTGGGCCTCTATATGTGGCCAGGCTGTGTAAAAGTCTCACACATATCGTATCACCATACTCAGGAGTAGAGTTGAGCGAACCCGAACTGTAAAGTTCGGGTCCGTACCAAACTTTGGGGTATCCGGGACCCGGACCCGAACATTTCAAAAAAAGTCCGGGTTCGAGTTTGGGGTTCTGGTATTTGATTCCACGCGTTGAATAGCTGCCAAGGGCAGCCAATCGACAAGTGTTTCACTGGTTTGCCCTTAGAAGCCATCACAGCCATGCCTACTAATGACATGGCTGTGATTGGCCAGTGCATCATGTGACAAAGCCTCTATATGGGGCTGGAGTCACCGTGCTGCATGTCATATGCTCTCAGGATAGTTTAGGGAGAGGATGCTGCTGGCTCTGTGAGGGACAGATTGCAGATATTATAGAATATCTCATCCTGCATTACTAAACGATCTGATTGTGGACTAGGTAGAGATACTAGTACTGCTGCTTTGAGGGACAGATTGCCGACCTCATCCTGCTGCACAGAACGATCTGACTGGACTAGGTAGAGTCTGTTGCTTTAAGGGAAAGATTATTGTTCTAAAATCATCTCCAAGTTCTATAGGGAAAGGTTCCAGCTGTTGCTTTAAGGGAAAGATTATTGTTCTAAATTCATCTCCAAGTTCTATAGGGAAAGATTCCAGCTGTTGCTTAGAGGGACAGATTACTGTTCTATAATCATCTCCAAGTTCTATAGGGAAAGTTTCATCAAGCCGCATAGAGAGCCATATTATTGTTCTAAAATCATCTCCAAGTTCTATAGGGAAAGTTTCATCCAGCTGCATAGAGATTGAGAGCCATATTATTGTTCTAAAATCATCTCCAAGTTCTATAGGGAAAGTTTCATCCAGCCGCATAGAGAGCCATACTATTGTTCTAAAACCATCCCCAAGTTCTATAGGGAAAGTTTCATCCATCTGCATAGAGACTGAGAGCCATATTATTGTTCTAAAATCATCTCCAAGTTCTATAAGGAAAGTTTCATCAAGCCGCATAGAGAGCCATATTATTGTTCTAAAATCATCTATAGGGAAAGTTTCATCCAGCCGCATAGAGATTGAGAGCCATATTATTGTTCTAAAATCATCTCCAAGTTCTATAGGGAAAGTTTCATCCAGCCGCATAGAGAGCCATACTATTGTTCTAAAATCATCCCCAAGTTCTATAGGGAAAGTTTCACCCATCTGCATAGAGACTGAGAGCCATATTATTGTTCTAAAATCATCTCCAAGTTCTATAAGGAAAGTTTCATCAAGCCGCATAGAGAGCCATATTATTGTTCTAAAATCATCTCCAAGTTCTATAGGGAAAGTTTCATCCAGCCGCATAGAGATTGAGAGCCATATTATTGTTCTAAAATCATCTCCAAGTTCTATAGGGAAAGTTTCATCCAGCCGCATAGAGAGCCATATTATTGTTCTAAAATCATCTCCAAGTTCTATAAGGAAAGTTTCTTCTAGCCGCATAAAGAGCCATATTATTGTTCTAAAATCAATTATTTTAGAACAATAATATGGCCCTCTATGCGGCTGGAAGAAACTTTCTTATAGAACTTGGAGATGATTTTAGAACAATAATATGGCTCTCTATGCGACCGGATGAAACTTTCCCTAGAGAACTTGGAGATGATTTTAGAACAATAATATGGCTCTCTGTCTCTATGCAGCTGGATGAAATTTTCCCTATAGAACTTGGAGATGATTTTAGAACAATAATATGGCTCTCTATGCGGCTGGATGAAACTTTCCCTATAGAACTTGGTGATGATTTTAGAACAATAATATGGCTCTCTATGTGGCTGGATGAAACTTTCCCTATAGAACTTGGAGATGATTTTGCTTTCAAAGATTTTTATTTTGAATTTATACAAGACTCTAAAGTTTACAGTACAAGAATGCAAAAACCAAACATTCATACAAAAGAATAATGTGCCATCATTGTTACCTTAAAAGTAGTACCTAACCATTATCCAATCCACAACAGGTTATTTCAGGGTAGAGAGAAATGCGATGTCCTGTCGTTTATTGGTCAATAAAGGTGGACTGAGGTCCCCCCCGCCTCCAGGTACCCCATAACGGGATCAGGCTGTGCCTGGAGGGGGTTCACGCTTCATTAAGAAAGCTTAGGTTAAAAGTCCATCGTCTATTTCGGCTGTAGGACTATTAATAGGGTGTGGATAGGTAATGACCTTGAAACGGGGCTGTTTAGTTCTTGAAGCTAACAATTTAGCTGGAAATGAAAGGAACATGAACCAGAGATGGTCTAACGAGCTGAAAAATAACAAAAAAAGAAAAAGAAGAGAGACAGAGGAGAAAGAAAAGAGAAAGTGGAGATAAACACCTTGTGTCAGGTCAGGTCAGCCCTATTCAATTGTAAGTTGAGTCCTGGAACTAGAGAAACACCTATGTATGCGGCTCATGGTTCCCATATCCCTTCAAATCTTTTGGTGGTGTCCGAGAGGATGCTAGCCAGCCTCTCCTGAGACATAATCCTAGAAATTTTCTGTACTGTAGCAGCGAAGGACTTGGCAATTGAGAGTTTAGCCCCGATTAGTATGAATTGAACCAATTTCTTGTTGGATTTCGATAGGTTCGGGATCTGGGCATTAAGAAGGGCGATCTCAGGGGACCTGGGGACCACAGACTTGGTAAGCTTCTCGATGAGGTTAAAGATTCTCCTCCAAAAAGGTCTTATCCTTGGGCATTCCCACCAGATGTGAGGCATTGATCCGAAGAGGGTGGGGTTGCTCAAACACTGTGGGGTAGCCGAGGGATATATACGTGCTAGTTTAGAAGGGGTGAGGTACCACCTGGTGATGACCTTAATACTCGCCTCCATGAGGACAGTATTTAGAATGCCTTTAAAAGAGTCGGAGAGAGCTCTGTGCCAAGTCTCCAGGTCCCAAGAGAATTGGAAATCTTCCTCCCATTGTTTCATGTAGGGGGCCTTTTCAAATGTCTGAGTGAGGGCTGCATAGATTACTGAGATTCCTCCCCTCTGCTCTGTGGCTTGACCACACCAAGTTTCGTAAGCCGAAATTTTTGGAGGGAGCGGTTTTTCTTTCCAGATATGCCTTAGAAAATGAGAAATTTGTCGGAATCTAAACTTCTCAGAGGACGGGATCTCCAGTTTATTAACACAGTAATTCAGAGAAATGGGGCCTGAGGGAGTGAAAAAATTACCTATACGGTACAGCCCCTTGTCCAACCACTATTTGTAACGCTTTTATATCCAGACCGGGGGGAAAGTCTGGGTTGTGAAAAATGTGCGCTAAGGGAGTCAGAGTGGATACCAAATCTGGGTGGTTGCGTAGCGAGTCCCAAAGGGCAAAGGAGTGAGAGAGGGTCAGGGATAGAATAGGGGGTCTTTTTTTTGGCTGAGTCCAGAGAAGGAAATCTATTGTATACTGCAGTGCCGCCTGTCTTTCGATTTGAATCCAGTCTGGTTTCTCAGACCTCGTGTATACTCGGGAGAGCTGAGCTAGTCTTGCTGCTTGAAAGTATTTGAGGAGAGAGGGAACCCCCAGTCCTCCCCTCTTCCTGTGGTGGTATAACGTGTTTTGGGAGAACCTGAAGCCTGTGCTGCCCCAAACAAATTTGAGAATTTTACTCTGAAGGGACCTTAAGTGGTTTTTCCTGATGGGGATTGGTAGGGCTATACAGGTATAAGATCCACAGGAGGAGGGTCATTTTGACCGCGTTGATTCTGCCCAACCAGGAGAGTTTATTCTTCGACCAAGATTTTAGATCATCCTCCAATTTTCGGTACATGGGTGGAAAATTACTAGCATATAAATCCTCTATTTTGGCCGTCAGATTAATGCCTAAGTATTGTATAGAGGAACGACTCCATTTAAATGGAAATGAGTGTTGCAGAGATGCAAATGTATCCTGCGGGAGGGAAATATTCAATGCATAGGACTTAGAGTAGTTTATTGCTAGGCCAGAATGTTTAGCAAATGCGTCTAGTAGTCTATTCAAGTTAGGAAGGGATGTATGGGGGGGGAAGTGATAAATAGGGGGATGTCATCTGCGAATAGGCTACAATTGTGAATTTGAGAGCTGCAAGAGATCCCTTTAATATCTGGGTTTTGGCGAATAGCAATTGCCAGGGTTTCAATAGCTATGGCGAAAATAAGTGGCGAGAGAGGGCTGCCCTGTCTTGTCCCTTTAGCTATAGTTATCGGGTTAGAAAGATATCCTTGTAACCTTATTTGAGCTGAGGGGGATGAGTATAGGGCCCTTATAACTCCCATGAAGCGTGGTCCGAATCCCCAACTCTCCAAAATAGTGAATATATAGTTCCAAGAGACTGAGTCAAAGGCCTTCTGAAGATCTAGAGATAGGACCATGCCTCGCAGCTTATCGCCGCCCTCCCAGTTGGCTTGTAGGATGGAGATCAGATCGATAGCTCTATGTGTCTGATCTGGGCCCTGTCTACCCGGGATAAAGCCTACCTGGTCTTTGTGACTGTAGGAGTTTATAAAAGAGGCTAGCCTATTAGCCATGATTTTCGTTAGAATTTTAATGTCGTTGTTGATCAGCGATATGGGTCTATAGTTGCCAACCTCTTCAGGATTCTTATTAGGTTTTGGGATAACCTTTATATAGGCCAAGTTGAGTTTTGGATCTAAGGGGGTGCCCTGAGTCTTAAAGTTGAAAAATTTTGTCATATGGGGGATAAGTGTCTCAGTAAAGGCCTTGTAGTAAGGTATAGATAGTCCATCTGGACCTGGGGCCGAACCCTTTCTTAAGTTCTTAATGGCACCCAAGACTTCTTCCTCAGTAAAGTGAGCTTCAAAGAGCTGTTTGTGTTCGAGTGTCAAGGAGGGGAGGGGGATGTCTTTTAGGAAGGCTGAGAGGGAATCTAGACGATTCCCTTTGGAGGCACCGTAAAGGTCAGAGTAAAACTTATGGAAAGTCTCCAGAATTTTCTTCGGGTTCGTGGTAAGGCCATGACCTGGGACTCTAATTTTGGGGAGATGGTGTTGACGACATTTGGGGGAGAGTCTAGCTGCTAGCATTGATCCTGGTTTGTCATTATGTGTATAAAATTTCTGACCGCTCCAGTGGATTGATTTCTCTGCTTTGGTTGTTAAGGCCATATTAAGCTCTAACCTTGCTTTATCTAGTTGCTCCGTGAGAGCTTTAGTAGTGTAGTGCCTGCAGTGACGCAAACAATTTTTCCAACTTAATCAGGTCCGCCGTTCTCTCTTTTTCAAGTAGCAAAGCTATTTGTATTATCTTCCCCCTGATAAAGACTTTATGGGCAGCCCAGAGGACTTCTGCTGAAGTCTCAGCTCTGTCATTTAGTAGAAAGAATTCCTTGAGAGATTTATTAATTTCAGAGACCTTAGCAGGGTCGGCCAGTAGTGATTGATTTAATCTCCACTGTGACTGTTTCGCAAAGATGGGGTCGGAACGGAATTGCATGAGAACTATGGAGTGATCAGAGAGTGGAGTGTCAATTATCCTAGAGTTTAATATTAGCGGAGTAGTGTGAGATTGCACTAGTAGATGATCTATACATGAATATGAGTTGTGAGGATGAGAAAAGTGGGTATAATCCCTCCTGGTTGGGTTTAGTTCCCTCCAAACATTGGACAGATTAGATGCATGGAGCAATTTGGCCAGTTTTATGCTCGCTCTAGTCTGACGCGTTAATTGGTGTCCCAGTGGTTTGGATTTATCAAGGCTTTGATCAAAGGCAATATTAGAGTTGCCTCCCATGATGACCCTGCCTTCTAAATATGGCTGGATAGTGTCGAACAGCGTTTTGAAAAAATTAAGTTGGCCATTGTTAGGGGCGTAGTAGGATACAAATGTGTATAAAATACCGTCGATGGTGCCCTTTACTCTTATGTATCTCCCTTCTGGGTTTTTAGTTTCCCCGAGGAGGGAGAAGCCACAAGATTTGGAGAATAGAATAGCTACCCCCTTGGTTTTGTATTCTGCGTTAGCCGTAAAGAAAACTGGGAAATGTGAGTGGAGGAATTTGGGGCTGTACTGTATGGGGAAATGGGTTTCTTGGACTAAGATAACATCCAAGTTAAGTCTTTTGTACTGGGAGAACACTTTCCTCCTTTTTAGAGGGGAATTTAGACCTTAAGCATTGTGGGAGGCTATTTGGAGGTATTTATTGGGTGCCTTAGCCATGGAGCATGCGGGTGAAAGAGCTTATATCTAGGGCAGTACTCACCCAGGAACTGGAGACCCCTTGAGGGGTAGTGTAGTTTCCAGTAGGGTTAGGGAACCCCAGACCGCAACCAACAGACCAGAAGGCATTTGTAACATAAAGGGAAGTTAGGTGCTTTATCAAATAGAAAAAGAGGAGAGGAAAGGAAGTGAAGAGGAGAAAGTTTTTACGTCTACAAATAGCTATCAGGGCCGGTGTCAAAGGGGGATAGAGTCTCCCCTGATCCATTGTCCCTGCCCTCCTACGAGGGAAACAAACAACAACCTGAAAATGGGCAAAACAATTGTCTGTACCGATACGGTCAGACAACTTATCCCAAGGAATTTCGAGAAAGTCCCAGGGGTAAGTGGAGGCACATGGGGGCTTACCCTTTGATTGTACTGCAACTTTACAAAGAGAAAGGGAGAGACCCAGAGAAGTTAAGTGTATTGATAACTTTACATAGAGTCTTTAAGCTCAACCTCTAGTTAGTAACATGTAAGCTCCTTCCACACTAGATACAGAGCTAAAAATGAGAACTTTGCAGAACCAGGTGACCAACAAATGTACAGTTAGAGAGCTATTAATCAATATTCAAGAACGAGGAGCAACATAGCTCCAAGAACATGGCTTTCTCTTAAGTAAGTGAAAATTGCTTCCAAAACCAAAGAGAGGGCCCGAACTAAAACGTCAGCAAAAACAAACCCAAATAGGCCATCTGGTGGATCATGGGGGTCTAACTTCTTTGGCCTTCTTGCTCTTTGACTTAGACCAAAGCGGAGAGACAGGGCTAGAGGGGAGTGGTCTCTTGGCGTGTGATCCAGTCGGGTCTGTGAGATCCATTGGTGCTTCATGGGAAATTAACTTGAGGTGCAAGAGGAGTTTTTCCTCCTCTGCTTTACTTGAGAAGGTGAATGTTTTTCCCTTTAGGTTGAATTTAACCTCAAACGGAAAAGCCCACCAGTACTTTATCTTGGCTCGTTGCAGGATTAGGAGACGCGGTTTGAGAGCTCTTCTTTTCTGGAAAGTGTTGGGGAAAAGGTCTGCGAAAATCTGGACTTGGTGCCCCAAACAAGAGATGAATGAGTTGGATCGGGAGACGCTCATTATTTCCTCTTTGACGGCATAAAAGTGCGGTTTGACTATTACGTCCCTGGGGGAACCATCCTTTCTTGGGGGTCCCAAGGCTCTATGTGCTCTGTCCAGCTCAAGTCTGTGTTTAGGTACATTTGGGATGATTGTTTTAATCAGGTCCTGAATTGCGGGGATGACTTCAGTGATGTTTTCCGGAAGGCCCCTCACTCTGAAGTTGTATCTTCGCGACCTGTTTTCCAGGTCGTCTATTCTTGCTAGGGCAATGTCCAATTGGTCCTGAAGAATTTGTAGGTGGTCAGAGTTTTGGTTGGTTCTAGCCACGGTAAAATCCAGTTTTTGTTCAATAGCATCCATTCTGGATCCTAGCATAGTGAAATCTGCTTTTATATCCCCTGTAATTTTGGCTGCTGTATTCGCCAATCCCCTTTCCAATAGGTTAGAAAATGTATTAAATAAGTCCGCTGTGTTTAGGTCAGGGTCCTGATTCATGGAGCTAGTGTTGTTCATTTCATGCTGGCATAAAGGGAGGCGGGCCGCCGGGGTGAAGGGAGAATCCTCCATTGTGCAGCGGAGGAGCGACTCCGTGGATGCTGGGGACATTGATAGAATCTGATGAGCGGGTAAATTAGACCCCGATGTAAGGATGAGGGTAGCTGGAGAGATAACTGGCCGGCTCTCCGATGGGGTTTCTTGTGATTTAGAGATTGAGGGGGCCCCTAATGAGTCCATGTCAGAGGGGTGGACCTGTTTTGGCTCTGTGAAGAGATTAATAAGTGCTCTCCTAGCTGTCGTTCCCTGCATGCGGGGATTTATTAGGGACCTACTACTGATGTTAGACTTGCTGGTCACCTGCCGTTTTTGAAAAGTAAAGAGCCTTCCAGAACCCTCTTTCCTCCTTTTATTTTCTATGCTTCAAAACAGAGGTTACACTCACCAGTATTGGGGGCCTCCCACCGCCCCCAAAAGTCCTGACTTTGTGAGTTAACAGGATGTCTCTTTAGTTAATGTGTTATCAGGGCCTCTGGGTCCAGAGGGTTTTTTATAGAGCTGTGTATAATTGCTCACCTCCCTAGCGACTGCTTTGAGTGGAGGATGGGTGAACTGGAGGCTTACTTTAGGCCTTGTCGGCGGCCATCTTGGTCCACCCAGTTTTAGCTGCAGCTGTCCTATCAGCGATGGGGAAGCCTGGAGTAGCTCTTCCTCGGTTGTGTGGAGGTTTATACCTCTTTCCAGATCTGTATGGGAAGTCCGGGGTGGCTTCCACTGCTTCCTGGGGTCCGAGTGGTGTGTTAGGCCACAGCCGCGGCCATCTTAATACACCCTGACGGAACGGAGCGGGTGTTCCACGGGCTTGGGGGCCACTTTCCGGACCGTTTTCTGGACCTCCGTGGCTCTCTACAGTAGCTGTTGGGAGGGATTATCCCCTCCCGTCCTGGGTCCCTCCTGTGTGAGCTGGCGGGTTTAGGAGAACCGATGGCCGGGGTAAGCGCGGAGCTTCTGGATCAGCCGTCCATATCTGAGCTCCCGCGCATGCGCACTGAACTTGGAGATGATTTTAGAACAATAATATGGCTCTCAGTCTCTATGCGGCTGGATGAAACTTTCCCTATAGAACTTGGAGATGATTTTAGAACAATAATATGGCTCTCTATGCGACTGGAAGAAACTTTCCCTATAGAACTTGGAGATCATTTTAAATCATCATTTCTTGCACAAAAATAAAAAAAACAGTGTTGGCTACCTCCTCCACCGCCTCCTCAACCTCCAACTTCACATCCACCTCCATTTTTTATTTTTTTTATGTGACTTTAGCTTAAAAATTATTTTAAGTTATTTCCCTATCCCCATTTCTTTGTAGGGCACTTGTCCGACTCTTAACCCCATTTTCATTCCTTTTGCAGACCTCTAGGACTTGCCAGGACTTTGTTACAGCCATTTTTGTGCCTAAAAGTTCGGGACAAAGTTTGTGTCAAGTACGGTCCCGAACCCGGACTTTGTCCAGAAGTTCAGCCGAACCTGCAGAACCCGAACTTCCAGAGGTTCGATCAACTCTACTCAGGAGGAGTAGCAGAATGTATTTTGGGGGGTCATTTTTGCTATGTACATGTTTTTGATAGAAATATCTTACAAATGGACAACTTTGTGTAAAAAAAAAATGTGTTTTCATTTTTTTCCACATTTTCCAAAAACATCTGGAAAAAAAAATGACCATTAAAAAGACTCATTATGCCTCATAGATTATACGTTGGGGTGTTAGAATTCCAAAATTGGGTCATTTTTTTGGTTATTCCATTGTCCTGGTGCTCCAGGGCCTTCAAAAGTGTAATAGGTAGTTGAGAAATGAGATGTGCAATTTATGCTTGTAGAATGCCTGAAGGTGCTATGTCAAAGTTGGGCCTCTGTATGTGGCCAGGCTGTGTAAAGGTCTCACACATGTGGTATTGCCATACTCAGGAGGAGTAACAAAATGTATTTTGGGGTGTCATTTTTGCTATGTACATGCTATGTGATAGAAATATCTTATAAATGGACAACTTTGTGTAAAAAAATGCATTTTCATTTTTTTCCACATTTTCCAAAAACTTCTGGAAAAAAATGAACCATTCAAAAGACTCATCATGCCTCATAGATTATATGTTGGGGTGTTAGCTTTCCAAAATGGGGTCATTTTGTTGGTTATTCCATTGTCCTGGTGTGCCAGGGCCTTCAAAAGTGTAATAGGTAGCTGAGAAATTAGATGTGCAATTTATGCTTGTAGAATGCCTGAAGGTGCTACATCAATGTTGGGCCTCTATATGTGGCCAGGCTGTGTAAAAGTCTCAAACATGTGGTATCACCATACTCAGGAGGAGTAGCAGAATGTATTTTGGGATGTCATTTTTGCTATGTACTTGCTATGTGATAGAAATATCTTATAAATGGACAACTTTGTGTAAAAAAAAAAAGCGTTTTAATTTTTCTTGCACATTTTCCAAAAACTTCTGGAAAAAAATTAACAATTCAAAAGACTCATCATGTCTCATAGATTATATGTTGGGGTGGTAGGTTTCCAAAATGGGGTCATTTTGTTGGTAATTCCATTGTTCTGATGCTCCAGGGCCTTCAAAAGTATAATAGGTAGTTGAGAAATGAGATGTGCAATTTATGCTTGTAAAACGCCTGAAGGGGCTATGTTAATGCTGGGTGTCTGTATGTGGCCAGGCTGTAAAAATGTCCCACACGTGGTATCACCATACTCAGGAGTGGTAGTAGAATGTATTTTGGGGTGTAATTTGTTGTATGCATATGCCATGTGAGAGAAATAACCTGTTATAATGAAAATTTTGTAAAAAATAAAAATATTGATTTTGCAAAGAATTGTGGGAAAAAATGAAACCGTGAAAAAACTCACCATGCCTCTTACTAAATACCTTGGAATGTCTACTTTCCAAAAAGGGGTCATTTGGGGGGTATTTGTACTGTCCTGGCTTGTTAGGGTCTCAAGAAAGGAGATCAGCCGTCAGTAAATCAGGTGTGATCAGATGTGATCAATTTTCAGTGATTTTCACTATAGCTTGTAGACTCTATAACTTTCACACATACTAAATAATTGTAAATCAGATACATAAATAGTCCAGTGTCCCTTATAGGTAACCAGTATCCGTAGCAGCACTATCTCACATTGTTACATGTGACAGCAATTGATGACGGTTCACACATCAGAATATATCACCGTGCAGAGAAGGAGCGAATACAAGAGGATAGAGGTGTCCCTAATCTCCAACGTTGATCCTGCAGTCTCCCCCTCCAAGATACACCACGTGAGACACTCTCCTTAGACCTGCACTTACCAGAGGATGGTCAACAACACGCCTTTAGGTACTCCAATACTCTTTTCCCCAAACGATAAAGGTAAACTTTAAACACTCCAAAGTTCCCTTCCTCACGAGCGTGATACAATATTCAGTCATAAATGGGTGCAGGCATGTAAGGAAACAAAACCGCTACATAGTAGAGTAAAGTCTCGGCTTTATTCCCATACCCCCTGTTTACATAATGCACTTACACAAAATATACAATTCAGCACATAAAATCAAGTATTGTTAGCTTGTACATCACTGTCACCAAAGGAGGTCTAACTCCGGCTTTTCTCACAAGCTAGGAATTGTCACTTCCTGGTGAGCTGGACATGTCACACGTCACTTCCTGTTGCCGCTGACGTGTTTCGTCATCAAGACTTCGACTGAGGGCGTGGCCCAGCAGCAGAAGATTAAATAGAGCGATACACCAGACAGATCCGCCCACCCCACACCGCAGTAACGCCAGCGAGCATGTCAGATCCGCCCATCCCCAGTGTTTCTGACGCGCCACATTACAATCATTACCCTGCTATACAATAAAATCTAGGACTGTTTTCCACATAAAAACAGTGCATGAGTAATTAAGCCCACATATATTACCACACCACTATATAAGACTTGATAAAATATAATATGCAAAAAAAGCCATATAGGATTAATAGGTATAAATCTTAAACATACATCTAAAAAGATCATGTACATAAATCTAAAAAAAAAGATCATGTACATAAATCTAAAAAAGGAGAAAGAGAGACTCATTCCTAGTTATACAATCAATACCTCTCATATGGGCATCTTTTCCCATTATCAAAGGGGTCTTTAACTCATAATTAGAGTTGAGCGAACTTCTAGAAGTCCGGGTTCTGCTGGTTCGGCAGAACTTCGGGACAAAGTCCGGGTTCGGGTCCGGACAGAACCCGAACTTTGTCCCGGACCCCGAACCCCATTGAAATCAATGGAGACCCGGACTTTTAGGTACAAAAAGTGCTGTAAAATAGTCCTGGAAGGTCCTAGAGGTCTGCAAAAGGAAGGAAATGTGGGTAAGGGCGGGAAAAGTGACCTACAAAGAAATGGGGACAGGGAAATAACTTTAAATATTTAAAAAAAAATAAAAACATAAAAAATGCAAAAATGGAGATCATCTTCAAAATGGGTCTGAAATGTATTAATTAACATTAGAGGCCATAGAACAGTTCTAAAATCATCTTCAAACTGTGTCAAAAAAGTATAAATAAGCCGGGAGTACCCATATCACTGTTCTGCAAAATGTGTGTATCACTTTAAAGCAAACCGGAAATCATTACACATCTTTTATTCACACTTCTTCTTCTGCACAATTATTTCAATTGTGTGTGTCACTTTAAATCAAACCGTCAATCATTCAACATCTTTTATTCACACTTATTTTTAAAATGTGTGTATCACTTTAAATGAAACTGTCAAACATTGCACATCTCTTCTGCACAATTATTTCAAGTGTGTGTGTCACTTTAAATCAAACCGTCAATCATTCAACATCTTTTATTCACACTTCTTTTTAAAATGTGTGTATCACTTTAAATCAAAACGTCAGTCATTTCACATCTGCTATTCACACACATGTGTTCTGCACCATAACAGATGTTCTTC
>BLSH010556642.1:376790-413340 GCA_018402905.1 Glandirana rugosa
AAAAGACTGTTCGTCCGACCCGAAGTCCTTGTCCTAGTTTGTCTCGTAGTCCTTGCCCTGGTGGACCGTCCCGTAGTCCTTGTCCTTGTTACTTCAGTTTAACTAATCGGCCGTTTCTCAGGTATCCCGGTTCTACACACTACCTGTTTCTCGGCCATGTCAGTCCACATTATAGCTGTCCGTCCTGTCGTCGTCTACCAAATTAAAGGTTAGGTTACATCGTCCTTATCACCGTCCGGACCGACCTCGTTAACCTTGGTACCACCCAACCATCCTGCCACTATCCAATCCTGCAGCCACATCAGCCGATGTGTTCCAGTCCACTACCACACCAACCAATCCGTTCCAGTCTGCCTCTAAGCCAGCCACTACAGTCCAACCCACCATGGTTCCAATTGCTCCAGCCAGGCCTGCCACTATTCCTGCTACATTGGATTGGAAATTAAACCATCTGCTGCTGTCCTGCCTGTCGATATTACACCTGACTGTACCGGCTCTTTGTCCATCACACATCTTGGCCCTATGGACTCTTTGCCGGCTAATCAATTTGACTTCATTGTTCCTGTTCCTGATGCCCTGCCAGGTGGTCCCGTTCCTGATGCTCTGTTTGATCCTGTTCCTGAAGCCCAGCCTGCTTGTCAGAAAACTGGTGTTACCAGAAATGTGTGGACTGCACAGAAAATACCAAACAAAAGCGTAACTAGAATAAGAGGATTTATTATAAGGTGCGACAGTGAACTAAAACGCACAACCAAAATAGAAATAGTGAAGCCAACCAAAAGCATATAACTAGAGCAGTAAGGAAAGTCCAAACTATAAACTTTAAGCCAGGCCAGGGTCATCCACGGGAGATCAGTCAGAGGGAACTGGGGAGCAGGACGATGCAGGTTTCCGGATGCAGGTTTCAGGATATAGGTCTCAGGATACAGAGGTACCAGGAACAATACCAAGGCAAGCTAGCACAGCACTCCCAGGTTTAAATACACTTCCTGCAAACAGTCTCAGGTGATGCTTGATTGCAGGAGATGATATCATGTCCTGACTGCGAAGAGACACCTGCTGGTGGACACTGGAACTGCAGCCCCTAGGTGTGGGGGCTACAGTGCCACCAACTGGTGAAAGCGTTCCTAACAGTACCCCCCTCGAAGGAGTGACCCCCGGACGCTCCAACCAGCCATAGCAACAAGAGTCCCGAATTACAGTGTCTTACGAGTCCAAGGAATGCCAGGTTCCAGATCAGAGGCCCTGCTGCCGGGATCCAGAAAGATTCCAGGAATTCCACCGCATGGGTCTGGTAACAGGTTAGGTACCTCAATGCTGGGGTTCCATGGGTCATTCACAAACTTGGGCACATCCGGCTGGCCAGCGGGCACAGGATCAGCAGACTGAACAGCGGGCACAGGATCAGCAGGTTGGAAAGCAGGCACCAGAACAGCAGGCTGGGAATCAGGAACCAGATCAGACTGGACAGTGGGCGCCGGTACACCAGGCTGGACAGCAGGCATCAGAACACCAGGCTGGACTGCAGGGTCCCGAACATCAGGCTGGACAGCAGGCATCAAAACAGCAAGCTGGACAGTGGACACAGGATCAGCAGACATCGGGTCATCGGGCACAGGATCTGCAGGCACCGGGTCATCGGGCACAGGATCAGCAGGCACCGGGTCATCGGACACAGGATCAGTGGGCACAGGATCAGCAGGCACAAGGTCAGCGGACACCAGGTCATCGGGCACCGGGTCATCAGGCACAGGATCAGCAGGCACCGGGTCATTAGGCACAGGATCAGCGGGCACCGGGTCATCAGGCACAGGATCATCGGGCACAGGATCATTGGACACAGGATCAGCGGGCACCGGGTCATCGGACACAGGATCAGCGGGCACCGGGTCATCGGACACAGGATCAGTGGGCACAGGATCAGCAGGCACAGGATCAGTGGGCACAGGATCAGCAGGCACCAGGTCAGCGGGCACAGGACCAGCGGGCACAGGATCAGCGGGAACAGGATCAGCAGGCACCAGGTCAGCGGACACCAGGTCATCGGGCACCGGGTCATCAGGCACAGGATCAGCAGGCACCGGGTCATCAGGCACAGGATCAGCGGGCACCAGGTCATTAGGCACAGGATCAGTGGGCCCCGGGTCATCAGGTACAGGATCAGCGGGGCACCAGGTCATCAGGCACAGGATCAGCGGGCACAGAACCAGTGGGCATGGGATCAGTGGGCACAGGATTGTCAGGCACCAGGTCAGCGGGCACAGGATAAGCGGGCACCAGGTCAGCGCCCACCATGGTTCCAATTGCTCCAGCCAGGCCTGCCACTATTCCTGCCACATTGGATTGGAAATTAAACCTTCTGCTGCTGTCCTGCCTGTCGCTATTCCACCTGACTGTACCGGCTCTTTGTCCATCACCCATCTTGGCCCTATGGACTCTTTCCCGGCTAATCAATTTGACTTCATTGTTCCTGTTCCTGATGCCCTGCCAGGTGGTCCCGTTTCTGATGCCCTGTTTGATCCTGTTCCTGAAGCCCATCCTGCTTGTCAGAAAACTGGTGTGACCAGAAATGTGTGGACTGCACAGAAAATACCAAACAAAAGCGTAACTAGAATAAGAGGATTTATTATAAGGTGTGACAGTGAACTAAAATGCACAACCAAAATAGAAATAGTGAAGCCAACCAAAAGCATATAACTAGAGCAGTAAGGAAAGTCCAAACCATAAACTTCAAGCCAGGCCAGGGTCATCCACGGGAGATCAGTCAGAGGGAACTGGGGAGCAGGACGATGCAGGTTTCCGGATGCAGGTATCGGGATATAGGTCTCAGGATACAGAGGTACCAGGAACAATACCAAGGCAAGCTAGCACAGCACTCCCAGGTTTAAATACACTTCCTGCAAACAGTCTCAGGTGATGCTTGATTGCAGGAGATGATATTAGGTCCTGACTGCGAAGAGACACCTGCTGGTGGACACTGGAACTGCAGCCCCTAGGTGTGAGGGCTACAGTGCCACCAACTGGTGAAAACGTTCCTAACAGTACCCCCTCTCGAAGGAGTGACGCCCGGATGCTCCAACCAGCCATAGCAACAACCGAATGACAGTGTCTTACGAGTCCAAGGAATGCCAGGTTCCAGATCAGAGGCCCTGCTGCCGGGATCCAGAAAGATTCCAGGAATTCCACCGCCTGGGTCTGGTAACAGGTTAGGTACCTCAATGCTGGGGTTCCATGGGTCATTCACAAACTTGGGCACATCTGGCTAGCCAGCGGGCACAGGATCAGCAGACTGAACAGCGGGCACATGATCAGCAGGTTGGAAAGCAGGCACCAGAACAGCAGGCTGGGAATCAGGAACCAGATCAGACTGGACAGTGGGCGCCGGTAGACCAGGCTGGACAGCAGGCATCAGAACACCAGGCTAGACTGCAGGGTCCCGAACATCAGGCTGGACAGCAGGCATCAAAACAGCAAGCTGGACAGTGGACACAAGATCAGCAGACATCGGGTCATCGGCACAGGATCTGCAGGCACCAGGTCATCGGGCACAGGATCAGCAGGCTCCGGGTCATCGGGCACAGGATCAGTGGGCACAGGATCTGCAGGCACAAGGTCAGGGGACACCAGGTCATCGGGCACCGGGTCATCAGGCACCGGGTCATCAGGCACAGGATCAGCGGGCACCGGGTCATTAGGCACAGGATCATCGGGCACAGGGTCATTGGACACAGGATCGGCGGGGCACCGGGTCATCGGACACAGGATCAGCCGGCACCGGGTCATCAGACACAGGATCAGCGGGCACAGGATCAGAAGGCACAGGATCAGCGGGCACAGGATCAGCGGGCACAGGATTGTCAGGCACCAGGTCAGCGGGCACAGGACCAGTGGGCACAGGATCAGCAGGCACAGGATCAGCAGGCACCAGGTCATCGGGCACCGGGTCATCAGGCACAGGATCAGCGGGCACCGGGTCATCAGGCACAGGATCAGTGGGCACCGGGTCATCAGGCACAGGATCAGCGGGCACCGGGTCATCAGGCACAGGATCAGCAGGCACCGGGTCATCAGACACAGGATCAGCGGGCACTGGGTCATCGGACACAGGATCAGCGGGCACCGGGTCATCGGACACCAGGGCATCAGGCACAGGATCAGACAGGTACAGATTGGCTGTTGTGGAGGCAGATTGGAACAGATTGGCTGGTGTAGAGACGGGCTTGAGCAGGTTGACTGGTGTGGAAGCAGACTGCAACAGATCGGCTGGTGTGGAGGCAGACTGGAACAGATCGGCTGGTGTGGAGGTAGACTGGAACAGATCGGCTGGTGTGGAGGCAGACTGGAACAGATCGGCTGGTGTGGAAGCAGACTGGAACAGATCAGCTGGTGTGGAAGCAGACTGGAACAGATCGGCTGGTGTGGAAGCAGACTGGAACAGACCGGCTGGTGTGGAAGCAGACTGGAACAGATCGGCTGGTGTGGAAGCAGACTGGAACAGATCGGCTGGTGTGGAAGCAGGGCTGGATATTGGCTGAATTGTGCGGGTTGGAAAAAACTTCCATTTCTTTAAGGTTTAAACATTGAATTTCTGTATGTGTCTGCAGGGCTGTAAGTAGGGAGTGCAGCTGATGGGAGAGTATAGCTGGAGTATGGTAAGAAAGAGGGAGCGGTCGCTAAGGTTGATCTTTGTGGACTGGTTGTAAGCAGCGAAGAAGAGGTAGGTGGGTTAAAGGCAGGGTAGGTGCAGCAGGTGGAAGTGGGGTACTGATATTTTGTTGGTAGCAGAGTATACTGGGCTGTGACTGTGGTTGCTGTAGGTGAAGGAGAGAGAGACCTCTGGACAAACTGGTGGCTAATGGATGGATGCATGTCAACAGATACTGAGGAGGACAGATCCGACCAGGCTTGAAGTAGAGGCTGAACAAATGTCAATTTACACTCTCCTCGTCTGACCAAAGAGTTTACTGCATTGATACAGTCTAACAGAGCCTTTTGTGAAAACGCAGAGTAATGTTCAACAAAATAACTTCTATCGTCTTCCAGGAGCCAGACAAGTGACGCCACCTGACGGACATCGAAGGGCGGTTTATAATCATCGCCGCCGGTAGGCGTATTTGATAAAGCAAACTCTGCACACAGCTGAATCAAAGGCTGAACCTCTCCAAATGTCACACTGCCCTGATCAACCAGGGAATGAGCAAGACGCATACACTCCATTAGCTGGTCACTAGTCCACTCTTTTAATGCCTGGCAGCAATGGTCACGATCCTCTGTCAGCATCAGAGAAAAATAAATAACCTCTTCCAAACGCATATTGTCACAACCAGCCAAAACAAGATTGCTTTTCTGTGCAGCCACTTCTGGTCAGGAATGGCCTTGGTATTATGTCAGAAAACTGGTGTGACCAGAAATGTGTGGACTGCACAGAAAATACCAAACAAAAGCGTAACTAGAATAAGAGGATTTATTATAAGGTGTGACAATGAACTAAAACGCACAACCAAAATAGAAATAGTGAAGCCAACCAAAAGCATATAACTAGAGCAGTAAGGAAAGTCCAAACCGTAAACTTCAAGCCAGGCCAGGGTCATCCATGGGAGATTAGTCAGAGGGAACTGGGGAGCAGGACGATGCAGGTTTCCGGATGCAGGTTTCAGGATACAGGTCTCAGGATACAGGGGCACGAGGAACAATACCAAGGCAAGCTAGCACAGCACTCCCAGGTTTAAATACACTTCCTGCAAACAGTCTCAGGTGATGCTTGATTGCAGAAGATGATATCAGGTCCTGACTGCGAAGAGACACCTGCTGGTGGACACTGGAACTGCAGCCCCTAGGTGTGGGGGCTACAGTGCCACCAACTGGTGAAAGCGTTCCTAACACTGCTGTTCCAGTGCTCACGGCCATGCCTGCTGCCCAGTCTGTTGTTCAAGTGCTCGCTGCCCAGCCTGCTGTTTTGGTGCCCACTGCCATGCCTGCTGCCCAGCCTGCTGCTCAAGTGCTCGCTGCCCAGCCTGCTGTTTCAGTGCCTGCTGCCATGACTGTTGCCCAGCCTGCTGCTCAAGTACTCGCTGCCCAGCCCGCTGTTTCAGTGCCTGCTGCCATTCCTGCTGCCCAACCTGCTGCTCAAGTGCTCACTGCCCAGCCTGCTGTTTTGGTGCCCGCTGCCATGCCTGCTGTCCAGCTTGCTGATCCTGTGCCCGCTGTCCAGCCTGCTGATCCTGTGTCCGCTATCTAGCCTGTTAATCCTGTGCCCGCTGTCCAGCCTGCTGATCTTGTGCCCGCTGTCCAACCTGCTGATCCTGTTCCCAATGTCCAGCCTACTGATCCTGTGCCTGCTGTCCAGCCTGATGCTCCAGTGCCCGCTGTCGAGTCTGATGATCCAGTGCCCTCTGTCCAGTCTGATGACCCGGTGCCCGCTGTCCAGTCTGATGATCCGGTGTTCGCTGTCCAGTCTGATGATCCGGTGCCCGCTGTCCAGTCTGATGATCCGGTACCCGCTGTCCAGTCTGATGATCTGGTGTCCGCTGTCCAGTCTGATGATCCGGCACCCACTGTCCAGTCTGATGATCCAGTGCCCACTGTCCAGTCTGATAATCCGGTACTCACTGTCCAGTCTGACGATCCGGTGCCCGCTGCCAGTCTGATGATCCGGTGCCCACGGTCCAGTCTGATGATCCGGTGCCCACTGCCCAGTCTGACGATCCAGTGCCCGCTTTCCAGTCTGATGATCCGGTACCCCTTGTCCAGTCCGCTGATCCAGTGCCCGCTGTCCAGTCCGCCGATCTGGAGCCCGCTGTCCAGTCTGATGACTCGGTGCCCGCTGATCCAGTGCCTGATGACCAAGTGCCTACTGCCCAGCCTGATGATGATGTACCGACTGATCTCTTGCCTGATGATTCTACGCCCACTGATTCAGTGCCTTTTGTTGTTGCTTTCCTGCCTGATGCCAAAATGGCCACTGATTTCCCCCTGCTTGATACCCAGACTGCCTCTGATGCCCCTGTGTTGTCTGCCTCTGCTGGTTTCATGCCCGCTGTCCAGCCAGCTTGTGATACCATATCCAAATATCTGGACCCTGGCAGCGGGGCGCATGATCTATTACCTAATTCAGGGGGCACATTCCCCAGCAGGTTGGAAGACTCTGACCTGAACAATACAAGGAAGCCTGCAGACATGGAGTTAAGACTTTGTTGGACTTTTCCCACATGGACTGTCAGGTTAATAGCAGAATGGAGTGTCCAGAGGCCACTCCTTAAGTGGAGGGAACTGTCAGGACCTGTGTACTTGCTCAGGTCACCTGCTGGTGGCACTGTTGTATGGAGTACCAAAGGGTGTAGTTCTGGTGGCCACCAGTGGGTGTCTCCCAGCAGATGGAGTACACAGGTCATTAAGCTACACCTGATGGGGCTGCTGGCACTATGTAAGCCTGCCTTTTACCCAGTTCCAGTGCTTAGGCGTTTTCCCTGTAAGCCGTATCCTGACCTAGCCTGACCTGCCCTGATTCGTGTTCCTGACCGATCCGTGTTCCCACCTGGAGTTCTGTCCCCCTGGAACCTGCTCCCTGCTCCCTCATTCACCATTCAGCTGTCGGTATCTGCCTCCCTGTTTTCCTCATCTGATGTCTGTCTACTTTGCCTATGTGTGTTTTGCATTTGTATTTAGTTAGATAGTTAGGTGGTTGTTTTTGGATTGCTGTGTTTTCATTATCTTTCACTTGCTTGCTTTTGTTATTGGTGTTGGTGTTTTGCAAGTGTGTCATTTTTCATAATAAACATATTTTTTCACTTATGCGTATAGTCCTGATTCTTTTAGGTGCATCCCATTGATCTGCTTTCCCTTGCTGGATGCTTGCATCCTGACAGGAAGTGTTCGAAGTGCAATGGTATTGAAGTGGTTAATCTGCATCATTAGACTCCCTCCTCGCCAAACTTTTTTTTATTCATTTTTAATTTTGCAGTTTAAAAAAAAAAAGTTTTCAAATTGTTCTTGGAAAAGGCCATACATAAATTATAAACTTCACTTACCATAATATTTAGTACAGTTTTAACACTATGTTCAGGTTTTCCAGCTGGGTTTGTAGAACATCCAGCAAACCAAACTTTGCTGTGTTTGCTCATACATACACTATATTTTGGTCTACTGAAGTCCCACACTTATTCTCCAAGGCTGCAAACCTATGATAGCCGTATGTGACAGACCCAACTGGGACAGGGGCTTTTGGAGGGGATTAGGGGCAACCCTCCTACCCACTGACTTATGGCCCATAGAGAAGAATGAGGATTTTGTCGGCTTCCCCCAGTGAGAGCATGATAAAGAGTTCAGTTCAAGCTCTGATCCCATGGAGAGAGAATATCATCCTCTAATGATGGACAACAACATGATGAATGCTGAGAGCGAGGCTTGGATGAATTCTCTGAATAAGGACAATAAAGCTTCCCTTCTGGAGTGGATAGAAAGGTCTAATAATAATCTTGTATGGGTTAATGGTCAGAGGAAATATGGTGGCCCTTCCACAGATTGGGTTGGAGAAGCTTCGCTTGAGACAGAAATATTTATCAACAATATCCCTCAAGAAATCTATGAAGATAAATTAATTCCACTTTCTCAGCCTGCTGGAATATTGTATGATTGTATTATGATGACTTGTCTAGTGGATAGAGTACACAAAGCCGAACACCTGGAGACAGCATGTGTAATGTACTTTGTGTATTCTGGGCTGTAGACTAGTGCAGAATGGTCTGGGTGTGCACTGAGTCACCCAGGCTTGTCTAGGTGACTAATTGTTAATTAGCTTATGGTTTAATTAGATCAATGGGGTTGATTTACTAAAGGCAAATCCACTCTGCACTACAAGTGCACTGCAAGTGCAGTCGCTGTAAATCTGAGGGAAGATCTGAAATCAGGGAAAGCTCTTCTGATTTTATCATCCAATCATGTGCAAGCAGAAATGCCTGTTTTTTATTATTCTTGTATGTCCCCCTCAGATCTACAGTGACTGCACTTCCAAGTGCATGGACGTGTAGTGCAAAGTGGATTTGCCTTTAGTAAATAAACCCCATTGTTTATGTTTCTGTTGGCTGTTCATTACTGTTTACAGTTTGCATTGTCATGCTAATATCTCCAAGAGGGTAATGTCCTCCTGGGGGGGTATAAAGTATGTGTCTGAGTTTTAATAAAGAGAATTCCAGTTTGCACCTAAGCTAGTGTCGTCTAGTTCTTGGGTGCTCAGCTATAATACCTGATTCCTGGTTTCAGATTGGAGGAAGCTATATCTTGATGGAGGCACCCAAGCTGGGTGCTGGATGGTGCAGTCACACTGTGAACCCCAACTTCATACTTAAACATATGTTATGAAGTAAGATGAATATATATAAAAGGAATCAAGAGTTAAAGCAGTATTTAACCCAAAAGCAAACATTTATTATAGTCCACCTTACTCATTCTTATATGTGATGTCCGAATTTGTTTTCTTTTTTAGGCTTTCTTTCCTTAATTTTCACCTGGTCATCCTGCTAGTAAGTCTGGTATTTTTCAACACAACTAACTGTACTGAAGGTGTAACAGTTAGAGAGTTGATACAAACCATTTAACTCAGACAGGGAAGCTTACAATGGCCAGCCTTTTATTCTTCTATGTAAAATCTTTATCCCAAAAGAATAAACAATTGTTGCTGTAACTGCAGGGTTAGCTGGAGTTTGGCTGCAATTTGTTAGTCTATCTAAACCCGCTAGTGTTTTTAGCACCCCCCTAGGCTGACCATGCTGCTGTCCAAAGGTGCTGCCTGCACTCATTCATCCAGAGTGGGGGCACACTAATATAGGAGGTGTTTTACTGGATAGGTCACCAGGGGGAAAGCCTATAAAAGAAAAATAATGCAGTCACTACATCTAATGATTTGCATGCTATACATTATTACTTTGTTGTTGTTGGGTATAATAATACTTTAAATATAATCCTTGATGTAATATTGCATGGCACATAAAACCAATATCTATTGTAGACCTACAAATTATTTTGCTATACAAGTTGGCATTTTATGTGCCTTTTCAAAAGGCATTGGCTGTGTAGTGCCAAGTTATGTTGTCAGCAAGGTATAAGGAGCTATCTGCGGATTCTGCAAACAACTTAATAGCTTTACATTAGACTGCTGCATTGAATCTTTCAGCAACATTAAAGTGATATTAAACCTTCAGTTTTATAAGCACTTTCCGCTGCTGATTTGATCACTTACTGAGTATGCAGATTCTTTATCTTTTAATCCTTACTTATGTTCTTGTTTAAGCTGTTGCCATGACAGCTGCCCCAGTTTTCCGGTTTTATGGTGGTTTATTTCTCTTGTAGCATCCTATGGACCCACCCTTGCATGCAGGGATTATAGTTGTGTCTCCCATCTGTACATCAATATAAAACACACAGTTCCATAACCTTGGGTGACAAGCATTCATTTGCTTAACCCCCTTCTCCAAGCTAACAGACTGATTCAACACTGCACTGTTAATTCTTTCCTGTGAAAACTAGAAGTTCAGGAAAGGAGTACTGAAAGAACAGGAGCCAACTGCATTTAAAGTTGTACACTGCAACACATGGTTTACCGAGGAATATTTATTTTATTGTGTTCAATGTGTTAATAATACTTTAAACTCCATCTACACAAGTAATCATCTCAAATCTCATTACCAGTGAATTTAAATGACATAGTTATTCCAGAATTGCACAATCAATTTCTTACTGACATTTAACAAAGCACATTCAATATACACATATCAGATAAACAAAACCATAAAAGTAAAATCTTAAATGCGCATGAAGTTAAATGTAGCATAATTATTTTGACATTTTAAGTTTCTTTAAAATCAATTTTTACAGTCAAAATGAGAATTGTTTGGTAACAGTCTGGGAATTATTAGTGCATGGTTACTCAGTAAAACACACTGGTAAACTGGAACACTCAAAGCTGATACTCAAATCAGGGACTCAGAACACCATCAACAGAATCTAGCATACCAATTTAAATAACTCTAAATACAAAACAATCTAATTCTGGCTGTGCAATGCTCATACACTGTTTTTATTGCTCCGTATTTTCAACTAAAATAGAACAGCTGGTATGTATTAGATGCAAATGATGTCTCTTCCCTGAACCAAACACTTTATTTCGGGGCATTGGTTTGTGTTTAGGTCAATATATGCAAACTTGCTAGTCTCATTAAAGTGGACTTAGCATCAGATATAATTTTCCATGTTAAAGAGGAGCCCCAGGCTCCTTCAGAAAAAAATAAAAGTCATCAGCTACAAATACTGTAGCTGCTGACTTTTAATATTAGGACACTTACCTGTTCACAAATCCAGTGGTGTCTTCACCCTTGCGGCAAGACACAAGGAATATGTTTGCCAGCACATCATGGATCAACAAGAAAGCATCCAAGTGAATTGTTTAACCACTTGCCGACCGCCAACCGCAGGTTGACGGCGACAAGGTGGTTCGTTATCGGAAATCGCCGTCATACGACGGCGGCTGCGATAACACGCTCACTGTGTTCGGGGAGGGCCAGGGAGCGGGTGCGCCGGCTACCCGCGATGGCCCCCCCACAGTGAAGGAACAGAGGTCCGTGTACGTAAACACGGACCTCCGTTCTGTGAAGGGGGAAGGGCTGTGATCACAGCCTTCCTGTACATGGAGGCTGTGACCACTTCCCTTCCCCTGCTAGGGCAGTCCCCCCACAGTTAGAACACGCCCAGGGAACATAGTTAACCCTTAGAGCGCCCCCTGCAGGTTAACCCCTTCACTGCCAATGGCATTTACACAGTAATCAGTGCATTTTTATAGCACTGATCGCTGTATAAATGCCAATGGTCCCAAAAAAGTATCAAAATGGTCCGACATGTCCGCTGAAATATCGCAGTACCGCTAAAAATCGCAGATCGCCGCCATTATTAGTAAAAAAAATAAAAAATAAAAACCCCAAAAATGAATTCTCATCATCCGTAAACGCGACCACTTTTGCGCAAACCAATCTATAAACGCCGATTGCAATTTTTTTTATCGCAAATATGAGGAAGAATATAAATCGGCCAAAAACGGTGAAAAAAAATGTTTTTTTATATATTTTTTTTGGATTTGTATTTTAGCAAAAAGTAAGAAATTTGGGTTTTTTTGCAAAATTGTCGCTCTTCTTTTGTTTATAGCGGCGATCAGAAATGACGCAGCGGTGATCAAATACCACCAAAAGAAAGCTCTGTTTGTGGGAAAAAAAGGACGCAAATTTTGTTTGGGTACAACGTCGCACGACCGCGCAATTTTCAGTTAAAGCGACGCAGCGCCGAATCGCAAAAAGGGCTCCGGTCCTAAAGCTGGAAATCCTTCCGGGGCTGAAGTGGTTAATGCATTATCACATCACAAGAGCAGTGCTAAACCCTTGCGACTTCACTGCCGCTTCCCTACTGTGGGAAGTGCGCTGTGCTTTATGAATGGCCCGGCAGCGGGGAAGGAGGAGGGTGGGCGAACTTCTAGATGAGTTTGCAGCGGCAAAGACATCTATAAGTGGAAGCAGGTACCTGTCAAAACCAGGTACCCGCTCTCCCCCGGAAAGGTGCCAAATGTGGCAGTGGAGGGAAATAAGCGGAGCTTCACCATTTGGGTAGAGCTCCAATTTAAGCACATGTGTGCTAAGTAATGTATAACACTTATAAGTATGTATCACCTCCCACGTAGTTCACAGTTCTCTGCCTGACAATGTGTTCATCTGTTTTTCTCCCCAGAATGGCACCATCTTTATTTATGCATTTACCTGGGGTCAGCATCCACTTTCTGTACTTAGATGCTGGCTCAGAGATGACACAATTATGTAAATCCATATGTTTTGGCTGCTTTTACAAATGTATAGCACAGATCAAAACCTGCTGTAGGGTTCACCATGTGATTTGCAGCAAAGTTACAATGTTGCAGTCTGATCACTCAGGAAGAAAAGTTTGGGTTCTCCTGCCCTTCACAGTGGTGACTCACCCTTAACTGGACCCAAAATCTCACCTACATACAAAAGTGGGCTTTATTGAATCAGGAACAAGCCCTAAAAGGGAAGGGGGGATCAAGAATGATAGTGGTTAAAGGGGTCAGCAACCAGGGCTACATATGTAGTCTTTTAAAGTAGTGAAAAATGTCATTGCTGACTTTCAACCTATACTTACCTTTTTTTAATCAGAAACCAACTTTATTTGAAATAAAAGCTGCAGGTCATACAACAAAGAAAAAAAAAGAGAGAAGCGGAGAGTGGAATACAGTCGAAAGTAGTATTACATTATAGAGCAGTACATGCCATATCATTCGGTATTATACAGTATTAGATTCCTGTGTCCAGGCCCTTAGTCATTAGAGCAAGTGTCGGGGCTGGACAGCCATCTATCCCACATCTTATGATACTTTAAAGGGCACCCCCTATGTTCATATATAAGTTTTTTATATGGAAGGGCTGTATTAATCTCCCTGACCCAGTCACTCATCTCAGGGGGAGCTTGCTGCATCCAGATCTTGGCAATAGTTTTTCTAGCGGTAAATAGCGTCTCCCCTAAAAATGTAGCTGTAAATTTGTCAGTGTCAACATCTGGTAATAGGCCAAGTAGGCATAGTTTAGGGTCTAAGGTTGCCGGGGAGCCCATTTCGTCATGTAGAAAGCGGGTTATTTGGATCCAGAAAGGTTGGACCCGAGGGCACAGCCATATTATGTGATAAAGTGTGCCTACTTCAAGATCACATCGAGGGCAATTCGGGCTCCTGTCTGGTTGGAACCTAGCCTGCCTCGGAGGGGTGAGGTACGACCTATGTAGTATGTAAAGTTGTGTTAATCGGTCTGGGAGCTTTGGAGATACAAGAGCAACCCCATCCATTATTTCCTCCCATTCCTCATCCTCCAACCTCCCCAATTCTTCCTCCTACTTTACCTTTGTACCATATGCCAGAGCAGCGACGCTAGGGGTACGGATAGCAACATAAAGATTGGAAATAAGTTTGGTGGGGTCTTCCCCAATAAGGATGGTGATCACATCCGAGGTGTGTAACCGTGGGTTTTGCGAAGAGAACTGAGTGGTAATGGCATGCCTTAATTGGAAATACCTAAAAAGGGAACTATTAGGCAGGGAAAATTCTGATTTTAAATCCTGAAAGGTTTTGTGACCTGTTGAGGTTAAGACCTGGTGTAGATAGAGAATTCCCCAGTCTATCCAGATTTTAGGGTCTGGGACAGTAAGCAGTTCTGGTAAATCTCTATTGAACCAGAGGGGTGTATGCGAATGGTGGAGTGGACATTTCGTGAGCTTAGCGATACGACTCCAGACATATTGGCCATGAGAGACCATGTCCGCCTTAGGTCCCTTCCCTGGGGAGCAAGTCGCATGTCTGAGTGATTCCTGTAGGGGAGTGTATGCTGGATGGTTCGGCTTCCGGGAGACCAGCGCCTGATACCTACCCAAATCTGATTTCGAGAGATAGAATATATGCGAGGACTGGGCGGCCAGATAATACGCCCGAAGGTCAGGAAAGACACAACCGCCCATATTGGTGGGATTCTTGAGGACTTGCCAAGAGAGTTTATGCCTGGACGGGCCCCAGACAAAGGGAATGAGGATGGCATCCATGGTCTTAAAGAATTTGGAGAGCACCGGGAGGGGCGCGTGCCAGAGCATATAGAGAATCTTGGGTAATAGAATCATCTTAATGAGGTTTATACGACCAGATACCCCTATCGGGAGTCTGGCCCAGATTTGGGTTTTCGCCTTGAGTAGACTAAATAAGGGTTCCAGATTAAGAGTATTATATTCCGAGAGGGATCTTGTGACCATTACCCCTAAGTATTTGAGAACAGAGACGCGACGCAGTGGGAGAGTGGTAGTTTGACATGAGGGGGGGAAATGATCAAGCGGTAGTATAAGAGACGTCTCCCAATTTATCTTCAGGCCAGAGTGGAGTCCCATGGTCTCAATGGTGGACAGGGCCTCCACCAAGGATCCCTGAGAGTCTGCTAAGTAGAGGACTATGTCGTCCACATACATCCCTATTTTCTCCTCAAAGTTTCCAACCGAGAGACCTCTAATGTTGCTATTGGCTCTCAGCACCGAGGCCAAGGGCTCCACAGCTAATGTGTACAACAAGGGGGAAAGGGGGCACCCCTGCCGAGTTCCCCGGCTAAGTGGGAAACTATCTGAGTGCCATCCATTGATAAGTACCCTGGCTCTAGGGGATTGGTACAATAGCTGAACCCATTTAATAAAGTTGGGACCGAACCCAAAACGACACAGACAAGCTCACAGGAACTCCCACTCCACGGAGTCAAACGCCTTAGTGGTGTCTAGTGCCACTATCGACCTAGTCCCAACGTTATCATGGGTAGCCTGGATGTTTTGGAAAAGGCGCCTAATATTCATTGCGGTATTTTTACCTGGCATAAAACCTGTTTGGTCGTTATGTATCAAGGACAAGATCACCTTGTTCAGGCGGAGGGCGAGTACTTTAGCCAGGATCTTCACATCCACCTGAAGGAGGGAAATTGGTCGATATGACTCCGGGGAGTGGGGGTCCTTCCCCGGTTTTGGGAGCACGACAATCCTAGCCTCATGCATATAAGTATGTATCACCTCCCACGTAGTTCACAGTTCTCTGCCTGACAATGTGTTCATCTGTTTTTCTCCCCAGAATGGCACCATCTTTATTTATGCATTTACCTGGGGTCAGCATCCACTTTCTGTACTTAGATGCTGGCTCAGAGATGACACAATTATGTAAATCCATATGCTTTGGCTGCTTTTACAAATGTATAGCACAGATCAAAACCTGCTGTAGGGTTCACCATGTGATTTGCAGCAAAGTTACAATGTTGCAGTCTGATCACTCAGGAAGAAAAGTTTATAAGTATAAGAGACTTCTCCCAATTTATCTTCAGGCCAGAGTGGAGTCCCATGGTCTCAATGGTGGACAGGGCCTCCACCAAGGATCCCTGAGAGTCCGCTAAGTAGAGGACCATGTCGTCCACATACATCCCTATTTTCTCCTCAAAGTTTCCAACCGAGAGACCTCTAATGTTGCTATTGGCTCTCAGCACCAAGGCCAAGGGCTCCACAGCTAATGCGTACAACAAGGGGGAAAGGGGGCACCCCTGCCGAGTTCCCCGGCTAAGTGGGAAACTATCTGAGTGCCATCCATTGATAAGTACCCTGGCTCTAGGGGATTGGTTCAATAGCTGAACCCATTTAATAAAGTTGGGGCCGAACCCAAAACGACACAGACAAGCTCACAGGAACTCCCACTCCACGGAGTCAAACGCCTTAGCGGTGTCTAGTGCCACTATCGACCTAGTCCCAACGTTATCATGGGTAGCCTGGATGTTTTGGAAAAGGCGCCTAATATTCATCGCTGTATTTTTACCTGGCATAAAACCTGTTTGGTCGTTATGTATCAAGGACAAGATCACCTTGTTCAGGCGGAGGGCGAGTACTTTAGCCAGGATCTTCACATCCACCTGAAGGATATGACTCCGGGGAGTGGGGGTCCTTCCCCGGTTTTGGGAGCACGACAATCCTAGCCTCATGCATAGATTGCGGTAAGGACCCGGATTCGAATATGTGTCGGTATAGTTTAGTTGGGTTATCTACCTGAACCTCTGCGTATGTGGAGTAAAATTCAATGGGTAACCCGTCTGTGCCCGGGGCCTTAGACCTGGCCATCTGCGAGATGGCCTCTGAAATATCATCTGAGGTGATGGGGGCCTCAAGTCATGTGATCTCTGTCTCAGAGAGCTGTGGGAGGTGTATGTCTTTAAGGTATTCCTCAGTTTGTTGGGGCGTAGCAGTGCATGGGGAGGTGTACAGATCAGTGTAGTATCTGCGGAATTCTTCCGCAACTTGTTTAGGGGCGCTAACTCGGTCTCCGTTGGGTTTAGTCACAGTCACAACTACTGGGGGGGAAGTGTCTAGATGGGCAAGGTAGGCCAGCAGTTTCCCGGCTCTCTCACCATGTTCGAAGATCCGCTGTCTAGTGAAAAATAAATGTTGCTTAGCCATTTCCAACTGAAGGTGTGTAACTAGTCTAGTATGTTCTTTTAGAGCCTCACAATTCTGGTGAGAGGGATCTTGCGTGAAAGTGGCTTCGAGATGCTGGAGATGATCTGTCTCCTTTTGCAGCACTAGCTTGGAGTTAGATTTGTGGCAATTGATATGGGTGGAGAGCACCATTTTGGCATGAAGTTTAAAAGCTTCCCATGTCACCCCAACTGAGGAGGATGCCAGATTTGTGTGTAAAAAGAATTGAAATTCATTAGCAATACCGGACTGGTCCTCAATCGTCGTTAGCCAAAATGGGTTTAATTTCCACTGTGGCTCAGGGCGATCCGCGGATAACTGTAAAGTTACCCAGTATGGGGCATGGTCCGATAGGTGCCTGGGTTCGAATCCCGCATCCCGCAGTCCAGGCAGGAGGGCCGGGAATAGAAAAATTATGTCAATTCTAGACATTGTTTTGTGTGTAGTGGAAAAGCAAGAGTATTTTCTAGTGTTGGGCCTGAGATGTCTCCATGAGTCCACAATGGCAAACTCTGACATTAGTCTGCAGAATCTGATAGGGGCCCCAGATAACTCTCTGGATCCCCCCATACCCATCCTGTCCAAGGCCGGGACCAGGACCATATTGAAATCCCCCATCCACACAACTGGGATAGCCGGGTGATGGGCGACAAACACCAAGCGGTCTGCGGTCAATCCAATCCATAACGGATTCAGGGGTCTCAAAGAAGTGGGCTTTACCATCCTCCTCTACCCGCAGACGAGCCGGGTAGAGCATGGAGTATTTGAGGTGTATGCCCCGGAGCCTCCGTTTTGCCTCTTGAAATTGGGCCCGCTGCCGTTGTACCTCGCTGAAGAAGTCCGGGAATGCCACAATGTGGACATTAGTGTAGGGGATGTTTCCCTTCTCCCTAGTTAGACGGAGGATGGCATCTCTGTCTCTGAAGTTGAGGAACTTGGCAATGAAGGTACGAGGAGGTGCTCCTTGAGGCAGTGGTTTGGCCGGGATACGGTGGGCCCTCTCAATGGCGAACATTGCCGAAAAGGCCTCTCTGCCGAACGAAGTGATGAGGAGCTGCTCCAAGAACCCAGTTCTTGCCCTCTGCCGACTCGGGTAGACCAACAAAACGGACGTTACATCTGCGCAGCCTATTCTCGATGTCGTCCTGCTTGTTCGTGAGTTGTATGCGGCGTTGCATCACTTCAGTGTCCCGACGGAGGGGCTGTAACGTGTCCTCTGCAGTGCTGATACGGGCCTCCGCTTCGGTGACCCTATCCCGTAGTGTGGATAGATCGTGGCGTAGGAGAGAAATATCAATCTTGACCTCCTCGATCTTCGTAGTCAGGGTGCCCTGACACTGTGCGATGGCGTCAAGCACTCTAAGCTCCGACGCAGTGGGTTCCAGGCCGGAAGTGGAGGGCTCGACGCCATTTTCCGCTGGCACGTCCTTGTCTTGTAGTTTGTATTTTGTAAGTTTGGTGGCCGCTTCTTTAGCTGTTTTTGGGGGTGACATGTTCCCCGTGGATTCGGTGTCGTCTGGGACGGATGTGTTGTGAAAATCTAGTGGTGTTGTAGCAGGATTATACAATCAGGATGCAGTGAAGCCCGGAGCTCTCATGCCACACGTCTGTTCACATTGCTCTCCAGGCCACGTCCCAACCTATACTTACCTATACCTCTTTTACTGCCACCACTGTATATGTACGCTCTGATGAAAGTCTGTGGGATGGGAGACTGTAAAGCCACCAGATTGCTGTGACCCTGCAGAACTGTGCCCCTACATGCGACCCCCCCTGCCATGCTTCCCAGGATCCGCTGTCACACTTTCAAATGGTACAAACACAAAATCTCCTGTGCTAGAGAGTGGGCCCAGAGATATCAATACATTATAATTCCATCCTGGCTTTCAAAGAAAAGTCTTGCCTTGCTGCCCTCATAAGACTGGGGGAGTCTGAAACCACTGAAACCACAAAACAAAACAGAAGGCACACCAACCTAGTACATTATCCTAAAAACATACCTTTGTTAATATAAGAGGTGGGGGCGTGGCTTGGCACACAGCATGGATGGAAGCAAGGCAGGAGAGCTCTGCTGACTCCTCGGCTCCTACAAGCATACCAACAGCGTTCCCCGGCTGGAAATGGGCAGACTCACCCGATATAACTCCGCAAACTGCTGCCACCATTCCGCATCCCTCTCCGGGTCTCATAGCATTTCAGAGATCTTTAAGACACAACCGCAGCGTCGAGAGGCCCCGGGCAAGATGGCGCTTCAGAAGAAGACTTCAGCGAGGACTCTCAGTCAGTGTATGAGGAGGCGGTAAGGGACTCAGCGACACCCAATCACCCACTTACACTCGCAGCTATGAGGAAAATAGCTGCATATATTAAAAGCACTTTTTCTTCTGCCATTACTGAGCTTAAGGCGGACATTCTCTCCCTGTCAGAAAAAATAGAGAGGGCAGAGAGAGCGGGGAACAGATGAGACAGAGCCATTACACAGCTGGAAGCAGTCACTTACTCTCACTCTGCACATATCATAGAAATGAACCATCACTTAGAGGATTTAGACAATAGGGGGAGGAGACATAACATCAGAGTGCGGGGCATATCTGAAATGGTGGGTCAGAGTGACATTCCCTCAGCTCTACAATCTGTCTTCAACAACGTTTTAGAATGCCAGGCAGACTCGCAGATTGACTTTGAGAGGGCACACAGGGCACTGAGAGCTCGGCCGGCAGAATCTGCACCCCCTAGAGACATTATATGTTGTCTCCCTGATTTTAAACTTAAGGAAGATATTATGACAAAAGCATGCCAAAACAAGCTCATCACGTTTAATGGTGATATACTTCACATTTACCAGGACCTCTCTCCAATTACATTGAACAATTGCAGGGCCCTGTGACCTCTGCTGGACATACTCCGCAAGCAAGATATACCTTATAAGTGGAAATTCCCTTTCGCACTGAACGTTAATTTTAGGCAATTGTATCTGCGCACACCGAATGATTTGCAGTCCTTCTGTGCAGACCCTCAGATTCCAGTTGTTGAGTTACCGGATTATTACAGAGAATTCCTACTAATACTAAGTATACTAATACTAAGAAGGGAAAATACCACAAACAACCGGCACTGGGATCCCACCCTACCCCAATGCGCACCAAGGCATCTAGAGCACTGGAGCAGGCTGATGAGAAGAATTTTTTTCTTTCTTCTTCCAACAGAAACCTATGTTGGTAAGCTACCATTACTGTGGGTTGCACATGTGATCTTTCAGGGATTTGTTTTACATAGGAACATTTATTTGTCCCTCATATGGGATGATGTCTTCCTCACTTCATCTGCCTCAAACTTTTACCTTGGAGAATGTATGGGGAGCCATACAGACAATATAAGTGCCCTATGACACCTGCACCCGTAGACATTCATGACGGAAACATTCACCTAGTTATGAGCTATGAGCAGGCTTTGGAGCCTTGAACTCAGGGACCCACAGGAAACATCCCTTTTCACTTTGAGGCCTCTGCCTATATGTCAATGAGGACATCTCAGATCTGGAACTTGACCTGTGGTCTCATTTACTAAAAACAGACAGGCACATCTCCAAGTGAAGGCTTTCACTCTAAGTGACTGTTACCAAAGGGTATATTTTTCCCATACAGGAAGGTACATAGTACTAGATACTTAATCACTTTGCCACAAAAGTACTATCCAAGTTTACCCATTTAGTACCTTACATCCCTCCAGGTTCTCAGAGAGGAGAAACTGTTGAGACTTTCATTTACGTTTGTGTTTTGGATTTCTGCTCATTTCCTGATACCTTTATTGCAGTTAGTCAATGGTTTAGATGTCTAGTTAGATGTCAGGTTTAGATGTTAAGTCTACATAATATATTTTACTAAACCCCAGCAAGGGGTCATTGCTGTTTTTTTTTTTTCTGAAAATTTTATTAAGGCATTAAGTGACATACAAACCACTGACAAATATTTAGAGGCATCGAACAGCATGCCTAATTTTACAGAACAAAAGTAATAAGCAAGGATATGAACAAGGATATGAAACCCTGGGTATGTCTTTACCTGTATGGTATATAGGATAGCAGTATAACGTTGTAAAGAAACATATGTCTGAGGATAATCCTGTAGGTTAGGAGGGAGGGGAAGAGGGGAGGGTAAAAAGGGGGGGGGGGTGACTGCATAGTATCTGATAGTGGGGGGTGTAGCCTTCACCAGTGTCTTATTGGTGTCAATACAGACTGACCTGGACCCTGAGCAGGGAATCCCCTTGAGTATTGTTTGCGAGAGTAAGGACATTGAAATTAACACCTTATTTGCTAGGGGAGAAAATAGCTGGATGGATCTGGTGGAGCGACTTGTGACTATGCCTTCACCATAGCACTGTGGTGATGGTTTTGTATGTACCTTGGCATGCATTTTAACGTAATAACTGGAGGGGATGATTCCGCTCTCCGTACCTTTGGATGGGGCGTATTGAAGTCCTCAACTGTCATATGCTGTTGTTTAAATCTTACAACATATTAATTTGATTTCTGATAGGAGCCGGGGGAGGGGGGGTACACGAGGCTGTTTCTGTGAATATAGATATATTTATCACTTGATCTGATATTTGACATTGAGAGTTTAAAACATCCTCACTGGTTCCTCCCATTACCCCAAACAGTGGATTCTGTGAAGTACGTTCTTCAACTGCATCCTCTCCTTTAGGGTGATTTTGCTGAACGTTCACGTACAGTCCCAAATTTCTCCTGATACCTCTGGGGGACCCAGAGGTTAATTATTGGATTGATCTCACCCCACTCTCAACTGCCATAGATAGAGGGATTTGTCCTTAAACCCTCTGTTCTTCTCTACGTCCTAACTCCCCCTTTTTTTTTCTCTTTGTCTGCCTCTCCTGAACTCACCTTCTGAAAATGATCTGCTCTTCATTGGGCAAATGCCGTACTGTAATTTCACATAATGTGAGGGGGCTGAACGTGCCCCAAAAAAGGGTACAACTTTTGTGCGGCCTTGGGAGGGAGAAGACGGTCTTTGTATATCTGCAAGAAACACACTTTAGAACAAATTCGATACCCAAGTTAACCGACAATTTTTTCACGAAAGCTTTTCACACCACAAATCCGGAAGCTAAGACTAAAGGAGTTTCTATTCTGATAGGGAAAGATTCAGGATTTGTACTCACCCAACAATTAGCGGATCCTGAGGGCCGGTTTCTCTTTCTCAAAGGGATGATTGGGAGGCTCCTTGTAACTATAGCTAATGTATACTTTCCCAATACCGCAAATGCCTCTTTTTGTCGAAAGATAATTAACAAGCTTTCTGGGTTTGCCTCTGGATGTTATGTCCTTGGGGGGACTTCAATATTCCTTTGGAGCCGCTCCAGGACACCTCCAATGGTAAATCAGCCATTGCCTTTCGCATTCTTAAAAGGATCACAGTACTGCTGAACTCCATGGCGTTGGTTGACTCATGGCAGGTGGTCATTCTTCAAGGCAGGGATTATACATATTACTCTATGGTCCATAATAAACATTGCCGCATTGACTACATTTTTAGTACATCCACTCTAAAATATGCCCGCATAGGGACACAAAATATATATGACCATGCTCCTACTTCAGTGGTTTTACAGATGTGTGACGTACCCATGAAAACATGCATGTGGAGACCCTGCTGACTGATCCCCTGACTTTGACTCCTATTTCAGAAACCTTAACCACATACTTCTGAGAAAACATCACAGATGATGTATCTCCCCATACCATAATTGTGTGGTAAGAGGTAAACTAATTAGCCTAGCCTCACGGAGGAAAAAAGAATCAGAGAAGGAGCTGCAAGCTTTACTAGATAAAATCTCTAAACTAGAAACACAACACAAAATATCAGTAACAGTGCAGTCTGCGGATAATCTTTTAAAGGCACGCAAGAAATTACAATCTAAACTGGATCTTAAGGTGAAATGTATTCTGTTTCTCAGAAGGGATTCTTCTATGAGCATGGAAATAAAAGTAGTACATTTTTAGCCAAGGCCTTAAGGGATATCCGCTCAGCTACCCATATCACTCGCCTTAACACTAAGGATTCTAAGGTGGTACATGCTACAGATCAAATAGCCTCAGAATTTCATCACTTTTATTCTAAGCTATACAGTCTACCACCTTCCCATAAACCTCCCCCCCTTGAGGGCACCAGACCTCAGATAATACAACAATATCTAAAGCAAAGTGGCCTACCAGGTCTGTCCTCCTCCGAGGCGAAGGACCGCGACAAACCTGTAGACTTAACAGAGCTCACACAAGCAATTAAATCGCTCAGACCTGGTAAGAGCTCAGGCCCAGATGGCTTTTCTGCCATATACTACAAATCTTTTACACCCCTACTTGCAAAACCTTTGCTGGACGCTCTGAACTCTTTGAAATCTCCCCAGACACTACCAACTAGTGTTAATTTCATCAACTAAAACCGACTAAAACATTTTAGTCGACTAACTTAATACCATTTTAGTATACTAAAATATGACTAACACGAAAACAATTGACATGACGAAAATACAACTAAAACTAAAATGGCATTTTAGTCAAAAGACTAAGACTAAAACGAAATTGAAATTTGACGCCAAAATTAACACTGGTCTGTAGTGCATATTCAAACCTCAATACCATAAATAATAACATATTCGATTTTTCACTCCAGCAGTATATAATGAGTTTGGAAATTGTAGAGAACTGCTTAAATAATGCATTACAATTTAACTACACCCATTCGATTTTAGACGACTAAAATTAGTTTTAGTCGACTAAAATGGTTTTAGTCGACTAAAATGGTTTTAGTCAACTAAAATATCCTGGAGATTTAGTCATCTAAATATGACTAAAACTAAAACAATTGCAGAAGACTAAAATGGGACTAAAACGAAATTGCCATTTTAGTCCTAAGACAAAAACTAAATCGAAATGCGCTGCAACAAGACTTTGCAAACATCTTCCACAAATAATTGGTCCAGAACAAGTGGGTTTTATGCCAGGCAGAGAGGCATGTGCCAATGTCACCAAGGCGTTGAATCTCATCCACCTCTTCGGGGGAGGCAGGGGAGAAGGCCTTCTCCTGTCCATGGACACAGAGAAGGCCTTCAACAGGGTGGCTTGGGATTTCATATTTTCAGTGTGTTCACATATTGGCTTACAAACTAATATGCTAACATGAATTTCAGCGTTGTACCAAAACCCAACAGCCAGATTAAAAATTAATGGTACTCTTTCTGAGACGGTACAGATACATAATGGTACCCCTTGTCCCCAATTCTGTTCATCCTTACGTTAGAGTCTTTCATACACACTGTGAACCAAAATGTATCCATCAAAGGGGTGGATTTGGGCCATACACTGTAATATTGCCGCATACACGGATGACCTTTTATTTGCCCTCACGCAACCACACATCTCAATTCCGAATCTTCTAAAAGAATTTGAATCATTTGGATGTATCTCCAATTTAAAAATAAATGATAATAAGTTGGAAGCTCTTAACATCTCTCTTAAGCCTCCAGTGGCGAAAATGGTGCAAACGAATTGCCCTTTTAAGTGGGTAACAACATCGCTTAAGTATTTAGGAATCTGGCTCACAATTTAGCAAATCTATACAGGGAAAACTTCCATCCTATCCTACACAAACTGAAGCAAGACTTCCATAACTGGAGTCTTAAACCTTTCTCTTGGTTTAGTAGGGCAGTAATAGTGAAGATGGCTGTGCTACCTAGAGTTTTGTACCTTTTTCACAACCTGCCCATTCTCCTTCCTAAGAGATTTTTCTCCCAACTAAACCAAATAGCACGCATATTCATATGGTCAGGCAAGAAAGCACGCATTAGTATGCAGACTTTAACCAAGTTGAAGTTGGCGGGCGGCATAAATCTACCTAATTTTAAACACTATTTCTACGCTACGCATTTGGTACGAATCCTTGACTGGAGTTATCACGCCAATTCAAAAGACTGGGTTCAAATAGAGGGAATGCAGGCCAGGACACCTTTATGGTTCCTGCCCTGGATTTCCAAGACCTCACTTCCTGCTGACCTTAAACTGCATCCTGCCTTCAGACCGACACTAAAAATTTTCCACACAGTGATACGAACTTAAAACCTGGCCTCCTCCCCTGGCCCATTAACGCCATTGATTCATAACCAGGAATTTGCACTAGGCCATGCTACAGTTTAGTTTCCTCATAAGGAAGACTCAACTCCCCTGGTGGTTTTCCATTGCGTGGAGAAAGGCAAACTCAAACCTTTTGCACGGCTGGAGACTGAATTACAAGCCAAACATTTCACACACTGGCAATACACACAGATCCATAATTATGTCTACCGACAGGCCATCCAACAGAATTTCTTGAGACAGTTCACATACTTTGAGCAACTGTGTCTGACAGGGGCCCCAATAGGAAAAACAACCTCCCTAATGTACTACTGGCTGCAATCAAATTTGGGGGACTCCACTAGTAAGCATAGAAAGGACTGGGAAGAGGCCTTTAAAACAACATTCACAGATGAACAATGGTTTAATGCCTGCATTTTAGCTCATAAATGTTCTATGAGTTTCAGCATTCAAGAGACCTCATACAAACTTTTGATCAACTGGTATTTTACTCTGGCCAGATTACATGCTTGGTACCTGGATGTGCCGGACACATGCTGGCACTGGCAACAAAGTAAGCTCCATGGTACACATATGGTGGGAGTGCCCGTCCCTGCACACTTTTTGGAGTGACATCTGTAAACAGATCTACCCCATAACGGAGACAAAATTGAAGCTCGCGCCAGAGTGCTGTCTATTCAACATTTCCAATTACTCTTTTAGCAAATATAAAAAAAACTCTTGTGCGACATCTCTTGAGTGCGGCGAAATCTGTCATTCCCAATCATTGGAAAAGCACACAAGCCCCCACGTTAGTAGAATGGCTACACGTAGTAGATTCCATAAACATATTTGAAGAAGCAATCTCTATCACTTTGGAAAAAACTGAAAAATTCCACAAATTGTTGAGGTCATAGTTTATTTTCAAATAGTCAGAACAAAGACTCACCCAAGCTCTACCGTTCTATGAATCAAATAAGGTGTGCAGAGTGATCGGTGCTCTGGCCAGTGGTATTCATAGTAGATAAGAAAAGAAATTACACGCCGCGCATCCAAGTGTAAGCAGCAACTACCACAACTTCAACATAAATTGTGCACAAGTTAAATAGATATATAAAGTGTTGCGCTTTAAATTAAACATAAATAAAGTCCACATAAACTGTGATAATTTGTTCAGTGTAGCAAGACACCAATTCCACCGTATCAATGTGCATCTACCACCAGAAGGAAAGCTTAAATACTCTTACCAATGGTAAGCAGTTAAACCGCATAGGATATTATCCTGGCACATCTCAATGGAATAATGTTGTATCACTTAGGATTCCCAATCAAGGCACATCATAACGGGTGTAGGGGCTAATTTCCACTTCTGTTCCTCTGGGTGTAGGTTCTTTACACTGTACACAGAGTCACTGGGATTAGACCTCTCATCCGTATAACACCTCATACGTGCTCATCGGTGATCCATCCAAAAATTATATAGAATCGCACATAGTGTGATATCAAATGACACAAAGATTTTTTTAAAAAATTGATACACTCACATGTTAAATCCAGAAAAATTACATGGAATTCCAAAGAATCAGCGCAATGAAAGAGCACCCGACACGTTTCGTCTTATGAGACTTCAACTGGGGTATGTGTGCACATTCAACCATTGCGCTTAAATAAAATTGTAAACGTTATTACACACCTGCTTCAACTTGACTTAATTACAGCTTCCACTGTCTCCTTTCAAACGAGCGTTCCGAGCGGCCATGACTGAAAGTCACATGATATGGGTCTGCACCAATCAGAGCTGTTCCTTCTTGCATCACATGTCCACAAACGGGACCTACACCGCGGGAAGGACCTCACGTGGGCAAACTCCTCAGCCAATGGAAGTGAAGGGAACCCAGCTCATCGCACGGCACCGTCAGCCTATGAATGCCCCCATTCACATTACACCCTTCAGCGTCATTCCCAAACAACCTCACGGAAGTAGCTCATAATGACTCACACTGACCCGGAACCGGTCCCCACACACACCAGGTACTGGACACCAATTCCGGTCAGTAGATCGCCATCTTGTGGAACATATAAAACGGCAGGAGGTAACAAGTGTTACCACAACAATATTTATAGGTATAACCGATTATTGCCAATAAATGAATACTTATCAATAATTGGTAACTTGTTATAAAAAAAAACATTAAATTAAAACAGCATGTAAAAACATGTAAAACACCATATAAAAAAATCATATAAAAAAGACCTGATAGAAAACCTGGTCTGACTGGAATCAAACCAGAGACTAAACCATATGTCCCTAAAAACTCAGATGTTGGAAAATGTTTAATATATAGACTGACCCCCCTAAACATCCAGGAAAATTTGGATATACAGATAGCATGGCATCAATGTGGAGATCTAGGACCCGCTAATAAAGCAATTAATGTCCCACTCCACATTGATGCCATGCGGCCAATAAGTCTTCATCTTATAAATCCAGGAGGTTTCTAACCTAGAAACACCTCTGGTCGACGCTCCTCCCCTCCATGGTGCCACATACCTATCAATGATGGTAAATGTAGTCCCCTTCAGGTCTTTTCCATGGCATTTAAGATAATGTTTGGGCACCGTGTGTTCTGTAGATCCCTTAAGTATGCCTGTGATATGTTCACTGAGTCTAACTGTGAACGGGCGTATGGTAGGAAGATTGCCAAGACCCTGAAACTGAGCTGCAGCACAGTGGCCAAGACCATACAGCGGTTTAACAGGATAGGTTCCACTCAGAACAGGCCTCACCACGGTTGACCAAAGAAGCTGAGTACACGTGCACAGCATCATATCCAGATGTTATCTTTGGGAAATAGACATATAAGTGCTGCCAGCATTGCCTGCAGAGGTTAAAGGGGTGGGGGGTCAGCCTGTCAGTGCTCAGACCATATGCCGCACACTGCATCAAATTGGTCTGCATGGCGGTCATCCCAGAAGGTAGCCTCTTCTAAAGATGATGCACAAGAAAGCCCGCAAACAGTTTGCTGAAGACAAGCAGACTAAGGACATGGATTACTGGAACCATGTCCTGTGGTCCGATGAGACCAAGATAAACGTATTTGTTCAGATGGTGTCAAGTGTGTGTGGCAGCAACCAGGTGAGGAGTACAAAGACAAGTGTGTCTTACCTACAGTCAAGCATGGTGGTGAGAGTGTCATGGTCTGGGGCTGCATGAGTGCTGCTGGCACTGGGGAGCTACAGTTCATTGAGGGAACCATGAATGCCAACATGTATTGTGACATACTGAAGCAGAGCATGATGCCCTTCCTTCGGTGACTGGGTCGCAGGGCAGTATTCAAACATGATAATGACCCCAAACACACCTCCAAGATGACCACTGCCTTGCTAAAGAAGCTGAGGGTAAAGGTGATGAACTGGACAAGCATATCTCCAGACCTAATGCCCATTGAGCATCTGTGGGGCACCCTCAAGTTGAAGGTGGAGGAGCACAAGGTCTCTAACATCCACCAGCTCCATGATGTCGTCATGGAGAAGTGTAAGAGGACTCCAGTGGCAACCTGTGAAGCTTTAGTAAACTCCATGCTCAAGAGGGTTAAGGCAGTGAGGGAAAATAAAGGTGGCCACACAAAATATTAACACTTTGGGCCCAATTTGGACATTTTCCCTTAGGGGTGTACTCACATTTCTTTGCAGCGGTTTAGACATTAATGGCTGCGTGTTGAGTTATTTTGAGGGGAAAGCAACTTTACACCGTTATACAAGCTGTGCACTCACTATTTTACATTGTAGTAAAGTATAATTTCTTCAGTGTCGCCACATGAAAAGATATAATAAAATATTTTAAAAAATGTGGGAGTGTACTTACTTTTGTGAGATACTATATATATATATATATATATATATATACAGGGTGGGCCATTTATATGGATACACCTTAATAAAATGGGAATGGTTGGTGATATTAACTTCCTGTTTGTGGCACATTAGTATATGTGAGGGAGGAAACTTTTCAAGATGGGTGGTGACCATGGTGGCCATTTTGAAGTCGGCCATTTTGAATCCAACTTTTGTTTTTTCAATAGGAAGAGGGTCATGTGACACATCAAACTTATTGGGAATTTCACAAGAAAAACAATGGTGTACTTTGTTTTAACTGAACTTTATTCTTTCATGAGTTATTTACAAGTTTCTCTTTGTTTACAGCCATTGACATGTCGCTGAGGTTAACACGTGCGGAGCGGATAGAAATTGTGTTGATGTCTGGTGAACGCAGTAACCGGGTCATTGCAGCAGATTTCAATGCAAGACAGCCTACGAGACCACCCATCTCCCATGCTACAGTTAGCAAACTGCTTGCTAAGTTTCATGAAACTGGTTCAGTGTTGGATTTGCCAATCCATGCAGTGGGCCCGGGAAAGACCATTGGCATTATTTTGGAGCCTTCCAGACCAGTGTTCCACTGACAACTTAAACGGCTGTAGGGCCAGGAGCCACTTAGTCACTCAGCTATTTCTCTCCTGGTTGTTACACATCCACTTAAGGAGGGCATGGTCGGTGACTAGCCTCAATGACCTTCCCACCAGGAAGTATTTTAGGGCCTCTAAGGCCCACTTGAAAGCCAGGCACTCCTTCTCCACAATGACATAATTCCTTTCATGCCTATTAAGCATCCTGCTTAAGTAGACGACCGGTGCTCCTCACTGTCTCTGATTTGGACAGAACAGAATGTAGTCCCACCTCAGAGGCATCAGTTTGCACCATAAACTCCTTTGTGAAGTCTGGGGCCATGAGCACTGGCTGTACACAAAGGGCTTGCATCAATTTCTGGAAGGCCTTCTTGGCTTCGGGATTCCACTTAACTATTCTGGACCCTCTACCCTTCGTTAGATTGGTCAGAGGGACGGCAATGGTGGCAAAATCGGGGATGAAGCGTCAGTAATACCCTGTTAGGAAGGAAGGAAGGACCCAGGAAGGTCCGAACCTGTTTCTTGTTCACAGGTTGAGGCCACTTTTGAATGGCTTCGATCTTATTGGTCTGGGGCTTGATCAGACCCCGACCAATAACATACCCAAGGTATTTGGCCTCCTCCAGACCTATGGCACACTTTTTCGGGTTGGCTGTTAAACCTTCTACCCTCAGCGAATCTACCACTGCCTGCACCCAGGGCAGATGTGATTTCCAATCTGGACTGTGGATGACCACACAGCGGCCTCAAAGTTTTGTCCATCATCCTCTGGAAGGATGCAGGGGCCCCATGCAGACCAAACCACATTTGCTTGTATTGGAAGGACCCCTCGGGGTAGAAAAAGCCGTTTTTTTCTCTGCTGACTCCGTTCTGCCAGTATCCCTTAGTTAGGTCTAAGGTTGTTATGTACCGGGCACCTCCCAACCTATCCACAAGTTTGTCAACACGCGGCATTGGGTATGCGTCAAACTTAGACATGTCATTCAGCTTCCTGAAATTGTTACAGAACCGGATAGTGCCATCGGGCTTTGGGACCAGTACTATTGGGCTCGACCAGGCGCTGTGGGACTCCTCTATCATGTCTAACTCCAGCATGGTTTTTTTTTTTTCCATTAAATTTTTATTGGATTTTTAAGAATCATACAATGAAAAAAAAAAGCAATAATAGATAAAATGGTTTCAAGAACACATAGTAAAGTATGACTTGATAAGGTAATTAGACGCATGCTCTCAATGAGGCCTCTGGGTATCTGAATACTTCCAAGTATGAGTGAAAGGTAGCGTTATCATTGCCCTGACACCCCCATTGGGAACAAAACTGTGTCTTGGGCTTAATAATAGTTAATGCCTTTTGGTCACATTGAGGCATGAGTCTGCTTGAAGTAAGGCTTCTACAATTGCGTTGCATTTGAGTTCTAAGAAACAAAACATATTTATAATATTTCAGTAGAGAATAAGAAAGAGGGAAGGAAGGAAGAGGAGGATTAAGAAATGGGGGGGGAAACAGGTAGGGATTGTTGGTGAACTGGTATAGCCCGAGTAGAGGGTTGAAGTAGTTATTTCAGGTGTGGTGGTAGACCTTTATATAAAGGATTGTTGAAAATGATGTTGCTTGGATTAGTCATCGTTGTTTAGATTAAGTCTTAGAGTATAGGATATATCCAGAAAATTCGAAGCTGAGAGTCATCAGTTATGTGGGTTAGCATTGGAATGAGGATTGTGGGTGTGTTGTCCATGGGTGACAATCTTTGAGGAACAGATCTTGTTTAAGGTGAGCCTTTGCGAAAGAGTATTCCTGCTGAGCGTGGTCGTTGAGAATGAGAGTCACTTCACTGATGCTTGGTGGGGTAGTGGATTTCCATTTGCGGGCTATAGCGAGTCTGGCCGCTATAAAGATATGTGTAAGGATGGAGTGGTACTTAACGGGCCATGTTTCGATGCCTATTCCGAGTAGGGCTACTTTGGGGTCCGGAGATAGGTTGTGGTTGATGATGGAAGAGGTTAATTTGAAGAGTTGATCCCAGAAAGGTTGGACGAAAGGGCATTGCCACCATATGTGGTAAAGAGAACCTTGGTTGTTGCATTTTCTCCAAAATAGCGGAGACTGGTCTGGGTATATTTTGGCCAGTTTCTGAGGGGTAAGATACCAGTTGAATGAGATTTTCTGTGCGTTTTCCCAGTGGAGAGTACATTTGGAGTGTTTCCTTGGAAGGAGTTGTGCTGTGTGCCATTGTTCTGGAGTTGCTGTGAAGGAGAGTGTTTTTTCCCAGGTTGTGAATGGCTTTGGTTTTTGTATTTTGGCTGAGGATGATAGGGATAGGTATAGGGGACCTTTACCTGTGAGAGTTTTTGTGGGTGAGCATAGTATGTCCAGAATGGGACTTAGTGAATCAGAGTCACTGATTTGAATATCTTTTAGTGCATGACGTATTTGAAGGTACTGGTAAAATGAAGTACGGGGAAGCTGATAGGATGAGGAAAGGTCTTGGAAGGAGCAGAATACCTTATGGGCGTATAATTGTCCCACTGTGGTGATTCCAGCCGAGGTCCATTTTTGGGTGTTGAGGTCCGGTATTAATTTTTCCAGGGAGGATAGTGGGATGAGATCCAGGGTATTTTGGGACAAAGTAGTTGCAATGTTTCTAAGCAAAGACCATACTGTGTAGGTTGCATTAATGGTGTCCAGAAAGTGTCTCTGGGGATGGGGATGAAGGATCAAGGCACCTAGGTAGGCTTTCAAGTCTTGCTGTAAGATCTCTTTGTCAAGTTGTAGCGTGGGTGAAGAGGAGTTGGGGGACCACCATGTTCTGGAGTGGTTTAAGATGCTGGCTTTGTAATAAAAGGAGATGTTCGGGGCCCCCATTCCACTAAATTTAACCGGGCGGAGGAGGTATATTGTTTTAAATCTGGAGCGCTTCCCTTGCCAAATTGTGTTACTAATAATAGATTGTAGCTTCTTCAGATGAGTTGTAAGAAAAGGTATTGGAAGGGCGCGGAAGAGGTATAGAATGTGAGGTAGAATAAACATCTTTACTAAGCCGATGCGGCCTGTCCATGAAGGTGTTATCTTTTGAATTGAAGAGGAGATGCTGGAGATTTTCGATGTCAGTACATTGTAGTTTGTGTGGAACATATTAGATCCAGCATGGTTTTTATTTCTCTTGCCACCGACTCTCATCTAGCCCCAGGTATTCGGTTGGGTTTTACATTTACACGGACCCCTGGTTCCGTGATTATGTCATGTTGTAGTACAGTGGTCAGTCCGGGATAGGGAAGAGAAAAAGTCTCTATTTTTACTGACAAATTCCGTAAGGTTGTTTTGTTGCGTCAGTGACAAGGCTCAGTTATGGGGACATTCAGGATCATGGGTAACGTGTCCTTTTGGGGAGTGTGCGCTGCCAATAAATTCTCTATGTCCTTCCACAGTTTTAGGAGATTAACATGGTAAATCTGCTCCGGTTTCCTTTTCCCAGGCTGGTAAACTTTGTAGTTTACTTCCCCTACACTTTCCCTAATCTCAAAGGTGGACTGCCACTTTGCCAGGAACTTACTTTCGACTGTGGGGAATAGCACCAGCACTCTGTCCCCGGGGTTGAAAGTTCGGGTTTTGGCACACCAATTGTAAATCCTTCTCTGGGCCTCCTGGGCTTGCTCCATATGCTCTTGTACAAGTGACAGGACAGCTGTGATTCGATCCTGCATCAAGGAGACGTGTTCTCTGACGCTTCTATATGGGGTGGCCTCTCCCTCCCATGTCTCCTTTGCGACATCTAGAAGCCACATGGGATGTCTACTATACAAGAGTTCAAAGGGGGAATACCCTGTAGACGCCTGCGGAACCTCTCGTATGGCAAACATGAGGTACGGCAGCAAAAAATCCCAATTTCGCCCATCTTTATCCACCACCTTTTTTAGCTACCTTTCCCCCAGACCGTCAGTTTGGGGGTGGTAAACAGAGGTATGGAGATAGGAGATTTTGTACAATTTGCACAATTCTCTGGTCACTCTGGACATGAACAGGGTACCCTGATCCATCAAGATCTCTTTAGGGATCCCCACCCGACTAAACACCTGGACCAGCTCCTTGGTGATAGTCTTAGAGTAGGTGTTCCCGCAAGGGTATGGCCTCAGGATAACGGGTCGCATAGTACTGGATCACCAGGATGTGCTGGTGTCCCCAGGCAGATTTTACTATTGGTCCCACAAGATCCATGACAGTTTGCTCAAATGGCACTTCAATTATGGGAAGTGGGACAAGGGGACTGTGAAAATGGAATGACGGGGTTGTCATTTGACACTCCAGGCATGATTCACAGTATTTGTTGACATCTACATACAACCCAGGCCAGAAGAATCTCTGGGTTATTCTCTCCCTGGTTTTCTCCATACCCAGATGTCCCTCATTACATGCCCATGGGCCAGATCTAGCACCATACTGCGAAAGGGTTTGGGAACCACTAGCTGTTCCAGGTTGTCCTCCCCGTGTTTCACCACCTGATACAACAAATTCTTTTTAAGCGCCATGTAAAGAAAAGACACCCCCCAACTAGGGTCCATAGGTTCCCCATCCATCATCTTCACGTTTTCTCTGGCTCTAAGGAGAGTGACATCCCGTAGTTGTTCTGTACAGAAGTCCTCTCTCTGGACCTCTAAGTTAGGTACTACATTCGGTTCACTCTCACCGTCAGGGTCAGAGACATTGTCTGGGTCATTAGCCCCCGCCCTCACTGTGAGCTATCTTCCAGCTCCTCTGGCTCCCCAGCCAGTGCAGGAAAAGGAAGAGGGTCTCCTCCCTCCTTAATCCTACCACCAGTCTCCCCTTCCATTTGGCAAAACGGGTCTGGCGAGAGGTCCCATGCTTCCGCAGCAGGGGGAGCTCTATCCTCCAGACTCCCTGTGCCTTCCCATAACCTCCAAAAATGGGGAAAATCCCTGCCCAGTAGGGCGTCATGAAGTAGTGAAGGTACCACCCCCACTGAATGAGTCACACTACCGCAAGGGGTGTCAATCTCAACCACCGCTGTGTGGTAGTCACGAGTATCCCCATGGATGCAGATGACTGTGACAGTACTAGGGTGTAACCTTGCAGGGTTTACACAACTGTTTTTTACCAATGTTACCACATTATCTGAGTCAAGCAGTGCAGTGACTGGTCTTCCATCAACCAAAATCACACACATTTGTTTCTCCATGTGACTTGAACATGATGCTGTATATGCGACCTGTGCTAAAAGAGAGAGAGTATAATCACATTGCATGGGTTCATCATTCAGGGGGCAATTGGCAGCAATACGGCCCGATGCATGGCATCGGTAGCACTATATGTGTTCAATACCCAGTCCTCTCAAGAGTCCCCAAGACCTTCCTGGCTTCTTTGGCCAGTCTCCAGGTCTAGAACCCCCAGTCTCTTCAGCCGTATCAGTATTATCAAATTTCCCCAAGGCCCTGAACCCTGGAACAGTCTTACCGGGTCCGCCGGGGATCTTTCACCTCTAGACACATTGGAGTGGGGAGCAGATGGGCGCAACAAGTCCTCAGCAGCCGCTTATCTCTCGACGAGGTCCACCAGTTGGCTTGCAGTTTTGTGGTCCCCATGGCTGACCAATTTCCTCAAAGTAGCAGGGAACGCCCATAGATAGAGGTCCATGACCATGCACTCCACAGTCTGGGGACCTGGCAAAGTCTCTGGCTGTAGGCATTTCCCTTGTAAGGTGAACTAGGCTGAACATCTGTGATAGGTCCACTGATGCACGCATTGAGCCCAGACTGCCATGGTGAATATCATACGTGTGAGTATCTCTGCCTTTAGAGTCTCATAGTCCTGGGCCTTATCTGTTTCCAGGTCAAAATAGGCTTTTTGGGGTAAGCCGGTCAAGAATGGTGCTAGCAGTCCCGCCCACTGTTCCTTTGGTCGTCCTTCGCAAAGAGCGACTCTTTCAGCGATCATGAGGTATGCCTCCATGTCATCCGCAGGTGTCATCTTCTGCATGTGGTAAGAAACGCGTTCCAACTTTGGTTCCACTGTCATGGGAGGTGCGGCCCCTTTTTTTAACTCCAGCAGGGCCTCTGCAAACTGTTGGTTCATCTCCTGTTGAGCCTCTTGTTGTGCTGTGATAGCCTAGCCACTCTCCTCTCGCTGAGCTGCAACGGCTTGGCGACTCTCCTCTTGCTGAGCTGCAGCAGCCTCTGTGACCTGGAGGTTGGTTCCTTGCAGAGCTGCGTGTTGTGCTGCCTGTTGTGCTGCAGCGGCCTCTGCGACCCGTCGAATGGTTTCCCGCTGGGCTGCATTGGCTTGCAACAGGGCCTTCAACATTTCCTCCATCTTTGAAAGTTGCCCGCATCCTCCACCATTATTTTCCAGCACTACCTTAACCCTCTTGGGCATGAAGTTCACCAGATCTTCACAGGTTGCCACTGAAGTCCTCTTCCACTCCTCCATGAGGACATCACGGAGCTGGTGAATGTTAGAGACTTTGCTCTCCTCCACCTTCCGTTTGAGGATACTCCACAGATGTTCAACAGAGTTTAGGTCTGGAGACATGCTTGGCTGTGTGTTGAGTTATTTTGAGGGGACAGAAAATTTACATTGTTATACAAGCTGTACACTCACTACTTTACATTTTAGCAAAGTATAATTTCTTCATTGTTGTCACATGAAAAGATATAATAAAATATTTACAAAAATGTGAGGGGTATACTCACTTTTGTGAGATACTGTATATATACTGCATTCGGTGTAGACTATATAGCCAGTGCATGCAGCGGTGTACAGTATATAATCCACTTCAGGCGGCGTATTAATATATATATTTATATACAGCCTAGTATATATATATATATATATATATATATATATATATATATATATATATATACATATATATATATA
>BLSH010556642.1:428219-447343 GCA_018402905.1 Glandirana rugosa
TTATTGGGTAGATAGACAACTATGTATTTTTATATTGAAAGGTATTAATTAAATAGTATAAGTAAATATATAGATACATAGATACATAGATAGATAGGTATATAGATAGATAGATAGATAGATACTGGTTGTTCGTTGAAAAAGATAAAGGGGAAAAACAATAATACATAATAAATTAAGTTGATATTGAGAATAAATCTTTAAATTTAGATTAATAAAAGAAGATGTGTTCGGATATACATAAAATTGATATGAGAAAAAAGGAAAACTATATTAATTGTAAAAGAAGTAATTTTTATATATATAGGTAATTAATAATATAATTTAAGGATTGGGATATTAATACATAATGTATCCTAATTTTAAAAAGAAAGAAAGGGTTAGGAATTTAATATAATAATTAATGGATATATATATTTTTAATGAAGAAAATGTTAATTATATCAAAAGGAAAAAAGAGTATAGTTAAAATACATATAGGCTTGTGTAGAAGAAAATAATTAGATTTAAATTTCTAAATAAGAGTTATAGTTGAATTAAATAATACATAATAACAAAAAGGGGAAATAGAAAAAGTTGCTTGTTGGTCATAGATAGATAGATAGATAGATATATGGATAGATAGATACATAGATACATAGATATATAAATGAATATGATAAATTAATTATGGAAAGTTATATTTTTATGTATCAACAGATAGATGGGTTATTTATTATATGTACAGTATCAAGGATAATGTATAAAAGCATATATTGTAGAATTATTTGGTTATTGAAATTTCCTCGAATGGAAGAAGTTTTATTAATGAATAATTTATATTATGGATTAATATAATTTTTTGATATATCAAAGATATTATTTATTTCTTCCTTATATTTAACATAGTTATATAATATAGTGAAAGTTATAAGAATTTTACAAAAAGTTAAATAAATTTATGAAGTTGAAGGAAGAATTCTTTGATGATATTATGTTATAATTAGATGGAAAATTAATAAAAATGAATAAATATATTAATTTATATTTTATTGATGAAATAAGATAGTTAAAATTTTCACAAGAAAATATTTCAGAATATTAGGAAAATGCTTTTGTACAATATCTGACATACTAAATTATTGTTTATTGTAAATATTTCAGAGAAAAGTATTATTTAAAATGAATGCACTTTTGTTGATAGTTATAGTGCATTGAGGGGGAATTGTTGGAAATTATGAATTTATAATATTATTTTTAATAATATTGGGCTCTGAAATATATGAAATGTATGAATCTAATATGTTAGTTATATTTGTGAATGTTATTTTAATATGCTTTTGGACAGAGAAAATGTTGTATGTGCAATTCTATTTCAAAACTCATGTGAAGTAATGTTAGGAGTCATGTGTGTCTCCTTATGGACTAAGACCATATAAGTAGGTATAGGTTACTTTGAAAAGAGCTGACCTAAGGTTTACAAACAGTATAAGAATTTGTGACTTCGTGATGTTAGCTAGGAAGGGAAGGAAAGAGATGAAGGTATGAAAGCCTACATTCTCGGAGACGTGACGTGAACACCTGTCAGAACTCTTCCTCCTCCTGACTGACATCTGAAGCCATACCATATCTCATCATAGATTTCAATTATGTTGTTACGTAAGTTTGTGTGATGTTATGTTATGAAGAATAAACCAAAAAGATTTTCTAATGATGTCGTCCATGCAAGAGTTCTTCGATGAAAGCTGAGAAAGGATTTTCAACAGACTATATATACAGTACAATGCATTCAGTATAGACTATATATACTATACTACAGTGCATTTGGTGGTGTCGAGTATATAATACACTCCAGTGTATTAATATATATATATACAGTCTAGTATATATATATATATATATATATATATATATATATATATATATATATATACTGCATTTCAGTGTAGACTATATAGACAGTGCATTCAGTGATGTACAGTATAGGGCACCACCAACACCCAAGGCCCAATTTTTCTGCACCTGTTTGACTGGGGCATGTTATTACAATTTTTAAAAAATAATTGTTTACAGCAGGGCCCAAAAAGAGTAACTGTGAGGGGTTACAGTGTTCAGGCACCACCAACACCCAAGGCCCAATTTTTCTCCACCTGTTTGACTGGGGCATGTAATTACAATTTTATATAGTCCAGTCCCGCATAGTATGTATATTGCAGTTCAGGGTATATAGTGCAGTCCGCATAGTATATATACAGTATCTCACAAAAGTGAGTACACCCCTCACATTTTTGTAAATATTTTATTATATCTTTTCATGTGACAACACTAAAGAAATTACACTTTGCTACAATGTAAAGTAGTGCGTGTACAGCTTGTATAACAGTGTAAATTTGCTGTCCCCTCAAAATAACCTAACACACAGTCACTAATGTCTAAACCCCTGGCAACAAAAGTGAGTACACCCCTAAGTGAAAATGTCCAAATTGGGCCCCATTAGCCATTTTCCCTCCCCCGATGTCATGTGACTCGTTAGTGTTACAAGATATCAGGTGTGAATGGGGAGCAGGTGTGTCAAATTTGGTGTTATCTCTCTCACTCTCTCATACTGGTCACTGGTAGTTCAAATGGCACCTCATGGCAAAGAACTCTCTGAGGACCTGAAAAAAAGAATTGTTGCTCTACATAAAGATGGCCTAGGCTATAAGGAGATTGGCAAAACCCTGAAACTGAGCTGCAGCACGGTGGCCAAGACCATACCGTGATTTATCAGGACATGTTCCACTCAGAACAGGCCTCACCATGGTCGACCAAAGAAGTTGAGTGCATGTGCTCAGGGTCTTATCCAGAGGTTGTCTTTGGGAAATAGATGTATGAGTTCTGCTAGCATTGCTGCAGAGGTTGAAAGGGTGGGGGGTCAGTCTGTCAGTGCTCAGACCATACGCTGCATGTTGCACAAGAAAGCCCTCAAACAGTTTGCTGAAGAGAAGCAGACTAAGGACATGGATTACTGGAACCATGCCCTGTGGTCTGATGAGACCAAGATAAACTTATTTGGTTCAGATGGTGTCAAGCGTGTGTGGCGGCAACCAGGTGAGGAGTACAAAGACAAGTGTGTCTTGCCTAAAGTCCAGCATGTTGGTGGGAGTGCCATGGTCTGGGGCTGCATGAGTGCTGCTGGTACTGGGGATCTACAGTTCATTGAGGGAACCATGAATGCCAACATGTACTGTGACCTACTGAAGCAGAGCATGATCCCCTCCCTTCGGAGACTGGGCCGCAGGACAGCATTCCAACATGATAATGACCCTAAACACACGTCTAAGATGACCACTGCCTTGCTAAAGAAGCTGAGGGTAAAGGTGATGGACTGGCCAAGCATGTTTTCACACCTAAACCCTATTGAGCATCTGCGGGGTATCCTCAAATGGAAGGTGGAGAGGTACAAGGACTCTAACATCCACCATCTCTGTGATGTCATCATGGAGGAATGGAAGAGGACTCCAATGGCAACCTGTGAAGCTCTGGTTACCTCCATGCCCAAGAGGGTTAAGGCAGTGCTGGAAAATAATGGCAGCCACACAAAATATTGACACTTTGGGCCCAATTTTGACATTTTCACTTAGGGGGTGTACTCACTTTTGTTGCCAGCGGTTTAGACATCAGCAAATTTACACTATTATACAAGCTGTGCACTCACTACTTTACACTGTAGCAAAGTGTCATTTCTTCAGTGTCGTCACATGAAAATTTATAATAAAATATTTACAAAAATGTGAGGGGTGTACTCACTTTTGTGAGATACTGTATATATATCAGTTCAGAGTATATAGTGCAGTACACATTGTATATATAATGCAGTTCAGAGTATATAGTGCAGTCACTATAGTATATATAATGCAGTTTAGAGTATATAGTGCAGTCATTGTAGTATATATAACACAGTGGAGAATATATAATACAGTCAGTATAGTATATATAACACAGTGTATTAAAGTGGTTGTCAGGAAAAGACTCACCAGCTGGTGGCGCTGTGGCTCTCTGATCCATGGGCTGCAGTTCCAGTTTCCACCAGCGGGTGTCTCCCAACAGCCAGAAGCTCACTTAGTCATCACCTGATGCTCTTTGCAGGAAGGATATTTAACTTCTGTCTGTCTTAATCTGATTGCCTTTGTGTTTTGGTCTCCATGTGCCCCTGATAGGGTTGCCACCTCATCCCTTTAAACCCGAACACATATGAATTCCACAGGTTCTGTGGCTGATTAAGGTGATAATTAAACTCACATGGTGCCTTATCTGCATTAAATTAGCCACCATATGAGTTTAATTATCACCTTAATCAGCCACAGAACCTGTGGAATTCATATGTGTTCGGGTTTAAAAGGATGAGGTGGCAACCCTAGCCCCTGACCCATGATCCTGTATCCTGTATCTGTTCATGGACCCCTGTCTTGCAGCCTGATCCCTTCCCACCTGCTCTCTCCGTCATCTGTTCCTGCCCTGTTTTGCCCCCAGCTCCCTCTGACTGATCTCCTGTGTATGACCCTGGCTCGGCTACGTTTACAGTTTGGCATTTCCCTATCCACTGTATATAATTTGTTTAGGCAGTTGTTCTTTGTGTGTCACTATTCTGTTATTTGGTTTGTTTACACTGTTTGATATATTGGAGGTGTGTTTACATGTTATCCACTTATCTTTTAAATAAATGATATTATTTTACAATACTTGTGCCTGGCATTCTCTGTTGCAGTTCACACATCTCTGGTCACACCAGTAGCTGACAGTGGTTAAGGGGAACCCCACTGCAAAATTTGAAAAAAAATGGCTTGGGGATCCCCCCAGAATCCATAACAGACCCTTATCAGAGCATGCAACCTGGAAGTTCAGAATAGGGGGGGACGAGCGAGCGCCCCCCCTCTCCTGAACCATACCAGGCCACATGCCCTCAACATGAGGGGGGTGCTTTGGGGTCTCCCCCACAGAAACTTGCCCCCATGTTGATGGGGACAAGGACCTCTTCCCGACAATCCTGGTCGGTGGTTGTCAGGGTCTGCGGATGGGGGGCTTATCGCACTCTGTAAGCCCTTTTAACAAGGGGGCCCCCAGATCCCGCCCCCCCCATGTGAATGTATATTGGTTACATTGTACCCCTACCCATTCACCAAAAAAGTGTAAAAAATGTAAAAATGACAGGAGACAGTTTTGGGCAATTCCTTTATTTAAAAAAACAGTGTCACGCGATGTACATCCATCGTCAATCATGGCGCCGATGAGGCGGGTGCTTTTTTTTTTTCTTTTCGGTCCGTCAGTGCCGTGATTGACGATGAATGTACATTGCAGGACAGTTTTTTTTTTTTTTTTTAATAAAGTAATTGTCCAAAACTGTCTCCTGTCATTTTTACTTTTTTGACACTTTTTTGGTGAATGGGTAGGGGTACGATGTATCTAATACCCATTCACATAGGGGGGGCATGATCTGGGGGCCCCCTTGTTTTTTTTTTCCCTTGTTAAAGGAGGCTTCCAAATTCTGATAAGCCCCCGTCTGCAGACCCCAACAATCACAGCCCGGGGTTGTCGGGAAGAGGCCCTTATTCCCATCAACATGGGGACAAGGTGCTTTGGGGTGGGGGGGTGCAAAGTCCCCCCTGCCCCAAAGCACCCACCCCCCATGTGGCCTGGTACGGTTCAGGAGGGGGGTGCTCGCTCATCTCCCCTATCCTGCCAGGCCAGGCTGCATGTTCGGTAAAGGTCTGGTATGGATTTTGGGGGGCCCCATGTCAATTTTTTTTAACATTTTGGCGTGGAGTTCCCCTTAAAACCCTACGCTGTTTATTTTCCATGATTTTTTTTCTATCTATATTGCTGGGAGCCGGTAATACATTACAGCCGCAAGCAAGTTTAAATGCCTTTATTCCTTTAGAAACATAATTTTGCTGCTGCACTGTTCTAAACATCACACAGATGCCCCAATTTACAGGCAGACTAAGGGGACCCCCCCCCGGGCACGATATTTAACCACTTACCAACCGGAAGGTTTTCCAGCTTTAGGACCAGAGTACTTTTTGCGATTTGGCGCTGCGTCACTTTAACTGACAATTGCGCGGGCGTGCGACGTTGCACCCAAACAAAAGTTGCGTCCTTTTTTTCCCATAAATAGAGCTTTCTTTTGGTGGTATTTGATCGCCTCTGCGTCATTTCTGATCACCGCTATAAACAAAAGAAGAGCAACCATTTTGCAAAAAAAAAAACAAATTTCTTACTTTTTGCTAAAATTCAAATCCAAAAAAAATATATGAAAAAACATTTTTTTCACCGTTTTTGGCCGATTTATATAATTCCTCATATTTGTCATAAAAAAAATCGCAATCTGCGTTTATTGATTGGTTTGCGCAAAAGTGGTCGCATTTACGGATGGTGAGAATTCATTTCTGGGGTTTTTATTTTTTTTATTTTTTTATTAGTAATGGCGGCGATCTGCGATTTTTAGTGGTAATGCGATATTTCAGTGGACATGTCGGACATTTTTGACACTTTTTTGGGACCAATGGCATTTATTTAGCGATCAGAAATTTAAATGTCCACTGATTACTGTATAAATGTCATTGGCAGTGAAGGGGTTAACCTGGGGGGGGAGAGCTAGGGGTTAACTGTGTTCCCTGGGTGTGTACTTACTGTGGGGGGGTTGGGCTAACATGGGCATGAGAGATCTAACTGATCCCAGTGACAGGGATCAGTAGATCACCCATGCCCCTACTAACAGAGCGGGGAACTGCCGTGTTTACATCGGCGGTTCCCCGTTCTTTCCCTGTGGCCGCTCATCGCGGCTCGCCGGCGGACATCGGGGCCGCCCGAGCCGCGGGCACACTCCTCATGAGTGCGGTGGGTGCGCGCACGCGCAGCCGGCGGCGCCCGCGCGCCCCCTAGTGGCTGATTGCAGATCGCCGTCTTTTTACGGCGATTCGCGCTCAGCATCCCGACTGCCGCCGTGAAAACACGGCGCACGGTCGGGAACTGGTTAAAGGAATATTTCATTTTTATTGTTTCACTTTAAGCATTATTAACCACTTTAGCTCCGGAAGGATTTACCCCCTTCCTGACCAAAGCACTTTTTGCGATACGCTACTGCGTCAATTTAACTGACAATTGCGCGGTCGTGCGACATTGCACCCAAACAAAATTGATGTCTTTTTTCCCCCATAAATAGAGCTTTCTTTTGGTGGTATTTGAGTACCTCTGCGGTTTTTATTTTTTGCGCTATGAACAAACAAATAGCACAATTTTGGAACAAAATACATTTTTTTTTTACTTTTTGCTATAATACATATAAAAAAAAAATATGATAAAAAACAAATTTATTCCTCAGTTTAGGCTGATATATATTCTTTTTTTTTTTTTAACTTCTTTTATTTTAAATAAGAAGAATACAGAACAGGTTGAAGGCTAGAATACGTTGATAGTACACAGATTGAACGTAATAATAGTAATGAAAATTTACCAAAACTTCAGAGTGTAAGGTTTCCGGGATATATATTCTTTTACATATTTTTGATTAAAAAAAATCACAATAGGAGTATAATGATTGGTTTGTGCAAAAGTTATTGCGTTTACAAACTATGGGAATAGAGTTATGGTATTTTTATTATTATATTCTTTTTTACTAGTAATGGCGGTGATCTGCGATTTTTAGTGGGACTGCGATATTGCAGCAGACAGATCGGACACTTTTGACACTTTTTTGGGAGCAATGACATTTATACAGCGATCAGAGCTAAAAACAGCCACTGATAACTGTGTAAATGTCATTGGCAGGGAAGGGGTTAACACTAGGGAGTGATCAAGGGGTTTAGTGTTTCCTAGGTAGGTGTTTCTAACTGTGGGGGAAGTGTAGTGACTGGAGGAGGAAAGAGATCGCTATAATGGATTACTTGGATCAGCAGATCCCTCTCCACCTCCCTGTCAGAACGGAGATCTGTTTGGTTTACCTCAACAGATTCCCGTTCTGGCTTCTGTGAGGAGCGATCGCGGGTGGCCAGTGGACATCACGCCTGCCGGCCATGTGCATCGGCTCCAGAGATGTGCAGCGGGCGCGCGCGCCCCCTACAGTCTCTTAAAGCGCTGCCGTGCATCTACTGGGATTTACGCAATAGAGCCGACCTGCAGCTGGTTGGCAAGTGGTTAAAATCACTGCTCCTGTAAAAACTATAGTTTTAAAAACTTTTTTTTGCATTGATACATGTCCCCTAGGGCAGTACCCGGGTCCCCATACACTTTTTATGGCAATAACTTGCACATAAGCCTTTACAATGAGCACTTTTGATTTTTCATGTTCGTGTCCCATAGATTTTAATAGAGTTATCATGTTTGCATACATTTTTTTGCCTGTTCGCGTTGTTCTGGTACAGCCAAATCGGGGTGTGTTTGGTCCATCACTAATAACAACATGAATTGGCTAATTTAAACATCCCCACTGCAATCCCAGTGATCTAAATTATTTTTGTTTATGATAACGTGCAAGAAAAGTGTATGTGATAGCCATAGCTACTCAGAGAATGCGGTAATACACAGTATTTTCAGCAGGGTCTTTAAACTGTAAAAGAACCAGGTTTGCTTATTGTTAGAAATTAAGCTGAATGTCTTAAATGTGCAGGCTTCGCTATGGAAGATTTAAATATGCCACCTTATTTACGGTAGTTTAATCTCTCTGAGATTGACTCTAGGCCCTGGGACTTTGAGGTACAAAGTATATATGTACCAGAGGCTCTATTTCATCAGCTAGAAAAGGAGCGCCAGAAGAGCTACAGAAATGTTGTGTGGGAAAGGCCCTGTGTACTGGAACAACTCCAACATTTCCGGTACCAAAATAAACATATTGAGTATCATTGCCTTTATGAGGAATTAAATATTGGCTGACACATTTCCATAGACCAAGTGGAACACAAACACCCTACCGCCGTTGAGTGAGTATCCTTCCCAGACACGACGTATTATGTTTGAAAGTCTGCACCACCATTCTATGGGTGCTACTGTTCACACTGTAGATGTGTACAGCTAAACCTTGGTTTGCATGGTATACAAGCATTTTGCAAGACGAGTTACATTTTTTAAAATATTTTAACTTGATATATGAGCATGGGCTTGGTATGCGAGCAATAGAAGGATCACAGTTTTAATGTAAAAAAAAGTGGAATGACATTCACAATGTTAAAAACAATATCCAACGTTATCCCATGTAAAGCCACTGGTGTATACAGTAAAGCCGTTGGTATATACAGTAAAGCCACTAGTGTATACAGTATGTGACCAGAGGTCTCCAAGTGTCTGAGTTCTCCAGGAAGCGCTGGGAGCCACCAGTGCCCCCCAGTCTCTGGCCACATAAAGTCACCAGTGGCTTTACTGTATACACCAGCAGCTTTACACAGATGAGCACCATACTCCTTAATGCAGACATATTGTTTTTAACATTGTGAGTGTCATTCCACTTTTTTTTAACAAAGCGATTACACTTAAGGGCCGGCTTACACTGCTGCATTCCCGGAGAATGGATGTGAATCGCACCGCACTGCAGTGTGAATCACATGTGATCTCTTTGCAATGCGATTTTAACCATACAGATAATATGGCTAAAATCGCATTCGGAAAAAACACGCACAGGACCTTTTTTTTGGTCCGCAGCAGAATGCAATCTGATTCCTGTGCAAGTTTGCAGTCTGCAGTGCGATATGCAAACTAATTTGGGGGTGTCATTAGCTTTGTATTAACACTCCCCGCAGTTCGCATATGGCAGTGTGAACTGCCGCCGGCAGACATGCGATGCGGGAACATCGCAGTGGATTTGCAGGGTGCCCGCATCACAGCAGTGTGAACCGGCCCTTATACTGTATTTTGTATTGCCGTAATCATTTTATATTAATAAATGGTAGTGGAACGAATCATCTGAGTTTCCATTATTTCTTATGGAGAAATTCACTTTGATATATGAGTGCTTTGGATTACAAGCATGTTTCTGGAATGAATTATGCTCGCAGTCCAAGGTTTTACGGTATATTGTTTATGTTTTGCACTGTTGTTTTTTGTGTAGAAAACTGTGTACATTTCTGCTGTTATTCCTGTCACAGTTTTATGGTTAGTTAATGTGTGGTGGTCGGGACGGCCCACCAAAAGGAGGGGGGAGTGTAGGCAGGTGTCTACTAATAGTGTGCTACATTAAATAGTTAGTTCTGTACTGCCTAGATGGAAAGAGGGTTAACATGGGTTCTGCGTTTTACTGGTCTTTTTGGGTTCTGCCATCCACCCTGTCCTGGATACAAGTAGGAGGGAAGGTTAGGCTCATGAGTCCTCATCGTCAGAGGGACCCTATGGGAGAAGAGAGAGAGGCCACTTAAAAAGATGTAACCAGTAGCAACCTGTGAACCAATTGCATGGGTATCTTTGCCAGGCATGGACTTTTACCTGTAAAAGTATGCATGGGCAGTCCATAATAAGTTAAATAAGAAGGATCTGTGTTCTGTATTTATGAGACAGTGATTCTTGCACTACGAGATTGTAATGCTACGAGAGCTTCAGTAAAGCATTTAACTGTTCTTAGCCTGGTCTGAAGTTATTCAAAGGGGTGCATGAAGGTACATGGCATATCAGAAGAAGAAGGACCTGTAACTTACAAACAGGGTAGAAGGGGAAGGCCTCCACAAAGGTTTTACTCAGCAGGAGAATTGCAAAAGTGTAGTTGCTATGGGTAGCCATGAACTGGTGAGAATGCAATAGCAGCCAGATTGCAGAGAGTGGTACCAGGCATGGGTGATAGGTCATACGGTAGCAAGGGGGTCGGTATTTTAGCTCCTTCCCTAGCGGTCGGCTCCCCCAAAGCAATCGGGGCCGAAATTGTCATACAGAGTCCCCATGTATCTAGCCACATGGTACAGGAGCGAGAGAAGGAGTGCATGCAGGGGTCCGGACTAGTGCATGATTGCTGAACCATGTGAATTATACAGGCGTTTCCTGTAAATAACCAAAAAATGAATCTCAATGACCACAGTGCCGCCCTAAACAGACATTACAAGCATAGTGGAAACTGTTTGCAGCCAAGATTAAAAATGTACAGTATATCAATGATAAATGTATTCTTTTGACAGGCAAATCTGGCCATCATGTAAAACCTGGATTCACAAAATAGACCATTATGAAAAGAATATATTGATCAGCATCCACAGTGAAAAAAGAGGCTCTTGCTGCCACTAGCTACCTATCCACTTACTGAGGTAATCTGTTTAGGTGATAGGCCACCCTTTAGACCTCATACACACGGGCGTATGTTAAAAAATAAGCAAAACATTGGGCCAACGTCAGGGAAAAAATCTGCGTTTTTTCGGCTTTTGCATCGGCGTTAATGAGCGTTATTGAGCGTCGGCGTCAATAGAGGTTTTTTTTTGTTTTGTTTTTTAATCCTCTGCTATTTTTCAGCCTAAAAACATCAGCGTCAAAAATGCGTTACGGCGTTAGTGGGCGTTAGTGAGCATTTTGTGGCGTCGGCGTCAAAAACGCCAAAGCGTTACAGCCTCAGAATGCGCTGGCCATGGGTTCTAGCTTCAGCTCACTAACGCCGACGCCCTCTACAGCTAAGAAATATTGGCATTTTTATGGGGCCATTGACTAACATGGAGAGCTGCAAAAAACGCCAAAAAAATTGGCGTCAAAAAACGTCCGTGTGTCTGCGGCCTTATATAATTGACATGGGGTAGTTAGCTCTCGTGGTATACAGTGAGTTTTCTCCATGCCAGAAGTACTTTTCAGGCCTTTTCCTGCCCACTTTTATATAAAAGAAAGCTAAAATTTCACAAATACATATCTTCCCACACAGGGGGTTCTCACCATCAATACCACAAAACAATATTCAAGCCTCCTGGGTCTCTTTATCAGCCCTATGGCTCAGGCCTCATGCCTTGGTCTTCTAGACTGTCTAGCATCCATCCCCAGTGCTAGTACACATCGCTATACCTCTTCCAGCTCTGTGTATTTCCTTTACAGCTCCCAGCTGTAAAGCTCCCACACTGCACAGTGCATTCTAGGGCCCTAATTGGATGAAGCAATGCACCTGACTGCAGGTCAGGTGCAGGGCTTTGCCCAATCAGTGCACAGAGCACAGTCAGAGCAATGATTGGACAAAGTCATGATGACTTTGCACAACCATGGCTCAGTGCCCATAGTCCCACCCCACATTATGAAAGGTTCCTCCCCACAGGAACCTTTTGCAGTGTGTTGTTGAAGTGGAGACAGATAGAGCAGCGCTCAGTTTGCTACTAGCAAGTTAGTGTGTTATTGTGACTTTGAGTGTAGAGTGTTAGTGTAGCATTACATACATTACAGCATTACATAACATTTAGTTCTGTATACCCCTTTTTTTCTTTTTTTTGGTTGCTGCATTTTTTTTTGTCCCATGCCTGCCCCCTTTTTTAAATTGGCAGCCACAGTTTTTCTGACTGGAAGGCTGTTGTTCCCCCTATTTTATTATTATTTTTTATATATTTACATTTCTGTCAGCGGCAGTCCTCAATTTAAAGTGCGCCAAACACCACTTTCATTGAATAAAGTGCATCCAATTACACATTTCCCAGTATCTATTAAATGTGGGTAATACCCCCCCCCCCCCAATCATGTCTGGGAGGCCAGAAATGAGAGGCAGACATTCCCATGCCACTATAAGAGGGCCAGCAGCATCTGTGTCCACAGGCAAAGGTGGACGTGGACCGTCCTCGGGCAGGGCACGTCTGTCTTTGTTTAGTGATGTTGCCCGTGCTATCCAGTCACAGCATGCAGAGGGGGGGTGGACTGGCTTACTAAACCATCCTTATCCTCCTCTATCACCCATGATGAGACTAGTGCACAGTCCACTGCAGCTGCCAGAGCAACTTATTCTGCCTCCTTGTCCACAGCTATTCCTGCCATAGCCCCAGCATCATGCATGGAGGAGCCATCTGAATTCTTTGAACACAGCATCAGCCACTTTCCTCTTGACGATGCATAGGCATTATTTGATTCTGATGTTGGTACTGAGGTTGAGGAATGGAGTAACATGAGCCCACAGAGAGGGAAGAACAGTGATAAACAACAAATTGGCAGTCATGTGACCCCAGCTGTAGCATATTACCAAGTTGGTTCCAGTGATGATGAGGATGAAGAGGATGAGGATGATGAGGTCACTGACTTTATATTAAAAAAAAATGTAATCTTGGCCTGAGTGTACTATAATTTGGCTTCTTCACATAAGGCTTGCTCACAGTGGTTCAAAAATCTATTTCCATCTAAAGTCTGCCAAAGACACCATCATTTATTCAAAAAATCTCTAATCGTGTTCCAAGTGCACTAAATTGTGGCTTCATCAAATAAACTGGCTCCCCAAGCAGCTGTTTACAGAATAAAGAAAGCTTGCAGGAAAAAATCTATTTAATTTTTTTTTTTCCTTATATATGTCAGTCTTGCTGCAGTATGTTCTATATATGATAGAGATGCGCCACTTTACAGGCAGACTAAAGTGACCCCCCCATACTATATTTAAAGGAATTTTTCATTTTTATTGTTTCACTTTAAGCATCATTAAAATCACTGCCGTGATACATGTCCCCCATGGCAGTACCTGGGCCCCCAGACCCTTTTTATGGCCAGTAACTAGCATATACTGTAAACCTTTAAAATGACCACTTTTGATTTTTCAAGTCCGGGTTCCATAGACTTCAATGGGGTTTGGAGTTTGGGTCTGAGATCTTGCGATGTTCATGTGACAGGAGGGGGGCACAGTGTGACAGGAGGGGGGCAGAGTGAATGTAGGACACACACTATACACTGGGCTCTGTGTAGAAGAGTCTGCTGTTGCAGTGTATATAGTTCTGGCTACCACGCAGGAGCAGCCTAAGAGCAGCAGGGGACTCTCTTGCCTTACCAGCTCGACAGGAGCAGCATGGCTGAAGGCAAGATGCGGGATCCAGAATTGGGAGGCAGAGCTGCTTTGCACAGAGGTGCAGAAGATGAGAGGTGCAGTCTAGCACATAGGAGGCAAGACACTGGAGGTTGAATCGTTTACACAGAACAGAAAAGCATCACCCATACAAACCCCTAAATTCTCACCCACCCTTCATCATTCAGCAGCTCATCCCACCTCCTTCTGAATGACATTTTTCCCACTTCCCCTCCCAACTGACAGCAGAGAAGTGTGTCTGGGTGTCAGGCACACTGAAAACCGGATATATGTGTCAAAACCCAGACTGTCTGGGTGAATACCGGACAGGTGGCAACCCTACTGCATGGTGGTATCTGTTGTATCACTAACAAACCTATTTACATCTAGAATACTATATAGAGGGTGCTACACTACTAACAGCAAAGTGGCAGGCATAGGGATTTAAAGTGCACCCATACCCAGACTTTAAACATGAAAGTATTTGCATATTATTACCAAGCAGTTAAAGAGTTGTAAAATAAGCCATACCAGTTCTCTATAGCTGCTTGTAATATGAAGTAATTCATCCTTAAAGGTCACAACAGAGACTCTAAATTCAGATCAGTCGGTCTGCAATGACTTTGTAATAATCACATGGTTTTATTTCCATTGTAGGTCATGAATGCTGTCAAGATTCTTAACTCCATAGGAAGGTAAACCTCATGTATATGGATAGTTTGAGGCTTAAAATGTTCTCTAGTGTAAAATCCCACAGTTTTTTCTCTTCCTGGGGAGCACATACAGCCAGTCATAGAAATGAATATCTCAGTTTCACTGTACTCGGAATGATTTCATGTATCGTCATCAAAAAGTGTATGGGTGTATGACATACAAGGAATACATCATATATGCATGCATGTATTTGCACTAATGCATGAAAGCATCAGTGTACCAGAGTATGGTCACATAGAGACATTCATTTCTATAGGTAGCTATCCATATCACTTGCCTCTCCTTGGGTGGGAAAAATGCTGGAATTTTACATTACAATATATTTTAAGCCTCAAACCATCTGTGTGCATGAAGCCTAAGTGGGAAAATGTGATTTCAGTGTCTTTGTTGCGAAATTTGAAATTTAATTTATTCACAATGCCTATAGCTAGAGAGGTAAATAAGGGCTTGTTTTAAGAGCCTTTATTGCTTCTTCAAAATAACTTAATGCTTTAATATGCATAGTGTTGCACAGGTTTAATTTCACAACTAGAATGTACATCTGCACAAGAAAGATGAACAAATCAGAGGCACTTGCAGTTATGTTCTGTATCTGGAGTACGTGACTTTCTCTGCTGATGGGGAAGCTCTAAGCACTCTATCCAAGCCACATTTCTTGAACAAGCATGTCCAAATGCAATTTACATTTATTATAAAGGTTCTGTTTTTGTGTAGTATACCCAATAAGTCCCTTGACGAGTAGGGGAGGACTATTGAAATGTCTGTGTGATTTCACAGCTGTACATAAAAGCAAGGTTGTTTACTATTCACAACTATTAACATTATTTACCATATTGGTCATTATTATAGTTCTAAATTTAGTGCTATATTCTATATTCTGCAATGATATCACACGGACATACAGTAATATCTGTTTAGGTCAACACTTGGTGTCACTATTGTAACATGTAAATTCTGCAACTCAAGTAACTCTGCCTGTTTGACATTTAACTTAGATATTTTATATATTTAAATATAATGAATTGATATTATTGTTTCCACATCCCATCTATTGTAGTTTAGAATTGGTATGTGGATTATTTGTTTGTAAGTGTTTCAAGGCAGGTACACATTATTCAGTGCAGCCTGGTGAAATAAATAATGGGCATGTTTCTTTGTGGAGAAAGAGATAATAACAATAATGTTCAGCCTTTGTAATTTTGTTTTGAGACATACTTACTATATTTGAATTGAAACTAAACCCCGGGCTCAAAAAAGTTAATTCAAATATATTGCCAAACAGCCACAAAACATATAAATCCAATCTGTGCGCACAAAATGCCTTTGCAAACCCAGATATTAGCTTCCAAAAGTAGCAGTGACATCATCACTGTGCTGTACATAGTTTGTACAGAAAGCAGAGCTGTGGAAGAGACCCTGAGGACCGAAGTAGAGGAAATGATTATATTCTTCCATCCATGCTGAACAGAATGGATAAAGGAATATGCCCTACCGACTATTGTATTTAGACAGCTGTGACAACCATGCCTGTATACCTAAACAGCTGAACAGTGCCTGTATCTGCTAGGATGTAGGGCCGCTGATAGGGGCGGGGGCCACCAGTCCTTCTGTAGGGGGCCCAGGCACAGAGCGGGGCCCGAACAGCAGAGGGAGTAATCCCCCCGCAAAATCTGCCGGCTTCCCTTCCCGTAAAAAAAAAAATAACAAATTGTGAAAAAATAATTTTTAAAGATTGTAAAATAAAATAATTTTAAAACATTTAAATGTTTTTAAAAAAAATATACAATGTTTTTTTCAAAAATGTAAAGAACAATATAAAAGGGCTAATTCACACAGCTTCTCTGTTATCTTTGTGTCTGCTAAGAATGATTTTAGTATATTTTTAGTGAAAATGTTGTTCTGATATATTCGAGAGGGGCCCTGCCAGGTAGGCTGTACGGGGCCCTGTGATTTCTAACAGCAGCCCTGGCAGTCACTGTTTAGTAGATAGGTTTCTACCTGGCTCAGTCAGTTGAATTGACTTTTGTCGAACCAGGCGGTGCTGGCCCTGGTCACCCAAGGCTTGAATTTTGACCATTTCAGCAGGAATCAGCTAAAGTTTTAGCCTTGTATGGCTAGCTTCTTGTCTGCCACAGTTTTGCTACTGTGTGTTGATTAACCCTGACATCCTGGACATTTACTTCCTTACCTCTGTCTAGCTGTTTATACAGCCATGACAATTTTAAAATGCGGCAGCGGCTGTGAGGAGAGGATCCCCCACCATCTGTCACAGTGAAAGGGGTGAGGGAGGTGACTGGGGCACGAGCTGGGACGTGATTCACGTCACACCCTAAATAGAGGTGTAACATGGTCCAAAGGTAAACTTAGCCTTTAACATGCCTAACAAACTAATATTGACCAGAAAGTTCCAAATGAGCAAGATCACAAGTCACCAGTGTAGTGTTTTTGAGCTGAGAATTTGCAGATATTGTAGCTTAAAGTGCATGTAAACCTAACATTGCAAATTTTCACTGTATTCTTCCCTTAAGAGTAGAGTTGAGCGAACCTCTGGAAGTTCGGGTTCTGCTGGTTCGGCCGAACTTCGGGACAAAGTCCGGGTTCGGGTCCGGACAGAACCCGAACGTTCGCATGGACCCCGAACCCCATTGAAATCAATGGGGACCCGAACTTTTAGGCACAAAAATGGCTGTAACAATGTCCTGGCAAGTGCTAGAGGGCTGCAAAAGTAAAATGGGGGTAAGAGTAGGGCAAGTGCCCTACAAAAAATGGGGATAGGGAAAATAAATGAAAATCAAATAAAAAAATGGGAAGGGGGGTGGATGTGGAGTAGGAGCCTAGAGGTTGACTATGCCGTGACCATGGCAGTGTGGGAGGAAGTGGCGGTGGTCGAGGAGGAGAAGGAGGTAGCCAACATGGTATTTTTTTTTTTTTTTGTTATATAATTGGGGTAGCCCCCAAAATATTGAGGCCTATTCAAAAAAACAAGTATATGAATGGCTGTGTGAGTCCGGTCTAAATGTTTATTCTGCACAAGGTACAGACAAGTCTTGTGGGATCCATGCCTGATTCATTTTAATAAAGGTTAGCTTGTCCATGTTGGATGTGGACAAACGGCTCCGCTTGTCTGTGATAACGCCCCCTGCCGTGCTAAACACATGTTCCGACAATACACTGGCTGCAAGGCAGGCCAGCACCTCCAAGGCATAAACGGCAAGCTCAGGCCATGTGGCCAATTTGGAGACCAAGAAGTTGAATGGGGCAGACCCATCAGTCAGTAAGTGTAGGCGTGTGCACACATACTCTTGCACCATGTTGCTGAAATGCTGCCTCCTGCTAAGACGTTGTCTATCAGCTGCTGGTGCTGTTTGTTGTGGCGGGCTGCTGACAAAGCTTTGCCACATTTCGGCCATGCTAACCCTGCCTTCTGAGGTGCTGGCGGCGGTACAGCTGCGTTGGTGGCCTCTTCCTCCTCCTCCTGTGCCTTCGCCTTGTGCTTCTGCTGAGCCCCCGGTGTCATTTGGGAATGCCCTCAGCAGCGCCTCTACCAGTGTGCGCTTGTAGTCGCGCATCTTCCTCTCACGCTCCAGTGAGGGAATTAAGGATGGCACATTGTCCTTGTAACGGGGATCCAGCAGGGTGGCCACCCAGTAATTAGAAGAAGTTACAATGTGGGCAACTCGGCTGTCATTGCGCAGGCACTGCAGCATGTAGTCGGCCATGTGTGCCAGGCTGCCCAGATGCAAAGACAAGCTGTCCTCTGTGGGAGGTATATCATCTGTGTCCTCTGTATCCCCCCAGCCACGCTCCAGTGATGCCCACGAGCTGCGTTGGGTGCCACCCTACTGCAATTCCTCCTCCTCCTCATCTTCCTCGTCCTCCAGAACTGTGCCCTGGCTTGAATATTTTTGACCTGGCTTATGCTGGTGCAGAAACCCACCCTCCGAGCCACTTGCGAATGACTGGCCTGATAACCGTGGAAATGACCCCTCTTCCTCCTCCTCCTCCTCCTCCTCCTCCTCATCCTCCTGTGCCACATTCTCTTCCATCATTGCCCAAAGTGTTTTTTCAAGGAGGCATAGAATTGGTATAGTAACGCTGAGAACAGCGTCATCGGCACTGGCCATGTTGGTGGAGTACTCAAAACACCGCAATACGCTACACAGGTCTCGCATGGAGGCCCACTCGTTGGTGGTGAAGTGTTGCTGTTCCGCAGAGCGACTGACCCGTGCGTGCTGCAGCTGAAACTCCACTATTGCCTGCTGCTGCTCGCACAGTCTCTCCAGCATGTGCAAGGTGGAGTTCCACCTTGTGGGCACGTCGCATATGAGGCGGTGAGCGGGAAGGCCGAAGTTCCGCTGCAGCGCAGACAGGCGAGCAGCAGCAGGGTGAGAATGCCGAAAGTGTGCACAGACGGCCCGCACTTTATGCAGCAGCTCTGACATATCCGGGTAGTTTTTTAGAAAATTCTGTACCACCAAATTTAGCACAT
>BLSH010556642.1:469130-493019 GCA_018402905.1 Glandirana rugosa
TACACTCTTTCCCTTCGAGGTGTATAGTAGGGTCAGAAGAGGAGGGTTCAGACCTTGGAGACGGCGGGTGACGAGGGATGTGGACTGATGACTCTCTCCTCTTCATCCTTTTTAGAGGAACATATCAAGGCTATCTCCAAGAAAGTACCTGAGTAAATCGCACTGTAAAAGGTTAAACCTCCCGAAGTGGTGATGAAACTGACTCGGTTTGTCTCTATGTTTTGTACGGAATCAAGTCACCAAGAGTTGAGGCCAGGAGCCCTGGGGGGTTGTCCGGTCCAAACGTCCTATTGACTTTATGTTAGAATACTGCAATCACTGAGCAGCAAATTATATCACCTGTGATGTATTTCAGTTATCCTGCAAACCTGGCCTGTTGGGGGGTCCCGAGGACCGGAGTTGAGAACCACTGAACTAAGGCATGTTTTGTATCTCTGTTTGGCTCAGTCAAAGTAGTGGTGAAGCCCTCCAAATTGGAAAATGTCACGCTAAATGAGTCCATGAAAGAACCTCTATCGGAACTATACAAGGAGATTTTTCCTACTTCTCCTCTCTCAGTAGTCAGGTGTAGGGAGCAGTGGGCGGCAGAGGTTCCAGACTTGGGAGGAGAAGACTGGGATGATATGTGGAGCTTCCCTTTCTCACATAGATCATCTAATCCCATTTAAATTTTTGCACATAATAATTTATACACCAACGAAACTAGCCAGAGTCTACCTAGGGACTTCAGCGGAATGTTGGAGATGCTCACATTCTCCAGCTGATTTCAGTCATATATTTTGGTACTGCCCAGTGGCTCAAGATTTTTGGGTTGCCGTTGTGCACTTTATTGAGGAGATCACCTCGGTGCCAGTGCCTAGGACAGTGTCAAACTGCCTGCTTGGTTTAGTGGAGGGGTTAGCACCAACTAGGGCTCAGCGCACTTTACTGAGTCTATTATTATTCTATGCTCGTAAAGCGTTGAACCTCTGCTGGAAAAAAACAATGACTCCATCATTGTCTTACTGAAAAGGACCTGTTAATAGTGTGTCTCCGCTCTATAAGGCCAACGTATTTGAATACTGCCCAAAAAAGTTTGATAAGGTGTGGAAGGTTTGGATGGAGAGCTGCACCTCTATTGCATAGGATGGTCCTAGGATTGAGTGTGATGGGATACTGGTGGGAAGGTAATGTTTCAGTAGTTATGCCATGATTCAGAATCTGCTTTACATCTCAGCGTTGTGCTTGGGCCTGAATACCACATTATAGATAGTCAGTTGGGTACCCTTTTGCTTTAACCGTGTTTACATCGGCGGTTCCCCGTTCTTCCTCTGTAGAAGGCGATCGCGGGTCGCCAGCGGACATCGAGTCTGCCCGACCCGCGGCCACACTCACGGAGTGTGCGGCAGGCTTTAGAGTGCACCGGCAGCGGCGCGCGCGCACCCGCAAACTGTGGCTACACGGATCGCCATTTATATATGGCGATTTGCACAGCGGAGCCACATTGCCAAAGTAAATATGTACGAGATGGTTGGCAATTGGTTAAAGTGTTTCTAAACCAGGATCCTGCATTCACTATATCTGGTCTCTTACAGTACGCAGAACATGGAAATGCAGTTATTGTAGTAAATATAAACTGCTAAATACCTTTTCTCATCAGATGGTGGTAGACGGTTCATATTTCCACACTTCAAAAGTATGCTTATATACTTTATGCTTACACACAGCGCTCTTTCCTTCTTTGTTCTTAGATCCATCATTCTTTATTACCACTGTGTATCTTTTTACTTGGTTTGTGGCAGACTGCTGAACCGCAGGTATTTATACCATACATACCCTTGGTAGCTTTTAAACATCTTGGTCTGCAGATATGTGTGCGGCATATCAATGGAATATGTATACATATATATGCACATCCTTTATTTATAGATCAACAATTGCCCGTCCATGTGCTACACTACATCCCCAGGGGAATCCTTCTGTGTTTTCTCCCGCCATTGAGCGACATGGCATTCTAGCAAAGGGTAAGCCACTTTTGCTATATAGTTACTATAATGGTAGTATACACTTTCTGTAAACATGTTACATAAACAAAGGCATACCCTTTTCCCTTCTGCAGGTGTGACATTATACATAATTGGAGTCACAACGATCCATTAGTCCACCTCTGGATTACTTGGTCCCTCTTTGGGGACCCACATGAGGCATCGCTCCCCTGAGGTATGTATGGTTATTGAATATAACTTACATACATACATTTTCTAATATAAAAATGCTCTACAATATGGGCCATGAGACCTATCATTTGATAATAGCATTTATGCCCATACATTCAGGTTTTGGGACATCTTGTGTGACTCATTTTTTACCGCTTTGGTCTGGTTAGATCGTCCCCTGTGTCCACCCCCCTGAGCAATTTCCTACGGCCGTATTCAGCCAACTGTAAGCAATTTTTGATGCATGTAGGACGTGTAAGATCTGTGCTAGATTATTGTTCCAGTATGATGTAATATTTATATGTGTGATTCTTTTTCATTAAGTAATCTCAAATCCATGTTGTGAGGGGTCCTGAGGAAGCTTGTAGAAAGCGAAACGAGTCAACCTGCTCTGCTTTATACACCATGGTTCTTTGGTATTTTTGTATCACTTATTATTTCTAATATGTGGTTTAGAGATTTTGTACAGGCTGTGTCTTGGACAGTGTTCTGTCCACTATATTTTACATATAATGTCAAGCCTCGGCTTTTTTATGTATCTCCTTAATAAATATATATGATTTTAATAATACTGTATTTGTGTTGTTATCTCGTGATGTGCCCTTAAAGTCTATCTTTGTGGGATTTGTCCCCATTTTTTCTTTTCTCATCAGAAGTCAGAGCAGTCTAGTGACTTCTATAATTTTCTGGTTAAAGCTTGTAGAAGAAGTTTTCATTCTCCCCTGACTGTCCTATGAGGCTGCAGGACCTCTGACCCTCTATCTGGACAGTGCTGATTAGCCCTGTGCTGATCACATGCACCCTCCCAAGAAAAAAAACTCTCTAGCAATACACACCAAACTGAGCATGTGCAGGGTGTCCCCAAGACTCTGTTCTATCAGGAGATAGATTGGGGATAGTGGAAGAAGGGGAGAATCAGAGAAGACAGGATCAAACAGCCTTTTTACACAATTCACAGGATTAATCTCTTATGTCCAAGTGAGTATAACAAGCATGCTTTACTGTATATACAGACTGATTTTATTATTGTGGGTTTAGTAACACTTTAGAGAGGAGCTCTGGGCTCCCCTCAAAAAAATAAAAATCTGAAGCTTCAAATACTGTAGCTGCTGAGTTTTAATATATGGGCACTCACCTGTCGAGGGATCCAGAGATGTCCTCACCCGAGCCGATTCTTCAATTGGCTTCGGGTGCAGGCGTCTGCATCTCAAATAAGAAAAGCCAGCAGTGAAGCCTTGTGGTTTCCTATTACACTTGTGCAAGTCACCTTGTGCTTTGTGAATGGTCCTGTAGTCTTATGGAACCTGTGATGTGTCCCTGAAGGCTGCGGGGGAAGGAGGAGGGGGTCAAATTTCCAGGTCAGATTGCCACAGCACATCTGACCAGAAGTGGGAGTGGGTGCCTGTCAAAACCAGATACCCACACACCCCTAAAAAAAATGCCAAATATGGGGGAGGATGCAAACAAGCGGAACTTCCCCTTTTGGGTGAAGTTTCTCTTCCCCTTTTGGGTAAAGTCACTGATGAAAATACCAATACCTGCAGCAACAATAGTATAACCTAACTACTACTTTAAAGTGGATGTAAACCCTCACATATACCCAGTGAAGTGAATAGCATCAGATGATACACAGGGATGAAACCAATCTCCCTATGTAAGTTCTACATGTATATCTGCTGTCTTCAGCTTTATATATTTTACTAGAAAGTTCAAATCTTGTTAGAGATTTTCTCTTCCTGTTCAGCGCTAAGTATGAAGTCTGGGCATGCAGCCAAGACAGCTGATTGGAGGAAAGGCACACACCCCCTCTCCACATAGGCAAAGGAAGGAAGGAGCATGCAGAGATGTGCTCTGACAAGTCAGGCTGTATGCTAATCTATTTATAGCAACCTCCCACGGCACAAATTTCAGGCTGGTTTTATCTCCTGTGTCGGAGAACTTGTCAGAAGTTATCATGCTGATCACAGAAGAATGAAGCAGTATAAAGCCATGGGACTTAGCGCTTTGAAGAAAGATAAGAAAAACACTACAGATATATGTGACCAGCTCAACTTTCATGAATCGGGTTTACATCCACATACAAGTCCTTACCTAACCACTGACCAGGGGAACATAAACTCAGTCCTGCAAGCACTGGGGACCTTTCCTTTACTCACTGTGTAGTCTTCTCCCAACAGAGGGATCTGACCCACAAAGTAAAAGAAGAGTTTCACAGTTAATGGCCCGGTCATGAGGCAGCCAATCAGAGTCCCCCCTCCTCACTGCTTGGAGTAGGTTCTCTCCTTGGTTGTGGTGGCAACCAATGAAGATCTTCTTTGTCCTTCTCTCTCTCTCTCTGCTCTCTGTCCCCTGCAGGAAAAGAGAATATCATATATGGCTGGGGAAAGACAATCTGCTGGATGGCTTAAAGGGGCTAACACTTAAATAGCCCAATAACGGGTAAAATCAAATCCTTGCAACAATGATATATTTCTGCCTAGCTGGAAAAGCCTTTTCCCCATACTTCTTATAATCAGAAGTTTCTAAAGTGGCATGCGTTTCGTAATATTGTCAATGTTTTATGGTTTTGTAGATGCAACATGTGCTAGAATTTGACCTTCTCTTTCCTACTAGTAAAAATCTATTCAAGAACAATTGATCTGAACACCCTAGTGAATGTTCATGAGAGGACTGGGGACTTTTAGCCTGAAGAGCAAACAAAACCAACTGGCCCTTATGTGTCAGAACAGTTTCTTATGGGCTGTGAATATGTTGTACAGTGGGTGTTTTCTTAAGGAACTGTATAATTGTGACACACCTTTTCGCATATACACACTGCATGTTCCAAAATAGGGGATTGTAAAGGATGAATTGTAAGTGACTAGGTATTTTATGGGCTGAACAAGATAGCAGTAGCTCTGTGAAAATGACCCAGAGGCACCTAATTAAAACACAATATAAACCACCATACCATTATCACAGATAATATGCATAACTCCCAACTGTCCCTGATTTTGAGGGACTGTCCCTCATTTGGAACAAAGTCCCTCTGTCCGTCTTTCCTCCTCATTTTCCCTAATTTTGGTCTGATCTATATAGTTGTACATAAAATACACTTTATCTATCAGAGATGTATTTTACAGACAAAAAACTCAATAAAATGTAAATTTACAAAAAGAAATGTATTTTACCGGGCTAAACTTTTCATCCAGTTTCTAAATTGCTGCATTTATAAATTTCAAAAGCCAATATAAAGGAATAATAGTGCTGAAAAAAAAACACTTGTGGGTTTAACCAATCTTTTTTTGGTAGATTTCTCCTTTAAGGGGGTGCGACAGAGGCTGTATCTTATGTGTACATCTTTTTGCAAATAGGTGTCCCTGGTTCCTATCTTAAAAGGTTGGGAGGTATGAATAAGTCATTGATTGCAGTTCCTGCTCTAAATGAGGTTTAAATGGGGAAGTATCCCCCTATGTCCTGGCCCTCTCCTCCCCTGACCTGTAGAATAACTTAGGAAGGACATTTTACATGAAATTGTGTCCTACTTTGTATGCGGTAAGCTTCATAGTGGAAGCCATCTTGCTGTAGACCATTCTGTTACTGATGGCTGCATTAGCCATTTGCAGCAACTCTCCCTCACACACTTTAATATTATGCAGTCAGGATTTTTTAGAAGTATGAGAAATATATATTTTGAAGTAAATTACCTTAAATATACTGTTTGTGAGTGTGTTGCTTATTACTTATTTATGCATATAGTCAGAAGTACACTGAATGAAAATATGTCTTATGCACAAGTATTATTTTATCATTCTAAGGAAGCAGGAAAAGCATTTTCAATCAATATAATAAACTTAATTATAAAATGATTTTTGGAAGATAAGGAAGCCAAACCCATTCAAATCAGTTAGCATTGAAATTTTTTTCTGCCCATTTTATATTGATTTGCTGCTACAGAAAACCTGATTATGTGTTTGCTCTAAAATGATTTCTTTGGTTGCATTTTTGTATCTCATATGAGCATGATTTTCTACTGAGAGAAAATATTTGACAAAAAAGATGTGTCTATGCTTACCTGTATCACTACTGTACCAACGCAGGTACCAGCAGTGGGCCATCAAGATCTATAACGCAGAGAGAAAATTGTCCAGATTCCCAACCCTCACTATTAAAAAGTCAGAGACTCGCTATTCTCTGAGCTGTTGCCTTACATTGGCCGCCTCCAACTGTTCCCTGGTTTCAAGTGCTAAAACGTATGGAGGCTATAAAACTTATGGAAAGAATTCACCATACTATCATGGACACCATGCATGTCTTTGCAAATGTAAATCTTGGTTGTCTTATTAATATGCTAGCATGTATTTTAGTTGACTGTGATATACATATGATGTTTGAAGGTACTGTTTTTCTGTTCCTGATATTAACACTATACTCACTTGTACCAGCATATGAGGCCTTCATATTATGTTTATATCTTGATGGTCATTGATGCTGTCATCTCATGAGGCATTTTGTTTGGTTGTTTTTTTTTCTGTTTTGTTCTTTAATTACTGCTGTGTGGATGGAGAGTCATGATATGTCTAGTTTTATTTCTGCTGTGTTAAGACAACTAATTGCTAGTTGTATTTTGATTGTAATTGCATCATATTCTTTAATAAAAGCAATTGGTAAACAAAAAAAATAAATACATAAAAAATGAGAGACTTTGGGGTAATTTACTAAAGACACATAGACTGCAGTTTGCAAGTGCAGTTGCTCTAATTTTCCAAAGAGCTTTGTGAATGTGGTGAAGCGCTGCTGATTTCCATCATCCAATTATGTGCAAGCAAATATGCTGTATTTTTTTATTTTCCTTGCACCTGATTGGGTTTTCTTAACAAAGTGAAGCTTCACCACATTTACCAACCTCTGGGGAAATTGAGAGCAACTACACTTGCAAAGTGTACAGTCTACTGTTCACTGTGTTTCCCCACATCACATCGCACTGCAAAACAATTGCACGGAGTCCATGCAATCTGCTGTGGGTGTCAATGTTAGATTAACGGCACCCCGAAACAGATCTCAAAATGCAGTGCGATTGCTAGAATCACATTGCATGGGTGTGAACAAAGGCGCACCACACACACATCGCATGTGATGTGCACAGGAATTCCATGTGATTCCTGTGTGAATCACATGCATTGTTCCCCAGTGTAAACCTAGGCTAACAGCCATGTGTTCAGTTTATATTTGATGCACTGTTCCCTTTTTACCAAAGCAGATAACGTAAAGTTCTTAGTACAGGTTTGCACTCTAAGTTTAATAGACATCCAATGACATCAAATGTGATCAAATGTGGTGCAAGACTAATGCATTGGAGAGTGGATCACCAAACTACGGTCCACAGGTCAAATATGGTCCCACTACAGGATTGTATCTAGCCTGCAGCTATGGTCAGGTTCCCCTTACTGCACTGTCTTGCTCCAAATAGGTTGGTTGCTAGGACATCTGGTATCCTACCAACCAATTATGTGCTTGCCCCAAGCTTCCTCCTGCATACCCGCTCCGCCTCCTGACTCCCATCCTGCTGTTACGCTGACTACAGCCATGCTGTAAGCAAGGTAAGGGTGGACTACTGACAGGTAACCTGACTTAGTGGGTTTGGGGACCCTGTTATATGGGGGCTCTGATGGAAACCCTAATGTAAGGAGATATACGAAGGTGCTGCTTGAGGGCCTTCAATAATAAGTGGTCTGAGCCCTTAGTTAGGTGGGTAGGTCCAGGCACTAGAAAAATTATGGTAAAAACTGGTAGAGGAAAGGAAATTGTTGAAGCCAGGATAGGGGGATCAGATCAAGGAAGGGTATTAAAGAAATTAAGGTAGGGAAGAATTGACAAAACAGAGTGATGGGTAACAGGTTGGAATACATATGTACAGTATCAGTAATGGACTTGAGCCTGAGGAGTAGGTAAATAGGCTATAGATATCTCAGGCTAGAAGAATTCAAAGATGGGAAGGCATAAATAACCCACAGCTTTCATATTTACAGAAATTTGGATTAACCACTTGCCAACTGTCCTACAGCAGCTTGTTTTTTAATATTATTTTTATTATAATTTTTAAGTGTAATGTACAAAACAGACCCTCTTGGGCATACCCAGGCTTAAAAATAAAATAAAAACCAGAACTAAAAGAAAACTATAAAGTCAAAACTACAGCATCCTAAAACAACCAAATAATTAGTATGCTCAAACCACCTATGCAGGTTAGGTTACCAGGACTTTACCAAACAGCCTTCAGCACCAGACTCAATAGTGGTATGCTCTCTCTCCCATAACTTAGGTACCCAGAATGTAACGTGCCTGGTGGGGCACAGACACAGCATTCCATTACCCAAGGGGGGGGGGGTTAATGGTATAGTCTGCTGCCCACTAGTCACCAAGAGAATCTGGATTGGGGGATTGAGATTCCACCCAGATATCCCACATTTTGTGGAATTTCCTAGCGCAACCCCTAGATAGATAAGTAGCCTTGTATAGTGGCAGGGATGTGTTAACTAATCATTTCCAGAAGTTGATGGACCTCCACTAGAGGACAATGGCCTTACGTGCATAATAGAGTAGAAGCCCCAAGAGGGTTTTGACTACCTAGCGATGAGCCAGAGAGTCTATGAGACCCAACAGGCAGACCTCCACCGTCAGAGGGATTTGAATAGTGGTAACCGTTAAAATAAATGTGGTGACCTAATTTCAAAAAATTTTATCTGTGGACAGGTCCAGAAGGTATGGATGAAGTTTGCTGAGGGTGCAGTAAACCACCAACAGGAATTCGGAGTAGCTGGATACATTTTGTGTAATTGGGCAGGTGTGAAATACACTCTATGTATAATTTTGAATTGAACCAGTCTGTCCTTTGTGGAGACCAGTTGTAAGAAGGAGCCCTCCCACACGTCTTCCCAATCTTCTGTGTCCATTGTACTGCTACAGGGTGGCAGCTGTGTGCCTGATCACGTATATATACATGATCTGGCATTTCTGGGTAGTGGACACGAATGCATGCTGCCGGCGGCTGGCTGCCGCTGTGATTATCCATAGCAGGAAACGCTAGGCAGGTACAGTGGACCTGGTGTCAGCCAGCACCTGCCGATCATTCGTCACACACCTGCCGATCATTCTTCACACAGACAGAATGGCAGTCTGCCTATGTAAACAAGGCAGGTTGCTGTTCTGTCAGTAGGGAAGACATGGATCCTGTGTCTCTGCAAAGCAGGGACATGAATCCATGTCTTCGCCTAGTACAAGCACCTTCCCCACAGTAAGAAAACACCAGCTAGACACACATTTAACCCTTTGATCGTCCTAGATGATTAACCCCTTCCCAGCCAGTGCCATTAGAACAGTGGCAGTGCATATTTTAACACTTATCACTGTATTAGTGTCACTGGTTCCTAAAAAAGTGTCAAAAGTGTCAGTTAGTGTCCGATTGTCAGCCGCAATATCACAGTCCCACCATAAGTCACTAATCACTGTTATTACCAATAAAATTTATAAATAAATAGATATAAAAAAATGAATAGAAAGCTCTATTTGTGAAAAAACAAAGGACATACATTTTGTTTGGGTACAGTGTTGAATGGCCACGCAATTGTCAGTTAAAGTAACACAGTGCTGTATTGCAAAAAATGGCCTGGTCGGGAAGGGGGGTAAATCTTCCGGAGGTGAAGTGGTTAATCGTTGAGAACACTAGATAGTAATGGTCTGCGGGCTTCTTCGTATGATGGAGAAGAGCCATCCGCTCATTCTTAGGCACTATTCTATGAAACAGAGTTTGAAGGAGGCCAAATGTTTTGGACCAAAATGCAACTTCAGGCAAGACCACCAAATTTGTAGTACATCACCATGCTGACTATACCCCTTGAAGCACCTGTGACTGTAATTTGGAATGGCATGGGCTATACAAGCTGCTATCCAATACCACCAAAATATAAACTTGTAGGCCATTTCTAGGATAATTCTATCACAGGATCATTTTGTTATTCTGTGCCAGACTTTGCCCCAGTCCTCCAGTTCCAAGGGACCAGTAAAAAGATATTAAATAGTTGAGCGGGTTCTCACACGTTTAGAGTACAATGTAGATGTTAGTCTTGGGGAGCCTGGAGAATGTAGATATACATGTTTAAAGGCCAATTTTGTACACAGGAAGTTCTTTTTAAGGGACAAAATCAAATGCTGGAGTTGAAGAAAATTGCAATATTCTGTGTTTGGAGCTTAAGGGAGTTCTTGCAAAGTTTCCCAGGTGGGAAGGAGCATGAGGTCAGAAAATAGTATGTGTGAATTAAACCGGTAGCACACCAGGTAAAGGACTTCGGCTGTTCCATACCAGGAGCAAATAGTAGATTATTGAGGATCGGTAATAAGGATAAGAAGGGGAATACTTGTTTAACTGAATACTAAACTAAATGGCAAGCATTCAGACTGTGCAACATCAGAGGGCTTAAGAAAGGTGGACAGGCTTCAAGTGGGAGTAGGACAGTAATTGGGATGGAGTAGCATTTTGTAGTGATAAAAGTTGAGTTGTGCAGCTTTGTAGTATCTTTCTATACTGTGGACCACAGGGGCTCCATGTAGTGTAAAAATAGAGCAGAAATGGGGAACTTAGGTCTTTGTAGACCAAGATAAAAAGTGAGAATTTTTTTCTATGATAAGGCAGGAGTTTTTTTTTTTTTAACCTTAATGCATTCTGCATTAAGGTAAAAAATCTTCCATGTTCAGCTCACCTCCAGCCCTCCATAAATACTTACCTTAGCCTGATCCCGATCCAGCACTGTGCCTGAGAGCAGCTAAGCTGATTTCTCTCTCCTCACAGGCCCAGAGACAACAGTGACAGCCGTTGGCTCCTGCTGCTGTCAATCAAATACTATGAGGAGGAGGTAGGGCATAGCTATGTGTTAATAGATGCACGCAGCCCGGTTCATGATCGAGCTTGCATGAGTGCCCCCATAGCAAGCGGCTTGCTGTGGGGGCACTCGGAAAGGGAGAAAGAGTCAATAGAGCAGGTGGGGGTCCCCAGAAGAGGAGGCTCGGGGCTGCTCTGTGCAAAACTATTGCACAGAGCAGGTAAGTATACAATGCGTATTCATTTAATACAAAAAATTAAAGCTTTACAATCACTTTAAGTTGCAGAAATAATATAACATTATTTATTGAGGATAGTCATTTTTATTGTGTTAACACGGCCCATCCATGACAGGGGCAGAGATTTCCATGATTGCAAGAGTTTACTTGGGGATCTCAGCAGAAGGTGGTAAGAAGTCTGTGGAGGTTCAGAGGGTAATGATAGGGATAATGAGAACTAAAACAGCATTGTCCACAAATAGGTTATCTTTATCGTTTTAGAGACCTGGTCATTTCTAGGTTGTCCCTGATTGCAGTTGCCAAGGGTTATATCACCAAGATGAAGAGGACTGGGGATAAGGGGTGACTTTGTTGTGTGTCTCTGAAAATGCTGAAAGGCCGTAAATAGTATCCTGAGTATCTACTGTAGTGTAATGGGAAGAGTAATAGAGGAGATATCCATGGGAGTACTGATTCCCCTGAAACCCCTTCTCTGTATAATATGCTATAGATAGTCCCAGAAGAAGAATTTAAATGCCCTCTTGATATCAAAGGATTGGATGAAACCCAGGATTTTGCATTGGTGTAAAAGATGGGTAAGGTGGATGGACTTTATGTATCTTGTTCCCAGCTTGACATTCTGGGTTGAACCCCACTTGCTCTCTGTGAATAAGGGATAAGAGATATTGACCCAGGAGACAATTGTAAATAAGTAAAAAAACTGCACCAGGTGCAATAGACTCTTGAAAAAATAATAACAGTCAACAGCACTCACTAGTATCTGAATACTTCAATACTGACAAATATAAATAAATATGATGTGTTGCGCTCACCTTCTCACATAATCCATGTCAAAGTAACATAAATAATGTAAAAGTGTACAGGAATAATATCAAATATTTAAAAATTATAAAGTGAAGTCATACAGTGTGCAAAAGTGAATCTTGAGTGCCAAATTCCAGTGTTCCACCACCCAGAGTGCATTATAAAAGCTTCAGATCCCACATTATAGGTGGTCTGATAAAGTCCAATAATGCCCAAGCACCACAGGACTGATGCACACTTGCAGGAAACATCTCACCACCTCAAAATGCTCAAGCCGACCAGTAAAACCATAAGGGATAGAGCAGAGGAACTCCACAGTGTAATACATTTTAATACTGCATTTATTAGTAGAAATAACATACTCACATCGAAGTAAGTAAAAAACAGTACATTAATGTACAGTACAGCCACTGCTCGATCAGATGGGTTTAATGAAGTCACTGCTAGAATCCACCCTACATGGTTAATCACAACCAAAGTTTGTCAAGGGGTGCAGGAGTAGCTGTGAAGATGTACAGAGGCTTTATAAAATCAAGAGGTTAAGTGACAACAAAATAAAGTCATTTCTCAACTAAGGACTACAAAGGCTCATTTAAACAGCCAAAATATATAAATTAATAACAATATATAATACATAAACCATTTTCCCTATCACCGAAATAGCAACATTTTTTGGTCAGAATTAATAATACAAGTATATGCATACCTGTCTGAATCACAACACCCAAATTGAGCACATGCTTATATTGACATACAAAGATACATAAGCATATAAAAAACAATTCCAAACAGAGCTAAAAACAAATATAAACAAACTTATAAAAATACAATAAAAAGTTATAGCTAGCTATTATTTATAAAGCAGTTTACATTCCATTCCACATTTAACCCATGTGGAGTATAGAACTCATAAATCCATTGCAATTCAAGACTAGAGATCTCTCTATGACAATTAGCACCCCTCTATCCTGGTACAAACTTATCTATACCTACTAGTCGTATTCCAGAGCATAATACCTCGAAAGGCTATGCCCCTAGAATTGTTTTTTAATATGCACAACATGCTCTCCAATCCTCACCTGCAATGTCCTTGTGGGCTTCTCTACATACTGCAAACCACAAGGATACTGCAGAAAATAGACAACATTGGATGTGGAGCATGTGACAAATTCCTGGATTTCATACATTTTGCCAGATAGGGATTATGTTCTATCGCTTTTCTTCTTAATCAAATTATATTGATTCCATAAAAATTAAATGAAACATATTCATTAATTTATTGTTCCTTGATTTATAAAACTGACAAATATTTGTAAAATATATGATGTATCCCTTGTGCTCAAAGGTATTTTTTAGGGAATTGGGCTGCAAAATTGAAAAAAAAGTGTTTGTAGATTTGCTTGTTATTCTCCTTTGTTCTTTTAAAGAAGATAAGCTAAGAAATTTCTGAATTTCAATAAAACATTGTATTGCACTATTCCGTGAACATTTGTTTACATTTCTATTAGTTAGCAAATGGTAGGATCCACTTGATACATTTGCTATAATGTTGCTATTATTATAAGAGTACCTATTACTGCATGGCTTACTTTGCCTTGGGTGCAGATGCGTAATTGGTGCTATTGCAAATGTATTTCTCTCATGTGAAAATTCATATGTGACCCTGTGCTTGTTTATGTGTTTTACTGTTAGCTTATACCATCTACACTTAATTTAGGATATTCAACTCTTGGGAGCAAAAGCTGATTTTGGATTGTTTTGGCCTATGAGGACAAGGCCAATTTTTCAGGATATGGGGAATGTAGGAACCCTATCTTATTTAACTGAATGAAGAGCTGGTTGAGAAACCCTCTGCATTGACCTGGATCACCGCCAAATCATTGGGGAAGGGGAGCAGAACCAGACATACCCCTTATAGAGGTAATATTTGAGGCCGGTGCCTGCACAGAGACTTGAGCATCAGCAGGAGCGGCCTGCAACACAGGTTGTGCCGGAACGGCCACCGTAGGAGGAACCAGGTGAGTAGTGAGATTCAGAAGCACCTGTAACATTATGGAAAACTGATCCATGCGATGATCCTGCTCATCCAATCTGGAAAAAATATTACCAGCAAGTGGATTGTCTGCAACTTCTGAATTCATGGCCTTCACCTATTGTCAGGAACCATGAATTAGACCAAGACAGAAGTGCAGTAAAATCACACTTTTTAATAAAAAGGTAAAATGATATAAACAGAGTAAACGTGGTAAAAACATAGCCAGGGTTCAGTAACCAGAGTGGATAGTCAGAGTGAGCCAGTGAAACAGGAGTCCAGAGATCAGCGAGGTCAAACAAACGGAATGCAGGGTCAGGAGCCAGGAGGAGAGTCAGCTGAGCAGGGTCTTGAATTCAGGAACCAGAAAGGAATGTCAAACAGGCAAAGTATTTCAAAGGAAAACACAGCAGAGATTTCTTCAGAGATGTTGACCAAGGTGAAGGCATCTGCGATCTGATCCAGGCAGTTTCTATATCAGCAGAGCTGGCTTAATGAGGCAGGATATGGTCATCAGGTGAGACAGAGTGAAAGCTGAGACTGGCAGTTAACCCTCAGTTAAGCAGCTTGCTCTGAGAAGGAAGAGCTGACACCTGGACTGCTGTTTATCTTTTCTAGACTCTGCAGCTCTTCACACAGATCTGAAAATAATAAGTATGCAGGGCTGGGAAAGGTCCACGCACCATATCCCTAAATAAAGACTTTTAAGGTCTGGCCCCCTGTGCACATGTGGCATCCAGGGCGCACTGTGAGGAAATCACACACTGCATCGGCTGCTGGTTTTGTGGTTCATCGTGAAGGATATAAGGAGATATGAGAACCACTCCTTCACTATTTACACAGGGGTAGGGATGAGCCGAACACCCCCCGGTTCGGTTCGCACCAAAACATGTGAACAGACAAAAAGTTTGGGTGAACGTTCGAACACCATTAAAGCTCATTTTAAAGGCTTATATGCAATGTTATTGCCTTAAAAAGTGTATGGGGATTTGAACTAGTTTGGGAACCTTGGGCGACCTTCGTGGGAGTCTCTCTAACCCCGGGCATTCCAGGGAACCAAGGTCTCTAAGCAAACGACAGATTCAGCAGCTACCTAGCTACATCCACTCTCCCTAAAACTTTTATCACCTTTTCTTCTCCTTTCCTTTTTTTTTCTCCTCTCTTTATCTTTATCATTATGCTTACCTCCTCAACTCTGATCCATTAGGTGGTAGGGAGAGCAAGCTTATGATGGATGGTTAAACCCTCTACAGGGGTTCTTATTTAGCTCCAGCGGAGACAACGCATGGTTCTGTTTGGAGATTGCGCCTCTCCGGGGCGGTGCTGTAGGGGAGGGTGGTCCTCATCTCTTGGCACAGCTTGTTCCCATCGGGGGTGCCGAGGGACTGAGGGTCCCTCCCTTGGGTGTCTCTGGTTCGGGCACACCTAGAGGTGATCTTGACCGGGGTTGTCTTCCCTATGGGACCTGAACTGGAGGGCTCTAATCTAGTTATAAGATCTCTGTCTAAGGTCGAACATCACCTACATTATGTGCAGTTAAGACTATTATACTTGACTTTTTTGAACCTCACATGTTGATGCTCTCCCTGCTAGTTTGATTGACTATATAATATGTTATCTTGACCCCTACCACGCCTAGTACATGGATATATTTGTTTGTATTACATTCCTTTCTCTATTTACACTACTGTTGGGAATATCTACTTGTTACATGACTATGGCTGGTACGTTTATGACAATCTGTTTACATAAGGTACTTTGTGTTTTGTGATAAATTTCAATAAAAATATTGAAACGAAAAAGTGTATGGGGACCTGGGTCCTGTCCTAGGGGATATGTATCAATGAAAAAAAAAGTTTTAAAATCTATTGTTTTTTCTGGAGCAGTAATTTTAGTAATGCTTAAAGTGAAAAAAAGAAAAGAAAAGTTCCTTTAAATATTGTGCCTGAGGGCTGTCCTTAGTCTGTGTGTGAAAGGGAGCATCTCCGTGAAGTGTAGAGCATAGCCAGAGCAAAATGACATTTCCATAGTAAAAATTGTCATTTAAAATCGCGGCTGTAATGTATTGCCGGTTCTCGGCAATATAAAAAAAAAAAAAAAAAACCCTGAAAAAAAGTGTGTGGGGTTCCCCCCCAGTCCAAACCAAGCTCTTCGGGTCTGGTTTAGATATTAAGGGGAACCCCGCACCATATTTAAAAAAAATTGACTTGGGGTTCCCCCTAAAATCCAAACCAGACCCTTATCCAAGCATGCAGCCCTGGCCAGTTAGGATGGGGGGGGGCGGGCGAGCGCCCCCCCTCCTGAACCATACCAGCCTACATGCCCTCAACATAGGGAGTATGGGTGCTTTGGGGGGGCTCTGACGTAACCAAGTGAACCCGCCCACTTCTGACGTTATGCGTTGTCAGAAAGGTGCAGGTTACCCATTTACGTCACCGGGTGGCCCTGCTCCTTCTTATAAAAGAACTGTCATTCTGAAGACCGCCCATTCTGGGAGACACGCAGGGGTCGGACTGCAACAGCGGGGAAAGAAGAAGGAAGAAGAAGATGAAGAGAGGAAGCAAGAAAACTAAAAGAAGAAACAGAAGACCAGAAGAAGGATCGGGCCAGGAGAAGATGGAGGAAGAAAGAAGGAAAGAGCTATTTTACACAATAAAGGACTTGTCAAAAACTGCCTCTTGTTTTTTTCACCAATACACTCCTTTTTTGGTGAATGGGTAGGGGTACAATGTACCCCATACCTATTCACTTAGGAGGGGTCGGGATCTGGGGGCCCCCTTATTAAAGGGGACTTCCAGATTCTGATAAGCCCTGCCCGCAGACCCCCACAGCCACCGGCCAGGGTTGTGGGGATGAGGCCCTTCTCCCCATCAACATGAGGACAAGGTACTTTGGGGGCGACCTCAAAACATCCTCTCCATGTTGAAGGCATGTGGCCTGGTATGGTTCGGAGGGGGGCGCTTGCTCATCCCCACCCCCTCCTGCCATGTCAGGGCTGCGTGCTCAGATAAGGGTCTGGTTTGGATTTTGGGGGGACCCATGCCATTTTCTTTTTATTTGGCATGGGGTTCCCTTTAAAATCCATACCAGACCTGAAGGGCCTGGTTTGGATTTTGGGGGGGAACCCCACATCATTTTTTTTTTTAATTTTGGCGCCGGCCCTGCTTTAAATTAGTTTAAAAATTGTGATAAAATCCCCCAGTCAAACAGGTGGCGAAAAATTGGGCCTTGGGTGCAGGCGGTGCCAGGACACTGTAACCCCTTGCAGTTACTCTTGTTGGACGGAGGAACATGGCCTGATGTTTTAAATTAGTTTAAAAATTGTTATGGCATGCCCCTGTAAACCAGGTGCAGAAAAATTGGGCCTTGGGTATTGGCGGTGCTAGAACACTGTAACCCCTTGCAGTTACTTTTGTTGGATGGAGGAACAGGGCCTGATGTTGTAAATTAGTTTACAAATTGTGACAAAAGCCCCCAGTCAAACAGGTGGCAAAAAATTGGGCCATGGGTGTTAGCGGTGCCAGAACACTGTAACCCCTTTTGTAAATTAGTTTACAAATTGTGCCGAAATGTTAGGAAACGGACGATATTGGGGTCGCTGTGCACGCGTGCCCGTGCGCGTGTGTGCGCTCCTGTGTGCGTCAATGGCGCCAAAACGGTCTACTTAAACCAGCAACACCCTGCAGTGGATGCTGTCCGTCCTACAGTGTTCCAGTGACCCCTGTGTCTGCTTTCAGAGACTTTCCTGTACCTGTGACTTGCTTTCTGCCTGCCCTGACCCCTGGCCTGTTTACGACGACTCTCCTGCCTGATCCTTCTGTACCTTTGCTGCCCGCACGTTGTCGATCCTGCTTGCACCTGACCACCCGCCTGCCTGCTCCTCCTGTACCGCATAAGCCAGCCTGTTGCCAACTCAGACTGTATGACCACTCTCCCGCATGCACAAGCTCCAGTGGACTTTCACATACCACCAAGTGACCCAGTCCAACCCTTGTGCCCCCCTGTGCACTTGAGCTCTCTCTCTGAACTACCAGGGGTTCTCAAACCAGGGCTGCAAGAGAGGTGATCCCCTGCATAAGTCAGACTCATCCGCCAGGTACGTGACACGAAAGCCTCCAGTCAAACAGGTGGCAAAAAATTGGGCCTTGGGTGTTGGCGGTGCCAAAACACTGTAACCCCTTGCAGTTACTCTTGTTGGACGGAGGAACTGGGCCTGATGTTGTAAATTAGTTTACGAATTGTGACGAAGGCCCCCAGTCAACCAAGTGGCAAAAAATTGGGCCTTGGGTGTTGGCGGTGCCAGAACACTGTAAGCCCTTGCAGTTACTCTTGTTGGACGGAGGAACTGGGCCCGATGTTGTAAATTATTTTTAAAATTGTTATGGAATGCCCCTGTAAACCAGGTGCATAAAAATTGGGCCTTGGGTGTTGGCGGTGCTCTAAATACAAAATATTGTTCTAGATTATGGACAGGAGGAATAGGAGCAGTGGCAGTCTTCAAGTGATCCCAGATCCCTAGCAAATTTAATCAGTTGCATCAGCATCAGGGGCTTGATAGCTGCTGATCCAGGACTCATTCATCTTTATAAATGTGACCCTATCAACCGAGTCTGTGGACAGGCGCATTCTTTGATCGGTTACGAACCCTCCAGCAGCACTGAATGTTCGTTCAGAAAGCACCGTGGATGCAGAACAGGCCAGTAGATCAATTGCATATTGAGCAAGTTCCGGCCAGTGGTCCATCCTCAAGACCCAGTAACTAAGTGAATGCTCAGTTGTTAAGGTCTCCAAGTCTGCTCTTGCCCCTATATATTCCTGCAACATATAATGCAGATGCTGACGATGGTTGCTTGAACCTATCAGGCCTGGGTGCTGAGGACTGAAATATTTTTTAAAGGCATTGCTCTGCCGACCACCTTCTCCACCACTCTGCCTCTGAATGGCCGAAGCTTCAGAAACACATTGTCCAGGGCCAGCAGCAGGACATGGTAACCTCCCAGGGCCTGGAAAGGCATTGCACAAACTTTTCTTCATCCTGCCTGCACCCTCTGCGCAGGCAGGATGAGTTCTGCAACTTTACCCTTGTAACGTGGATCAAGAAGGGTTGCCAGCCAGTAATGATCCCTTTCCTTGATACCACGAATCCTAGGGTCTTTTTGCAGGCTTTTCAGAATCAGAGAGCCCATGCAGCGTATGTTTGAGGAGGCATGAGTGTTCTCTGGGTCATTGAGGATGACATTATCAGGAACTACCTCCTCCCAGCCACGTACATCTCCTTGGGTTTCTGAGGCCTGAAAACCATGATCCCTTGAAGACTGCTGCGCATTATACTCCACATCCATGCTGACACAATCCTCCTCCTCCTCCTCCAGTGTTTTTGTCAGTTCTGCAGGAATGCTCTCTGCATAAAGGGGGCCTTGAGAGGAAAGGAAGTCCTCCTCTTCCTCCCTCTGTTCTGCCTGTCCATGATTCCACAAAGTGTGTGCTCCAGAAGGAATATTAGTGGGACAGAGTCACTGATGCATGCATTGTCACTGCTCACCATCCTTGTGGCCTCCTCAAATGGTGACAGGACAGTGCATGCATCCTTTATCATTAGCCATTGACATGGCAAAAAAAAGCCAAGCTCCCCTGAGCCTGGCCTGGCGCCATGCTCACAGATGTACTCATTGATGGCCCTCTGCTGTGCGTGCAGCCGCTGCAGCATTGCCAATGTAGAGCTCCACCTGGTGGGCATGTCACAAATGAGCCGGTTGTTGGGCAGGTTGAATTCCTGCTGGATGTCAGCCAGCAGGGCAATGGCATTGAATGAACGCCGGAAATTACCACAGACTTTTCTGGCCTGCCTCAGGATATCTGGTAAGCCTGGGTACCGGGTCAAGAAATGCTACACCACCAAATTCAAGAAGTGTGCCAAGCATGGAACATGTGTCAATTGTCCCAGTCGGAGGGCAAAGAGAAGGTTGGTGCCATTGTCGCATACAACCATTCCTAGCTCAAGCTGCCGTGGCGTCAACCACCTCTGAGCCTGCCCCCGCAGAGCTGAAAGAATCTCTTCCCCAGTGCGGCTCCTGTCCCCAAGACAGTCTAGCTGAAGCACCGCATGGCATCTTTTAGCTTGACTGCTTGAATAGCCCCTTGAACACATAGGGAGCACTGCAGGTTCAGAGGACAATTCTGCAGAGGTAGAAGAAGAGGAGGGGGTGGAGGAGGCGGATGTGCCAAAATCACCACCGGCTTTTTGGAGGCGTGGTGGTGGAACTATTTCCAAAACTGAACCCTGTCTTGCCTCCTTCCCAGCTGCCAGCAGAGTTACCCAGTGTGCCGTAAAGGAAAGGTATCATCACTGACCGTGCCTGATGGACCATGAGTCAGCAGTAATATGAACCTTGCTGCTGTCCAACTAGGCCAAAACATTGCCTTCCACATGACGGTAGAGAGCTGGAATGGCCTTACATGAAAAGAAATGTCTTTTGGGAACCTGCCACTGCGGGACAGCACATTCCACAAATTCACGAAAGGGGGCAGCATCTACCAGCTGAAAAGGCAGCAGTTGAAGTGCTAGCAATTTGGCCAAACTAGCATTAAGACGCTGAGCATGTGGATGGCTGGGACAGTATTTCTTTTTATTTCTTTGGTTGACCATGGTGAGGCCTGTTCTGAGCACAACCTGTCCTGTTAAACCGCTGTATGGTCTTGGCCACCATGCTGCAGCTCAGTTTAAGGTTCTTGGCTATCTTCTTATAGCCTAGGCAATCTTTATGTAGAGCAACAATTCTTTTTTTTCAGATCCTCAGAGAGTTCTTTGCCATGAGGTGCCATGTTGAACTTCCAGTGACCAGTATGAGAGTGAGAGCAATAACACCAAATTTAACACACCTGCTCCCCAATTAACACCTGAGACCTTGTAACATTACCGAGTCACATGACACCGGGGAGGGAAAATGGCTAATTGGGCCCAATTTGGACATTTTTCACTTAGGGGTGTACTCACGTTTGTTACTAGTAGTTTGGACATTAACGGCTGTGTGTTGAGTTATTTTGAGGGGACAGCAAATTTGCACTGTTATACAAGCTGTACACTCACTACTTTACATTGTAGCAAAGTGTAATTTCTTCAGTGTTGTCACATGAAAACATATAATAAAATATTTTCAAAAATGTGAGGGGTGTACTCACTTTTGTGAGATACTGTATATAGTGCCCACTCAATACACTGTGTGTATATATATATATATATATATATATATATATATATACATACCAGGCTGTATATATTTTAATACACCAGTCAAAGTGTACTATATGGCTTTTTCCGCCATGCATAACGCCCCTTGTTATGACCAAAATTAAGCTGGCTTGTCCAAATGTGCATTTGCATTCCTCAAGCGACTCCGTTTATGGCGTGTGTGCAGAAAAGGCTTCTCTTGCATGACTCTCCCATACAGCTTCTCCCTGTGCAAAGTGTGCTGAATTGTTGAACGATGAACAGTGACACCATCTGCAGCAAGTTGATGTTGTAGGTCTTTGGAGGTGGTCTGTGGGCTGTTTTTGACCGTCCTCACCATCCTTCGCCTTTGCCTCTCCAATATTTTATGTGGCCTGCCACTTCTGGCCTTAACAAGAACTGTGCCTGTGATCTTCCATTTCCTCACTATGTTCCTCACAGTGGACACTGACAGCTTATATCTCTGTGATAACTTTTTGTAGCCTTCCCCTAAACCATAATGTAGAACAATCTGTGTTTTCAGGTCATTTGAGAGTTGTTTTGGGGCCCCCATGTTGCCACTCTTCAGAGGAGAGTCAAAGAGAACAACAACTTGCAATTGGCCACCTTGAATACCTTTTCTCATGATTGAATGCACCTGTCTATGAAGTTCAATGCTTAATTAACTCACCAAACCAATTGTGTGTTCCAATTAATCAGTGCTAAGTAGTTACAGGTATTCAAATCAACAAAATGACAAGGGTGCCCGAATTTATGCACCTGTCTGATTTCATTTTCATGCATATTGCACATTTTCTTTTAATCCAATAAACCTCATTTCACTACTGAAATATTACTGTGTCCTTCAGTTATTTGATTTGATATATATACACCAGGCTGTATATATTTAATACACCACGTCAAGTGTATTATATATCGTATGTACAGATATATGCACACTCAATACGCTGTGTGTATATATATATATATATATATATATATATATATATATATATATATACATATATACAGTGGGTACGGAAAGTTTTCAGACCCCCTTAAATTTTTCACTCTTTGTTATATTGCAGCCATCTGCTAAAATCATTTAAATTACATTTTCCCTCATTAATGTACACACAGCACCCCATTTTGACAGAAAAACACAGAATTGTTGACATTTTTGCAGATTTATTGAAAAAGGAAAAACTGAAATATCACATGGTCCTAAGTATTCAGACCCTTTGCTTTGACACTCATATATTTAACTCAGGTGCTGTCCAATTCTTCTGATCATCCTTGAGATGGTTCTACACCTTCATTTGAGTCCAGCTGTGTTTGATTATACTGATTGGACTTGATTAGGAAAGCCACACACCTGTCTATATAAGACCTTACAGCTCACCTTGCATGTCAGAGCAAATGAGAATCATGAGGTCAAAGGAACTGCCTGAAGAGCTCAGAGACAGAATTGTGGCAGATCTGGCCAAGGTTACAACAAAAATTCTGCTGCACTTAAGGTTCCTAAGAGCACAGTGGCCTCCATAATCCTTAAATGGAAGACATTTGGGACGACCAGAACCCTTCCTAGAGCTGGCCGTCCGGCCAAACTGAGCTATCGGGGGAGAAGGGCCTCAGTGAGAGAAGTAAAAAAGAACCCAAAGATCACTGTGGCTGAGCTCCAGAGATGCAGTCGGGAGATGGGAGAAAGTTGTAGAAAGTCAACCATCACTGCAGCCATCCACCAGTCGGGGCTCTATGGCAGAGTGGCCCGACGGAAGCTTCTCCTCAGTGCAAGACACATGAAAGCCCGCATGGAGTTTGCTAAAAAACACCTGCAGGACTCCAAGATGGTGAGAAATAAGATTATCTGGTCTGATGAGACCAAGATAGCACTTTTTGGCCTTAATGCTAAGCGGTATGTGTGGAGAAAACCAGGCACTGCTTATCACCTGTCCAATACAGTCCCAACAGTGAAGCATGGTGGTGGCAGCATCATGCTGTGGGGGTGTTTTTCAGCTGCAGGGACAGGACGACTGGTTGCAATTGAGGGAAAGATGAATGCGGCCAAGTACAGGGATATCCTGGATGAAAACCTTCTCCAGAGTGCTCAGGACCTCAGACTGGGCCGAAGGTTTACCTTCCAACAAGACAATGACCCTAATCACACATCTAAAATAACGAAGGAGTGGCTTCACAACAACTCCGTGACTGTTCTTGAATGGCCCAGCCAGAGCCCTGACTTAAACCCAATTGAGCATCTCTGGAGAGACCTAAAAATGGATGTCCACCAACGTTTACCATCCAACCTGACTGGACTGGAGAGGATCTGCAAGGAGGAATGGCAGAGGATCCCCAAATCCAGGTGTGAAAAACTTGTTGCATCTTTCCCAAAAAGACTCATGGATGTATTAGATCAAAAGGGTGCTTCTACTAAATACTGAGCAAAGGGTCTGAATACTTAGGACCATGTGATATTTCAGTTTTTCTTTTTTAATAAATCTGCAAAAATGTCAACAATTCTGTGTTTTTCTGTCAATATGGAGTGCTGTGTGTACATT
>BLSH010556642.1:493029-504870 GCA_018402905.1 Glandirana rugosa
CAAGTGGTATTCTACATTTGGTAACCACTCGGAGTTTTTGTCCTTCCGGTCTAATCTCAAACGCTTTATTGTAGATTTTTTCGGGACTGTCAAGACCTTGTTGTTGGATACCTGTCTACTCTGGTTCTAGTTGAACATGGTCTCACTACCCTTCTCTTCTCATACCTCTTCCTTTCCTTGACAAGTACTAGGTTTCGTATGGTGGAGTAGTCACTTCGTACCACCACCATCACAGTACCGCACCCGTACATACCGACGGTTACCTTGACCAAGAGAACATAAATAACTACTAAACTGACGACTGTTTTCGTCGTCCTACTTAAGACTTCACAAAGCCCGTTATAATGCATGCTCAATCAGATTCAGGTCAGGTGATTGACTTGGCCATTGCATAACATTCCACTTCTTTCCCTTAAAAAACACTTTGGTTGCTTTCGCAGTATGCTTCGGGTCATTGCCCATCTGCACTGTGAAGCGCCGTCCAATGAGTTCTGAAGCATTTGGCTGAATATGAGCAGATAATATTGCCCGAAACACTTCAGAATTCATCCTGCTGCTTTTGTCAGCAGTCAAATCATCAATAAATACAAGAGAACCAGTTCCATTGGCAGCCATACATGCCCACGCCATGACACTACCACCACCATGCTTCACTGATGAGGTGGTATGCTTTGGATCATGAACAGTTCCTTTCCTTCTCCATACTCTTCTCTTCCCATCACTCTGGTACAAGTTGATCTTGGTCTCATCTGTCCATAGGTTGTTGTTCCAGAACTGTCAGGGCTTTTTTAGATGTTATTTCGCAAACTCTAATCTGGCCTTCCTGTTTTTGAGGCTCACCAATGGTTTACATCTTATGGTGAACCCTCTGTATTCACTCTGGTGAAGTCTTCTTTTGATTGTTGACTTTGACACACATACACCTACCTCCTGGAGAGTGTTCTTGATCTGGCCAACTGTTGTGAAGGGTGTTTTCTTCACTAGGGAAAGAATTCTTTGGTCATCCACCACAGTTGTTTTCCGTGGTCTTTCGGGTCTTTTGGTGTTGCTGAGCTCACCGGTGCGTTCTTTCTTTTTAAGGATGTTCCAAACAGTTGATTTGGCCATACCTAATGTTTTTGCTATCTCTCTGATGGGTTTGGTTTTTTTTTCAGCCTAATGATGGCTTGCTTCACTGATAGTGACAGCTCTTTGGATCTCATATTGAGAGTTGACAGCAACAGATTCCAAATGCAAATAGCACACTTGAAATTAACTCTGGACCTTTTATCTGCTCCTCGTAAATTGGATAATGAGGGAATAACACACACCTGGCCATGGAACAGCTGAGCAGCCAATTGTCCCATTACTATTTGTCCCTTAAAAAGTGGGAGGCACATATACAAACTGTTGTAATTCCTACACCGTTCACCTGATTTGGATGTAAATACCCTCAAATTAAAGCTGAAAATCTGCAGTTAAAGCGGATCTTGTTTTTTTCATTTCAAATCCGTTGTGGTGGTGTATAGAGCCAAAATGATTAGAATTGTGTCGATGTCCCAATATTTATGGACCTGACTGTATACATATATATATATATATATATATATAAAAAGCAATGCTTTAGTGTATATTATATACAGCTAATTCAGTGTATAGAATATAGCGTCCGTTCAGGCAGTGAAAGAATATATATATATATATATTTTTTTTTTAAATATATATATATATATATACAGTGTATTGAGTGTACACTATATATCAGTCCATTCGGGGGTGTACGGTATGTAGTACACTTGGGTAGGGTGTATATTAACATATACAGTCTAGTATATATATATATATATATACATAGCGCATTGAGTGTACACTATATATCAGTGTATTCATGGGTGTATGTACGGTATATAGTACAGTTGACGTGGTGTTTTAAAATATATACAGTCTAGTGTATATATACACCCAGCGTAATGAGTGTACACTATATATCAGTGCATTCGGGGGTGTACAGTATATAGTATACTTGACATGGTGTATTAAAATATATACAGTCTATTATATATATTTATATATATACACAACGTATTGAGTGTACACTATATATCAGTGCATTTGGGGGTGTACGTATGGTATATAGTACACTTGACGTGGTGTCTTAAAATATGTACAGTCTAGTATATATATATATATATATATATATATATATATATATATATACACACACACACATACACAGAGCGTATTGAGTGTACACTATATATCAGTGCATTCAGGGGTGTATGTATGGTATATAGTAGGCTTGACGTGGTGTATTAAAATATATACAGTCTTGTATATATATATATATATATATATATATATATATACACACAGTGTTTTGAGTGTACATTATATATCAGTGCATTCGGGGTGTACGGTATATAGTACACTACCTGACATGGTGTCTTAAAACATATATAGTCTAATATATATCAGTGCATTCGTGGGTGTACATACAGTATTAGTAGTAGACTTGATGTGGTGTATTAAAATATATACAGTCTAGTCTATATATACACACACAGCGTATTGAGTGTACACTATATATCAGTGCATTCAGGGGTGTACGTACGGTATATAGTAGACTGGACGTGGTGTATTAAAATATATACTAGTATATATATATACACACAGTGTATAGAGTGTAACCTGTATATCAGTGCATTTGGGGGTATTCGGTATATAATACAGTGTTGTGCGGTGTTATAATAAATCCCCATCATGTCAGGAAGGCCACAAAGGAGAGGCAGACGCTCCCAAGCCACTAAAAGAGGGCAAGCAGCCTCTGTGTCTTCAGTGAAAAGTGGTGGTGGCGGACATGGTGCATTCTCTGCAGGTGGGTCACGCTTGTCCTTTTTTTCTGCTGTTGGCCGTGCTATTCAGCCACAACATGCAGAAGAGTTGGTGGAGTGGATAACTAAGCCGTCCTCATCCTCCTCATCCTCTGTCACCCAGGCTCATACAAATTTGCTTTCCAACGCAGCTGGCAAAGCAGCCTATTCCACCAGATCCTTGTCCACAGTTACTCCTTCTGTAGCCCCACCATCATGCACGGAGGAGTCACCAGAATTATTCGACCATAGTGTCGGTTACATGCCGATGGAGGATGTGCAGCAATTTGAATCCTCCGATGTTGGTTCCCAGGCTGAGGAAGGGAGTAGCGTGAGTCTAGAGAAAGGGACAAAGACAAGAAACTAGCAGTCATGTTCCCCCAGCTACAGCATACTGCCAAGTTTGCTCCAGTGATGAGGAGGGAGGGCATGATGAGGACACGGACTGTACTTGGGTGCCTGAGAGAAGAGAGGAGGAAAGTGAAGAGGAGGAGGAGGCACAACTCCAACGAGGCAGGATGTCCTCGAGGGGACAGCTTAAGGGAAGCCACCCAATTGCATCAGACCACAGAGCTCCACAGGTGCAGGGCGCTGCTGGCTCCCCACTGACTTTCAAAAGTTCTTTGGTGTGGGCATTTTTCAACACATGTGCAGTAGATCACACCGTTGCCATTTGCAATCTATGTCTGAAGCGGGTCAAGCGTGGCCAGAACTCCAGCCGCTTGGGCACTACTGTCTTGACAAGACGTATGACAACTAGCCATGCAGTCCGTTGGCAACAGCACCTGAAAAACCCACACCAGAAAACAAGGCAGACTGCTCCTCATCTGGGATCTCAACCCCTTCTATACCTCCTCTCCAAAACCTGCACTGAGAGGAATGAAGGTCTAGTAATGCGTGCCACAAGTGCTTGCAGCCAATCTGCTAGCTGTACACCAGGTGTATTCAGCAGGTAAATATCCCTACCCAAGTTGCTGAACTGTAAAAAAAAATACTGTCCCAGTCATCCACATGCTTGGCGTCTTAATGCTAGCTTGGCCAAATTGCTAGCACTCCAAGTGCTGCCTTTTCAGCTGGTAGACTCTACCCCCTTTTGTGAATTTGTGGAATGTGCTGTCCCACAGTGACAGGTTCCCAAAAGATATTTATTTTCACGTAAGGCTATTCCAGCTCTCTACCGTCATGTGGAAGGCAATGTTTTGACCTCGTTGGACAGGGTGGTCCATATTACCGCTGACTTATGGTCCAGCAGGTATGGTCAGGGACGTTACCTTTCCCTCACAGTGCAATGGGTAACTCTGCTGGCAGCTGGGAATGATGCAGGACAGGGTTCTCCACATCCGCCTCCTCCACCCCCTCCTCTTCTCCTACCTCTGTGGCCTCTTCTGCAGAATTGTCCTTGGAACCTGCAGTGCTCCCTAAGTGTTCAAGGGGCTACACAAGCATTCAGGCTAAAAGATGCCATGCGGGGCTTGAGTTAGTCTGACTTGGGGACAGGAGCCACACTGGGGCAGAGATTCTGTCAGCACTGTGGGGGCAGGCTCAGAGGTGGTTGACCCCACGGCAGCTTGAGCCAGGAATGGTTGTATGTGACAATGGCACCAACCTTCTCTCTGCCCTCCGACAGGGACACTTGACACATTTTCCATGCTGGGCACACATCTTGAATTTGGTGGTGCAGCATTTCTTGACCAGGTACCCAGCCTTACCAGATATCCGGAGGCAGGCCAGAAAAGTCTGTGGTTATTTCCGGCGTTCATACAATGCCAGTGCCCAGCTGGCTGACATTCAGCGGGAATTCAACCTGCCCACCACCGCCTCATTTGTGACATGCCCATCAGGTGGAACTCAACATTGGCAATGCTGCAGCGGCTACACGCACACAAGAGGGCCATCAATGAGTACCTCTGTGAGCATGGCACCAGAACAGGCTTAGGGGAGCTTGGCTTCTTTTTGCTACATCAGTGGCTACTGATCAAGTATGCATGCACTGTCCTGTCTTCATTTGAGGAGGCCACAAGGATGGTGAGCAGCGACAATGCATGCATCAGTGACACTGTCCCTCTAATATTCCTTATGGAGCACACGCTTCGTGGAATCATGGACAGGGCACTTGAGGCAGACCAGTGGGAGGGAGAGGAGGACTTCCTTTCCTCTCAAGGCCCCCTTTATGCAGAGAGCATTCCTGCAGAGTCGCCAAACATACAGGAGGAGGATTGTGTCAGCATGGATGTGGAGGATAACATGCAGCAGTCTCCAAGGGATCATGGTTTTCAGTCCCCAGGAACCCAAGGAGTTGTACGTGGCTGGGAGGAGGTAGTTCCTGATAAGGCCATCTTCAGTGACCCAGAGGACACTCATGCCTCCTCAAACTTATGCTGCATGGGCTCTCTGATTCTAAAAAGCCTGCGAAAAGACTCTAGGATTCGTGGTATCAAGGAGAGGGATCATTACTGGCTGGCAACCCTTCTTAATCCACGTTACAAGGGTAAAGTTGCAGAACTCATCCTGCCTGTGCAGAGGGAGCAGAGGATAATACATCTTCAGGATACCTTGAAGAAAAGTTTGTGCAACACCTTTCCAGACCCTGTTCTGGACAACGTGTTTCTGAAGCTTCAGTCGTTCAGAGGCAGAGCGGTGTAGAAGGTGGCCCGCTGACAGATGCCTTTAAAAAAAATTTCAGTCCTCAGCGCCCATGCCAGATAGGTTCAAGCAACCATCATCAGCGTCTTCATTATATGGTGCAGGAATATATAGGGGCAAGAGCAGACTTGGAGACCTTTCCAACTGAGCATCCACTTAGTTACTGGGTCTTGAGGATGGACCACTGGCCGGAACTTGCTCAATATGCAATTGAGCTACTAGCCTGTCCTGCATCCAGCGTGCTTTCTGAACAGACATTCAGTGCTGCCGGAGGGTTTGTAACTGATCAAAGAGTGCGCCTGTTCGCAGACTTGGTTGATAGGCTCACTTTTATAAAAATAAATCAGTCCTGGATCAACAGCTATCAAGCCCATGATGCTGATGCAACTGATTAAATTTGCTAGGGATCTGGGATCACTTGAAGACTGCCACTGCTCCTGTTCCTCCTGTCCATAATCTCGAACAATATTTTGTATTTACGGCACCACCAACACCCAAGGCCCAATTTTTCTGCAACTGGTTTACAGGGGCATGCCATAACAATTTTTAAACTAATTTACAACAACAAGAGTACCGTAAGGGGTTACAATGTTCTGGCACTGCCAACGCCCAAGGCCCAATTTTTCAGCACCTTTTGGCTGGGGCAATTCATCACAATTTTTAAACTAAGTTACAACAGCAGGGCCCATTCCATTGCCCAACAAGGGTAACTGTAGGGGGTTACAGTGTTCTGGCACTGCCAACACTCAAGGCCCAATTTGTTAGCACCTTTTTGACTGGGGCATGTCATCACAATTTTTAAACGAATTTACAACAGCAGGGCCCATTCCTGCGCCCAACAAGAGTAACTGCAAGGGGTTACAGTGTTCTTGCACTGTCAACACACAAAGCCCAATTTTTTGGCACCTGTTTGACTGGGGCATGTCACAATTTTTAAAATAATTTACGACAGCAGGGCCCGCACCAAAGTTAAAAAAAAAAACTGCGTGGGGGTCCTCCCCAAAATCCAAACCAGGCCCTTAGGGTCTGGTATGGATTTTAAGGGGAACCCCGTGCCAAAATTTTAAAAAAATTACATGGGGGCCCACCCCAAAGTCCATACAAGTCCCTTCAGGTCTGGTATGGATTTTAAGAGGAACCCCATGCTAAATTAAAAAAAATGGCGTGGGGGTCCCCCCAAAATCCAAACCAGACCCTTATCCAAGCACACAGCCCTGGCATAGCTCTTCTTTTTTCTTCTTTCTTCCACCACCCCACGCTCCCATTGCTGCAGCTGTGCAGTCCAGAGGCATCTCCCAGAATGGGTGGTCTGCAGTCTGGCATTCATTTTATAGGTAAGGGCGGGGCCACCCAGTGATGTAACCAAGTGACCCCGCCCCCTTCTGATGTCATTCGTTGTCAGAGGGGGCGAGTCACCCATTTAAGTCAGCGTGTTGCTCCGCCCCCTCTTATAAGAGAAATGTCAAACTGAAGATCATTCTGGGAGACGCTTCTGGACTGCACGGTTTCAGCAGCGGGACCAGGGGTGAAGATTGATGACAAATAGAGGAAGGAAGAAGACCGAAAGAAGAAGACCAGAATAAGGACCGGGGCAGGAGAAGATGGAGGAAGAAAAAAGAAGAGCTATTTTACACAATAAAGGACAAAAACTGCCTTTTGTTTTTTGTACCACTTTACTCCTTTTTTGGTGAATGGATAGGGGTACAATGTACCCCATACCTATTCACATAGAGGGCGTCGAGATCTGGGGCCCCCCTTATTAAACAAGGTTTCCAGATTCCGATAAGCCCCCGCCCACAGACCCCCACAACAACTGGCAAGGGTTGTGGGGATGAGGCCCTTGTCCCCATCAACATGGGGACAAGGTGCTTTGGGGGACCTCAAAGCATCCTTCCCATGTTGAGGGCATGTGGTCTGGTATGGTTTGAAGGGGAGCTCTCGCTTGTCCCCACCCCCTACAGCCATGCCAGGGCTGCGGGCTCAGATAAGGGTCTGGTTTGGATATTGGGGGGACCCCCACACCCTTTTTTTCTTAAATTTGGCACGGGGTTCCCCTTCAAATCCATTCCAGACCTGAAGGGCCTGGTACGGACTTTGGGGGGGACCCCTATGCATTTTTTTTATTTTGGCGGGGATCCCCTTAAAATACATACCAGACCTAAAGAGTCTGTTACAGACTTTGGGGGGGAACCTACGCAATGTTTAAAAATAATTTGGAGCGGGATTCCCCTTAAAATCCATACCAGACCTGATTGGACTGGGGGGGGGGGGGGGCAACGCAATGCTTTTTCAGTGATTTTATCTATATTGTCAGGAACCGGCAATACAGTACAGCTGCGATAATAAATGACAATTTTTCCTGTACAAATGTCATTTTGCTCTGGCTATGTTCTAAACATCACAGAGGTGCGCCCTTTTACAGGCAGACTAAGGGGACCCACCAGGCACGATATTTAAAGGAATATTTCATTTTATTGTTTCACTTTAAGCACTATTAACCACTTCAATACTATGCACTTAGAACACTTTCCTACCAGACCAATTTTCAGCTTTCAGTACTGTTGCGTTTTGAATGAGAATTGCTCGGTCATGCGATGCTGCAACTAAACAAACTTTTTATCATTTTGTTCCCACAAATAGAGCTTTCTTTTGGTGGTATTTGATCACCTCTACGGTTTTTATTTTTTGCACTATAAACAAAAAAAGACCGAAAATTTTGAAAAAAAAATTCTCTATTTCTGTCACAAAACTTTGTAAATAAGTACATTTTCTCCATCACTGATGGGCATTGATGAGGCTACACTGACGGGCACTGATCTGGCAGTACTGATTGGCACTGATGAGGTGGCACTTATATGCAGCAATGATGAGCACTCTTAGGCGGCACTGATAAGCAGCACTGATGGGCACTGATAGGAAACACTGATGGGCACTGATATGCAGCACTGACGGACACTGATAAGCGGCACTGACGGACACAGATAAGCGGCACTGATGGGCACTCATAGACGGCACTGATTGGCACTCATAGGCGGCACTGGGCACTCATAGGTGGCACTGATGGGCACTGATAGGTGGGCACTAGTAGGTGGCACTGGTGGACACTGATATGTGGCACTGGTATGCACTGATAGGGGCACTGATACACACTGATAGGGGCACTGGTGGGCATATGTACAGACAGGGGCCCATTCCCTGGTGGTCTAGGGTGGCATCTGAAGGTGACACTAAGTGCCATTCATATTGGGCACTATGCCCCTTACCTGGTAGTCTAGGGTGGTCTGCCTGGTGGTCCAGATCGTCTCCCTGGTGGTCCCTGGTCGGCTCCCTGGTGGTCCTGGGTGGGGACATTGCTGGAGGTCCCTGGGTAGGCTCCCTGGTGGTCTAGGGTGGCGATCCGAGGGGGGGCTGTGCTGATAAATCATCAGCACAAACCCTCCCTGTCAGGAGAGCAGCCGATCGGCTCTCCACTCCTCAGGTCTGCAGACCCGAGTACAGGAAAGCTGATAAACAGCTTTCCTGTGTTACACTGTGATCAGCCGTGATTGGTCACGGCTGATCACATGGTAAAGTGCTTCGGATGGAAGCACTTTACCGAGATCGGTATTGCGGGGGGTCAGACTGACCTCCCACACCACCGATCGCCGCGATGCGCGCCCCCCCGGGCGCGCGGCGGCATGTTATCCTGAGGATGTCATATGACGTCCAGTCAGGATAACTAAACCACTTCCCGGCCATCATTCTGCATACGGCGGTCGGGAAGTGGTTAAAATCGCTGCTCCTGAAAAAACGATTGATTTAAAAACTTTTTTTGCATTGATACATGTACCCTAGGGCAGTTCCCGGGTCCCCATACACTTTTTAGGGCAATAACTTGCATATAAGCCTTTCAAATGAGCACTTTTGATTTTTCATGTTCGAATCCGATTGATTTTAACGGCGTTCGCGTGTTTGCACAAATTTTTTGCCTGTTCGCAAGTTCTGGTGCGAACCGAACCGGGGTTGTTCGGCCCATCCCTAATCCCTAAGCTGGACCCAATATAGGCCTCAATCCAAGCAGTATAGCCCATTAACCCCCCATCTAGGCCCCGATCCAAGCAGTATAGCCCATTAACCTCCCATCTAGGCCCCAATCCAAGCAGTATAGGCCACTACCCACCTATGCCACAAGTTCAAGTCGAACCTTAGTTATCTGCACAATTTCTCGTGTTGCCAAACGATCGTCCTCCACTCACAGATTGTACCTACGGTCGTTTCATCGAACGTGCAATCAGGCTTTATACATTGTGCATGCGTGCAACTCCACTCTCAGGTACGTCATGATGCTGGGGCATGAACGGCTCTCCTATCCTCCATGCGACACACTTGGCGGAACCTTCGTGGTGAATATGGTGGATTCGGCAAGTTGCAGCCAGGCCCACAGTGCTGGATCTCATTGGAGGCCAAAAGCCACACCAATGAGCAAAGCTGAGATTGTGGATATGGTGGGCATCATGGAGAGAAATGACTATGATTGCAAGATCAAGAATTATGAGAGGCCCAACAGCAGAAAAGATTATATTTTGGAGAAGGTGATCTCAGTTCTCCATAAAGAATATGGCATACAGCCTTCAAAAGATCAACTATGCAAAAGATGGTCTGATCTTAAGCACCTTGAACAAGACCATCATATCCTTCAAAAAAGTAAGCAATAGCTGTATGTAAGCAATATATATATATGTGTAAATTATGTGTCTGTATATGTTCTTTGTAAAAGTAGTTAGAGAGAATTATAGCTGAGTTTAGAAACTGTTTGCATGCCTTGGGATTGGAATTTTGAAGGTAAATCTGAAGCATATATGACAAATAGAATTTCTTAATGTTTTTAGACATTCCTTTAGGTTTTTTACTTATATTATTTTTTGTCTTTCAACAGGGAAACATAAAAAAAATGCTGCAGGCAAACCCCCGCAAGGGACAAAGGGAGGCTTCCATCCCTGGCCCAGCAACAGAGGAGGAATCGAGGCCACCTTCCCGAAAAATAGGTAAGTGCAAAATTAGAACAAAGAAACATTTAGCCACAGACAGGGGTATTGCTAGGTGGACAAAAGGGTGGGGGCTTCAGGCCTAAATCAAGGGTTAAGTGCACTTGCTGGTTGCTGCCTGTCTCATCAGTGCCCATTAATATAGCCTTGCCAGTGCAGACATGGTGAGAGGAGAGCCCCCCATTGCTCGTAGTCACACAAATGCCTGCCTGCTATGATGAACATCAGACATCCCTCATCCCATAGGAGCCGGGGGTGGGGGCAGCTGCAGGAGTTTACCAATGTTGGCACTTATCAAGTGTTTGCCCCCTGAAAAATGGTATTATCTTCCCTTTTTTATATATTTTTGGCAGAAAATCCTCCCAAGTCGACTGTATTGCAGTCAACCAAGTTTTATACCGGAATGAGTCCAAGGTTGGTCAACTCCAAAAATTGTAAAAAATGTAGGTTAGCAACAGATGTGACTTTGGGATGTTTAATGAATGGTGTGTTTTACTTTTTTAGAGCAAATTGAGTGTGAAGAGCTCCCCGAAGATCTCAGTTTCGACCTTACAACACTTGACGAGCAATCCACTAAACATTAGTCAGAATGACTGCCAAAGCGATCCAGAAAAGGAAGAAGGTGTTGGTGAGCCTGTTGTTTGTCCAAGTATTGTTCTAATATTGCTTCTTATGTATTGACATGTCAAGTGTTAAAATCTCTAAAGCAAACACCTAGTTCACACATTAGCAGAGTATGTAATGCTTTCACATTAGCATGGCTAAGGAAGAGGTGTAAGTAGCTGTCTGTGTTGATAGGTAGCCTAGTTTTGGAGACCAAGGCAAAGATAACAGAGTAGTGTCTGTTTACATTCAGAGTAGTGTAGATGCCTGAAGGGCAAGCATGTTGCACACAACAATCCACTGGATAGGTAATTATTTAATGAAGTTTAATATTAACTTGCCCTGAAATCACTATGTAGGACCTCAGCCACTTGACCACCATTGCCCTAATCCATTTTACTCTTATTAACAGGTCATGATGTTCCACGTTGCACTGTTGGCAGATTGAGGGGAGAGATTATACAGTGTTGCAATGAGCTGGAGAATATCAAGTAGGCTGCTACAGCTTTACAACGCAGACTGACTGATTGTGGGGACATGCTTGCCAAATTCTAATTTGCTCTTTGACTTGTGTAACGTATTTGTTACCAACTGTTGGTTGTTTTTTTTTGGAACTTTATCCTTTTTATTGTTTCTTTTTAGAAACATTTTACACACTTTTAAATGTGAATGCTTTGTTAACTTCACTCAGTGTTTCGCAACTCCACTCCTCAAGGGGCAGT
>BLSH010556665.1:9933-35547 GCA_018402905.1 Glandirana rugosa
TGCGGCCTCGACAAACCTCTTCTGGGACTTGAGGGGGGAAGAGACGGAGGGAGGGGCCCTCGACCCCGAGGCGTCCTCAACGACAGTGTCTGAAGAGGGTCGCTACTCCTGTACCTCCTTCTTGGATGGGACTACCTACAAGAGTTTTGATAATTCCATTTAGTGAGACTGGACTACCCCTTCCATCGCCTCGACTTTAATCTGTAATGATAATACGCGGTCCTGTACGTATTCTAAGCCCTGTCCCAGAGTCTCTGACTTTCCACGTAGTCACTAAACCTCCTATTACAATTGGGGGAGAACGGACGTCAATTTTGCGTACCGCACCCGCTCAGGCAATCCCACAAGGCGCAAATTGTTCCTTCTCAGACGATTTTCCAAATCGTCAGCCTTGTCTTCCAGGGACTTGATTTTAGCGCCATGCGTTTTAACTGCAGGCAAGAGGGGGTTAACATTATCCTCCAAATCACTGATGCACCTTTCAGTCTCTGAGACCCTGTCCCGAATCTTATGCATGTCCTGGCGCATAATAGTAATGTCTAATTTCAGCTCCGCTACCTTCCCCATCAGGTCAGAGTGATTTACCTTAATAGTTTTGAGAACATCCATCAGGGTAGGTTCTTCCTCCATGTCCTCATCGCTGGGAGAAGTCTGTGACAGCAACTCCTGCGGAGCCCCAGCTCCCGGGGAGGGAGGCAGAGAAGGGGGGAGTTCAGGGTCTTCTCCAAACAGCTCCGGCGTGGATGCCAAGGAGGGGAGAGGGGTGGTGGAGCGGCGGCCATCTTGGCCCCCAAGGCCTGAACGAGTGGTGATATTCATTGCGGCTGGAGGCTGCTTCTTTCTCCTCTTTCCCATCAACTATCGCCTCACAGAGCAGGGGAAGCCGTACAGCAACCAGGCAGAGGTGGATTGAGGCTTCACAGGGTACAGGCACACAGGATTGCAAAGGATTATGCAGAGGAGATCCGGAGCTGCTGAAAAACACGTCCGATCACATGCTGCTTCAGGCCACGCCCCAGGTGGCAACCAGGTTGGCAGTGTGTTGGTAATAGATGCAAAACAAGGAAAGAGGGGTATGTGTTTAAAGCCATGCTGAAGATTTCACAAGCAGTGGTACAAGATGTCCACATGTGTGCTGTGTTAATACACTATCTTGTTAGTGTTTTGATTTTAGTTTTCATTAATTCAAGTTACCCACTATACTATGTAAGTGCTCTCTGTTACTCTCTTATATCTTTTAATTTGTTGTATGTCATTCACTATCCATTTTAATATTTTATAATGGTACTTACTTTAGTTCCTTGTTAATGACATTGCTTGGTGCTGCACAGTTTGTCACTGTACTTATTGCCACATTCCTGGCAGACAAGATAATCCCATTAAAACAAATGTATTATAGAAAGCCTTGATGCATTATTCATTTATCGGTTTAGATTTGTGTAACTTTCATCAACACATATCTCTGTGTAGATTATAAATAAATATTCTTCATTACATGCTTGCTTTCAGCCCAGAAGGCAAGAGTTAAAACATAAAATAAAACATAAATTAATTTGTTAATTTGTTATGGTTTGTGCAAGGAGATTCTTCTAATTTTCCAATGACCAAAAATTAGGCCAAATCCCAAACAGCAATAATCATCTTGTGGTGGAATGTCACAGAGAGTGTGTGAAAGATAGAGAGCACCTCTGTTTGCATATTCGCCTGGTAATGGGAGACCATACCAGTGGAGATCCAAACCTGAGACTGGAAGTGAGGACTTGGGGGGGGGGCAGCGCAGAACCGCCCACATCACCTGCACTGCTGCTGCAGGAAGACTGGAGCATCCATTCACACTCTTCTACCCACCACTGGTCACCTGACATTTTTGGGGAGAGACTGAGGGGCCCCCATCTTCTACAGTGAGAGGTCACCACAGCATCCTGGGGACTGGTGAAAGAGCTATTCGCCCATTGCTGATACTGCTAGCACAGGCTGAGCCACAGAGGGACACAGAGTGTACCCAATCCATATTGCACCCATTCTGCACTCTATATTGCACTTATTCCAAACCTAGACTGCAACTATACCAACCCTATACCTCATCATACCAAACTTTTACCACATCTGAATCACATCTACCTTGCACCTGTGCCGAGACTATACCATATCTGTACTATAGCTATACTGGATTCAGAATAACTGGGACTGTCGTTAAGTGCAAAGATGCTCTTAAAGGGCCTCAACGATAGTCAGCAGAAGAACATCTCAAAGGACTGCCCCTCTCATAATAATTATTCTGTAAACCCCCTTTGTTTCCCTGCCTCCTCCCCTACCACCTTCCTTTTTTTTAGACAGATCATACCCAGTCTAGGACTAGCATCACTGCCATAAATGCCCTCTCAGTATCATCCTAGCAGTTGGTAGTTTAACCTTTATTAGTGCTCATGGCTGCACTTGAAGTGGCCTTGCTACTCTTGACGCCAAATGTCACCTTATGCTTAGTCCATACCATGAATCACTTTGTATGCTAATTAACCATTTAACCACTTCCGCCCCAGAAGGATTTAGCCCCTTCGTTACCAGAGCACTTATTGCGATTCAGCACTGTGTCGCTTTAACTGACAATTGCGTGGTCGTGCGACCTGGTACCCAAACAAAATTGGCGTCCTTTTTTTCCCACAAAGCTTTCTTTTGGTGGTATTTGATCACCTCTGTGGTTTTTATTTGTTGTGCTATAAACAAAAAAAGAGCAACAATTTTGAAAAAAAAAACATATTTGTTACTTTTTGCTATAATACATGTTCAAAAAAAATGTAAAAAAACAAATGTATTCATCAGTTTTGGCCGATATGTATTCTTCTACATATTTGTGCTAAAAAAAAAGCACAATCGGCAAACCATGAGAATTCATTTATGGCGTTTTTACTTTTTTTTTTTACTGGTAATGGCGTCGATCTGCGATTTTTATCGGGACTGCAATATTGCGGCAGACATGTCGGACTTTTTTTGACACTTTTTTGGGGCATTTGACATTTATACAGTGATCAGATCTAAAAATAGCCACTTTATTACAGTATAAATGTCACTGGCAGGGAAGGAGCTAACCTGCAGGGGGCAATCAAGGGGTTAACTGTGTTCCCTAGGCATGTTCTAATTGTGTGGGGGCTGGGTTGGCAGGGACATGACAGATCTAACTGATCCCGATGACAGGGATCAGTAGATCCCTGTCATGCCCACTGACAGAACGGGTGGGGAACCGCCATGTTTACATCGGCGGTTCCCCGTTCTTCCTCCCTAGAAGGCAATTGCGGGTCGCCGGCAGACATCGAGGGCCACACTCACACATAGTGCCCGCAACTGGGGCTGGGCGGATCGCCTTTTATAGACTGAGATCTGCGCAGCGGAGCCAACTTGCCGCCGTTTATGTACGCGAGGAGATCGGCAAGTGGTTAAGGACCAAACCTCTTTTTGAGATCTGTTGTTTACAAATTAACCATTTCAGCCCTAGAAGGATTTGCCCTCTTCCTGACCAAAGCATTTTTTGCGATTCTGCACTGCGTCGCTTTAACTGACAATTGCGCGGTTGTGCGATGTTCTACCCAAACAAAATAGACTTCCTTCTTTTCCCACAAATAGTGCTTTCTTTTGGTGGTATTTGATCACCTCTGCAGTTTTTATTTTTTGCGCTGTAAACAAAAAAAGCAACAATTTTGAAAAAAAAACAATATTTTTTACTTTTTGCTATAATACATATCCAAAAAAAAAATATATATATATATATATATAAAAAAAAATGTATTCATCAGTTTAGGCCGATATATATTCTTCTACATATTTTTGATAAATAAAATCGCAAAAAAGCGTTTGTTTTCAGACACCCCAGAGAATAAAATGGCTACCGTTTCAATACTTTATGTCACACCGTATTTGCGCAGCGGTCTTACAAGTGCAATTTTTTTGGAAAAAATAAATTTTTTTGATTTAAGACATCAGTAAAGTTAGCCCAGTTTTTTTCTATATTATGAAAGATAATGTTATGCTGAGTAAATTCATACCCAACATGTCATGCTTTAAAATTGCACCCGCTTGTGGAATGTAAAAGAAAACAAGCATGACAGGACCTCTTTAATGTGAGATTGAGGGTCAAAAAGAGCTCAGATCTCACATTTACACTTAAATGCAATAAAAAAAAGTTGGTGTTTTTTTCAATAAAAAAAAATTCCCCTTTAAGACAATTAGGCGGAAGTGACATTTGACATCGCTTCCATCATCCAATGCTATGGAGCCAAATGAGGGCCCATCTTTCCATCAACTCGACTCCAAGCCTCGCAGGGGAAAGGACCCGATCATCTCCACCGCTACTGACGGATTCGGAAGGTGGCGGAGAACACTGGGGTGCGGTAGGAGGGGGGGCACCTTTTCCGCCACCAATAAAAGTGATCTTGTGGCGAATCTGCCACAGAGACCACTTTTATATGAAAGCGAAGCGCCCGCTGTTTAAAAAAATACCAGGGTTATGGAAACTATCTGCTGCCATAACCCCAGTATTAAATGTCAAACAGCTGACGTATAATGACGGCGGGCGGTCTGTAAGTGTTTAAGATATGTAAAAATGTATATAAATCCATGCTAGGTCACCAGCAACTGAACAGCAAGCAGCCACTTATATAACTGTGATAGCAGCTCATTACATACATAAATACTTATTTATGTATGTTATTAAGATTGTCAATCCATTTTATGCTTGCCTGGTTACCAATCATATTGGGTGATAACATATTAGGTTTGACTTTACTACCTGGTTTAGTGCCTGTTTTCTATGAAATAGCACTACTATTGGGTACTAAGTATTGCTTTCAGTGAATTCCTGTGATGTTGTATGTTTGTACACTCAACCTGGTGTGTCAGAGGGGCTGAGGTTCTTGAGAAGGTCAAGGCAAAGAACAGAGGAACCATCTTATCAAGCAGCTCCTATGGGGGTAGCGCTACATTAGAATACAGTTAAGTAAGTTATGTGCTTATAACATTCATCTGTTTACCCCTAACAATAAAAGCTCAGTCTGATTGCTGGCTTCAGAATTGAAAGTCACAGATCCAATATCTTCACATTGATCGCATGTTGACCCACTTCCCCAGACCAGTTTACTTTTGGCTGATTGCAGATGAGAAGCTCTCTACCATTGCAACAAAGCACAGGCTCAGCACAATAGTGGCTTATGAGGAGAAAGAAGAGTTTCCCAAAAGAAGAAACCCAGCCCACAGCAATGGACCATGGAGTGTCTAATTCCGAATTTCTGGGTGCAGCTTCAACGTGTTAAATTATAGCAATCCCCAGCATTAAAGGGGTTAATAAAAGTCTTATGGGATTAATTATTGGTTGCCAAAATTTTACCACCAATGTTAAAAGGGCTTAAACCGGGGGCTTTATAAAACTATAGACACTTTGCCAATGATGGGGTCCATCCAAATTTTTGCTATGTAAATTTAGTTACACCTTTCAACGCCAGGTTCAAGATTCTGAAGAATTAACTAGCGGGATAACAATTCTCAAAAGCCACCCCGCAACTTTTCGATTGAGTTCTCCACAGAAGGAATGAATATATTTTATTATAAATGGAGGGAATATCTTTGCTGATCAATGTTATATAAAATTGTTTAAATCATGTGAAAATTTAATTGTTCTCTTGGCACAATGTATGAAATAAAAATAAAGTATTGAATTTTCTATTAATTCATGCAAATCTATGACTATTACCTAGTTCTCCACCAATCTCTGCTTCTTTAAGGAACTGCCATTTCAGTGCTCCGTTTTAATTATGCATTCTTAATTCTTACATGAAAGTGAATTGAATTTTAACATTGGTTATGGACCCAGATGAATCGAATTACAATTAAACCACTATAATTATACTTAATTAACTTTGCTCCTACCCACCCTATGGGATAGAATTTTTTATTGGCATTTTCTGAAGAGTGGAAATCACAAATTTCCTAAAGCAGCAGTAAGCTGTTGAATTAAGGAATACCCTTGTGGGTTTTCATTGGACGTCAGGTGGCTTTGCCATGCTTAAAATAGAATCAGTGATGTGCAAGTTATTTTTATAAAACTAAACTAAATATTGAAAAAAATAGATGTACTGTTAGTCGTTTTCTATCCATAAGATTTACAGTAAATAATCATAATTGGTAACAATGCAGATCTATTCATACCAAGATGACCAAAATCTCCTATCTCCCCTCTGCAAAGTTTTATTAAAACTATCAGAGGCTGACCTTTGCAACAACCTCTATTCTAGGTTTCTTCCATCTCTCTAAAGCCCAACTCCAACCAAAACATTTGTTTTGGATAGCATAAGGAAGCATCAGAGCCTTATTACAGTATGTATTACTTCCTGCTTCAATTTTGGGGAGGTTTTCCTAACTTCTTGTCAGGCACACAGACAAAATCTTTAAAGTCGGGTGAAAAAGGGTTAGAACTTCTGACAACGCTTTATTGAGGTATGTGACAATTGCGACCGACCCCTGCTTCAGGGAGGCCCGTGCGGCCTCTCTCTGACGTTAACTTTTATATCACCATACCTGTGTGGGCGGCAGAGTCACATGAGGGGCCGGTATATGATGGGACATGCCACTCCCCTCCCTGCACGCAGATGCCAGGTGGGACAGAGTGGCTGAGTGGAGGAGGCAAGTCATCTGCACAGAATGTCTCATCCCACTGCCTCCCGGCGCCACATCCTCCCTATCCCTGCCCCTCTGTGAGCTGGCCCCACCCCCTCCTCACTTTTGTGTCTTCCCCTCACCTCTCTTACTTCAAGCCAATCCCTGCTGATGTCTCTTCAACTTGCTCTTCTCTTATTGCCGTCCACCTGTCCTCACTGATGGCGGGGCCCGGCCAGGAGTACCTGCTCTCTTACAGGAGCCATCCAGGTGCAGAGGATCAAGCTTTTCAGGTGGTGAGTGGAGCATGGGGGGGGGGGGAGGTGTGGAGAACATTCCAGGACACTGACAGGGATGGGGGCTTCTATACATTGCAGGGATTGAGCAGGGCCATGTTCCCCTGGTGCTGCATAGAGAGAAGCGCCACCACTGACAGGAGTAGTGATAGCTGCATTACTACTCCTGTCAACCCAGAAGCAGAAGTGAGGAGCAGACAGCGGGGGGGGGGGGCCTGCTGTGCATAGCTGTCAACAGTCCCACTTGTTAGCTGTGTGTGAGATCCCTCCTGGAACTTGAACGAGTCTCCCTAACAGTAATCCCTTACAGAGGAGGTCTAAAAGTATTGCACTTGCTGTAACAATTGCAGCGATACCGCACATGTATGGTTTGAACAACCTTTTCATTAGCGGGCGGGACTTACGTATGCGTTCCTTTCTGCACGCGAGCTCGGAGGGACAGGGCGCTTTCAATTTTTTTTTCTTATTTATTTTACTTGTTATTTTTTTATTTTTTTTAAACTGTTCATTAACCACTTAAGGACCGGAAGGATTTCCAGCTTTAGGACCGGAGCCCTTTTTGCGATTCGGCGATGCGTCGCTTTAACTGACAATTGCGCGGTCGTGCGACGTTGTACCCAAACGAAATTTGCGTCCTTTTTTTCCCACAAATATAGCTTTCTTTTGGTGGTATTTGATCCCCTCTGCGTCATTTCTGATCGCCGCTATAAACAAAAGAAGAGCGACAATTTTGCAAAAAAACACAAATTTCTTACTTTTTGCTAAAATACAAATCCAAAAAAAAAATATAAAAAAACGTTTTTTTTCACCGTTTTTGGCCGATTTATATTCTTCATCATATTTGCGATAAAAAAAATCGCAATCGGCGTTTATTGATTGGTTTGCGCAAAAGTGGTCGCGTTTACGGATGATGAGAATTCATTTTTGGGGTTTTTATTTATTTATTTTTTTTTACTAATAATGGCGGCGATCTGCAATTTTTAGCGGTACTGCAATATTGGGGCGGACATGTCGGAACATTTTGACACTTTTTTGGGACCATTGGCATTTATACAGCGATCAGTGCTATAAAAATGCACTGATTACTGTGTAAATGCCATTGGCAGTGAAGGGGTTAACCTGCAGGGGGCGCGCTAAGGGTTAACTATGTTCCCTGGACGTGTTCTAACTGTATTGGGGCTTGCCTAGCTGGGGAAGGGAAGTTATCACAGCCTTCACTTACAGGAAGGCTGTGATCACAGCCCTTCCCCCTCACACAGAGCGGAGGTCCGTGTTTACATACACGGACCTCCGCTCATTCGCTCCGGGGGGGCATCGCGGGTGGCCGGCGGCAATCGAAGCCGCCGCACCCGCTCCCCGGCCCTCCCCGGACACAGTGAGCGCGCGGGCGCGCCTCCGGCGGCGCGCGCGCGCTCACTGTGCGCGATCTGGCAGCCGCCGTCGTATGATGGCGATTTGCCTTACAGCGCCACTTTGCCGCCGTCAATCTCCGATCGGCGGTCGGCAAGTGGTTAAAAAAAAAAATTGGGTCAGTTTTATTCCTATTACAAGAAATGTAAACATTCCTTGTAATAGAAAAAAGCATGACAAGACCTCTTAAATATGAGATCTGGGGTCAAAAAGACCTCAAATCTCATATTTACACTAAAATGCAATAAAAAAAAAATTGCTTCAAAATTGCGGAATGGTGACAAACATTGGCACTTAAAAATCTCCATCGGCAAAGTTTACAAATTTCCACAGGTTACCAGTTTTGAGTTACAGAGGAGGTCTAGTGCTAGAATTATTGTTCTCGCTCTAACGATCGCGGCGATACCTCACATGTGTAGTTTGAACACCCTTCTCATATGCAGGCGGGACTTATGTATTGAATAAGACAGACTTTGGAGGCAGAACCGGACAGTCAAGTGATGTAAAAATGTATATTTTATTGAAAATGTAGACAAAATTATTTATCAGTAGTAGGCTGCCTCTGCCGGCTTTCATAGTTCAAGGACCTTTTGGTTATCAGCAGCTGAGTTTTTGGGGAGACACTTTACCTACAGGGCTTGGCTTGATCTTTTGCAAGTTTTATTCCGATTTTTGAGCATTTTTTGGTCTCTCTTAAAAAGATCCTTTGGAGTTCCTCAACAGCTTGGGAGTTCCATTATTAGTGTGTACATGTTCCCCCTGGGACTTTTCCATCTCCCCAGCTGCTGCATATATGTAACTCGTTCCTATTAAGCAAACCTTTTCATCCTTCTTTGAGTGGCTTTCTGTTTGCTGGCCTTGCTTCATTGAGCTCATAGCAGTCATATGGGTTTCACCCACTGGCATTAATGTACTTGTATGCTGAACTAAGACTCCCTGAGGAAGACACATTTAAAGTCAAAATGTTGGAGCTTTTGTATACAATAAGTACTTTTTCTGCTATATGTGTTGCTTTTAAAATGTTTTTTTTCTATATATTACTTTGATAAATAATTTTATCTACATTTTTACATCACATGACTGTCCGGTTCTGCCTCCAAAGTCCCGTTATCCACTTTCTATGTCTTATTCAATACTTTTGGGATGTGGCAATAACCTGACTGATAGGTGATCTTTAAAGGTACACTGATTTGTTCTCTATTTTAGTTTTGTATTTCAAGTGGGACTTATGTTTGCATTCACTTCTTCACGCGAGCTCGGCGGGACAGGACACTTTAAATTTTTTTTTATTATTATTTATTTATTTTACTTGTTATTTTTTATTTTTACACTGTCCATTTAAAAAAATGGGTCACTTTTATTCCTATTACCAGGAATGTTTACAAGCATGACAGGACCTCTTATATATGAGATCTGGGGTCAAAAAGACCTCAGATCTCATATTTTCACTAAAATGCAATAGAAAAAATTGTAATGACATGCCCCAGGCAAACAGGTGCAGAAAAATTGGAACTTAGGTGTTGCTGGTGGCAGAACACTGTAACTATACTGTATATATATATTCTTATTTCTTACACTGCCTGAACAGACTCTATATACTATAAATTGAATTAGCTGTATATAGTCTACACTAAAGGCATTGTATTTTATATATATATATATATATATATATATATATATTTATATATACACTATGAAGGTACATATATATTCTTACACTGCCTGAACGCTATATTCTATGCACTGAATTAGCTGTATATAGTCTATACTAAAGGCATTGTAATATATATATATATATATATATATGTATATATATATATATATATATATATATATATATTATATATATATATATATATATATATATATGTATATATATATATATATATATATATATATATATATTAGGAAGTTACATATATATTCCTACACTGCCTCAATGGACTATATATACTATACACTGACTAAGCTGTATATGGTTTACACTAAAGGCATTGCATTATATACAGTATCTCACAAAAGTGAGTACACCCCTCACATTGACACTTTGCTACAATGTAAAGTAGTGAGTGTAGCTTGTATAACAATGTAAATTTGATGTCCCCTCAAAATAACACACAGACATTAATGTCTAAACCGTTGGCAACAAAAGTGAGTACACCCCTAAGTGAAAATGTCCAAATTGGGCCCAATTAGCCATCCCCCCGTGTCATGTGACCCATTAGTGTTACAAGGTCTCAGGTGTGAATGGGGAGCAGGTGTGTTAAATTTGTAATTGCTCTCACTCTCTCATACTGGTCACTGGAAGTTCAACATGGCACCTCATGGCAAAGAACTCTCTGAGGATCTGAAAAAAAGAATTGTTGCTCTATATAAAGATGGCCTAAGCTATAAGAAGATTGCGAAGACCCTGAAACTGAGCTGCAGCACGGTGGCCAAGACCATACAGCAGTTTAATCACTTGCCGACCGTCAACCGCAGGTTAACGGCGACAAAGTGGCTCGATATCGCAAACCGCCGTCATACGACGGCGGCTGCGAGATTGCGCACTGTGAGCACGCACGCGTCGCCGGAGGCGCGCCCACACGCTCACTGTGTTCGGGGGGGCCAGGGAGTGGGTGCGGAGGACTCGATTGCCGCCGGCTACCTGCGATGCCCCCACCCGCACTGAAAGAACGGAGGTCCGTGTAGGTAAACACGGACCTCCGTTCTGTGAGAGGGGGAAGGGCTGTGATCACAGCCTTCCTCTACATGGAAGCTGTGATCACTTCCCTTCCCCTGCTAGGGCAGCCCACACACCGTTAGAACACTCCTAGGGAACACAGTTAACCCTTAGAGCGCCCCCTGCAGGTTAATCCCTTCACTGCCAATGGCATTTATACAGTAATCAGTGCATTTTTATAGCATTGATCCCTGTATAAATGCCAATGGTCCCAAAAAAAGTGTCAAAATGGTCCGACATGTCTGCCCCAATATCGCAGCACCACTAAAAATCGCAGATCACTGCCATTACTAGTAGAAAAAAATAAATAAATAAAAACCCCAGAAATGAATTCTCATCATCTGTAAACGCGGCCACTTTTGCGCAAACCAATGAATAAACGCAGATTGCGATTTTCTTTATCACAAATATGAGGAAGAATATAAATTGGCCAAAACCGATGAAAAAAATGTTTTTTTGTATTTTTTTTTTGGATTTGTATTTTAGCAAAAAGTAAGAAATTTGTTTTTTTTTGCAAAATTGTCGCTCTTCTTTTGTTTATAGCAGCGATCAGAAATGATGCAGCTGTGATCAAATACCACCAAAAGAAAGCTCTATTTGTGGGAAAAAAAGGACGCAAATTTCATTTGGGTACAACATTGCACGACCGCGCAATTGTCAGTTAAAGCGACGCAGTGCCGAATCGCAAAAAGTGCTCTGGTCCTAAAGTGTGAAATCCTTCCGGGGCTGAAGTGGTTAACAGGACAGGTTCCACTCAGAACAGGCCTCCCCGTGGTCGACCAAAGAAGTTGAGTGCACATGCTCAGCGTCATATCCAGAGGTTGTCTTTGGGAAATAGACGTATGAGTGCTGCCAGTATTGCTGCAGAGGTTGAAGGGGTGGGGGGGGTCAGCCTGTTGGTGTTCAGACCATATGCCGCACACTGCATCAAATTGGTCTGCATGGCTGTCCTCCCAGAAGGAAGCCTCTTCTAAAGATGATGCACAAGAAAGCCTGCAAACAGTTTGCTGAAGACAAGCAGACTAAAGACATGAATTTCTGGAACCATGTCCTGTGGTCTGATGAGACCAAGATAAACTTATTTAGTTCAGATGGTGTCAAGGTCTCTAACTTACACCAGTTCCATGATGTCATCATGGAGGAGTGGAAGAGGACTCTAGTGGCAACCTGTGAAGCTCTGGTGAACTCCATGCCCAAGAGGGTTAAGGCAGTGTTGGAAAATAATGGTGGCCACACAAAGAGTTGACACTTTGGGCCCAATTTGGACATTTTCACTTAGGGGTGTACTCACTTTGGTTGCCAGCGGTTTAGACATTAATGGCTGTGTGTGGAGTTATTTTGAGGGGACAGCAAATTTACACTGTTATACAAGCTGTGCACTCACTACTTTACATTGTAGCAAAGTGTAATTTCTTCAGTGTTGTCACATGAAAAGATATAATAAAATATTTACAAAAATGTGAGGGGTATACTCACTTTTGTTAGATACTGTATATACAGTTGTGCTCATAAGTTTACATACCCTGGCAGAATTTATGATATCTTGGCCATTTTTCAGAGAATATGAATGATAACACAAAAACGTTTCTTTCACTCACGGTTAGTGTTTGGCTGAAGCCATTTATTATCAATCAGTGTTTACTCTTTTTAAATCATAATGACACAAAAGAATTCAAGCTGTCATTCATGTTAAAGGGGGCAATACACAGTATTCAGTTAATTTTGGTCTCATCGCTCCAAATGACTTTGTGCCAGAAAGTTTGAGGCTTGTCTCTGTGCGGTTTGGCGTATCGTAAGCAGGATACTTTCTGGCATTTGCGTAGTAATGGCTTTCTTCTGGTGACTCGACCATACAGCCCATCTTTCTTCAAGTGCCTCCTTATTGTGCATCTTGAAACAGCCACACCACATGTTTTGGCTTAAAGTCTTTTGTGGTATTTGTGGATGAGGCTCTTTATCTTCTCAGATTGTAAAGCTGCCCATTCCTCTTGACAAAAAGCCCAGTTGTAACTGAATTTTTGAGTTGGCCTACTTGACCGTGGTTTGGTTTCAACAGAACCCCTCATTTTTTACTTCTTTTACTTTTACTTTCTTTTACTTTTTTATATCCATTTCCTGTTTTATACAGTTCAACTACCTTTTCCCGCAGATCCTTGGACAATTCTTTTGCTTTCCCCATGACTCAGAATCCAGAAACGTAAGTGCAGCACTGGATGTAAGATTCAAGGGTCTGTCAGGAGTCCAGAAACTCATTGACCTTTTATACACACACTAATTACAAGCAAACAGATCACAGGTGAGGATGGTTACCTTTAATAGCCATTCAAACCCCTTTGTGTCAACTTGTGTGCATGTTATCAGGCCACAATCACCAGGGTATGTAAACTTTTGATCAGGGTCATTTGGGTAGTTTCTGTTGTCATTAAGATTTAAAAAGAGTAAACACAGCGGATTGATAATAAATGGCTTCAGCCAAACACTAACCATGACTGAAAGAAATGATTTTGTGTTATCATTCATAGTCTCTGAAAATAGCCAAGAAATCGTAAATTCTGCCAGGGTATGTAAATTTATCAGCACAACTGTATACCATTTAAGGTACATATATATTCTTGCCCTGCCTGCACTAACTGACTGTATACAGATCAGCTATCTTTCTTTAAACTGCCTACATGCCACTAAAAACGCTGTAAAACTCGTTCCTGAGTTTTAACCGCTCCAAGGTGACCCCCAAGTACATGACTATGAGCCAAATGTAACACCTTAGACATAAAGGGTTTGGGTACCACCAGTTGTTCCAATACTTCATCATTGACTTATAGTTATTCTGTACAAGTCATGATTCACAACAAAATGAGGGAACCGTCTGTTCCCTGGCGGGGATCAAAGTGGGGTCCCTCATCTTCCCGGGTGCCCCCGAGATCTGACACATGTGGCTCAGAGGAGGTACTTTCCGCTTCCAATCCCGCAAACATCTCCAGGGGACCAGGCTCACTTTTTGCAGATTCTGCCATCTGACACTAATCCTCAGCATTAACATCTTGCAATACAGTATTATTTTCAAGTGTTATACTGTATGTATATTGTATAGTTTACATTACAAATATGCATAGCTCCTATGTAATGTACAAAAAATGTGTATGTGCTAAATCTGATGCGGTGTAAATAACATTTATTTGAATAAATATATGGTTAAAAAAAATAGATACAAGATTATCTCATTACAAGATTATCTCATTTTTAAAGGTTATTTCTTAGTAAAGATGAACAGCATAATAGCAACACTCCACCAATTCATCTCCAGACTCTTACCTTAAGGGATTTCACATTTTCCATTCATGAATCCAGCCAATCACAGAGACTTTCATTTGTTACTGACAGTGAGAAATGTCTACCACTGCACAGCTTTAGCAGATGCTATTTCCCAGTAAATGAATTGGAAGGATTGCATGTGTTGCACAAGTGACTGTGACTCAGAAATGACTCATCCAGCATGTTCCCTTGAAAGGCAAATGCATGTGCTGAGCTGATAAACAAATGAGGAAAGCACAAAACCCTGGGGACCAAAGGTTATCAGAGGAAGAGGGGAAAAAGATGCCTTACTTATTCAGAATACCATTATTGGAAAAAAAGAAATACCCCCGGATTTAATTCATTACACGATACTGTATGTGGCTATAAAGGAAATATTTTAATAAGTGTTCATTGTAGCCTTACAATGTAGATTAATAGTAACTGTTATGCTTCTAACGGTATGCATGTAATATAGTCATTTGTACGTTTCTTATTGTGCTTCTTCTTTGCAGCTGAATGCAAATGGGAGATATAGAGGTTTTTCAATTAAATATTTAATATCTGTTTTAGAATAAAAATCATCTGCAAAAGGCAAAGCTTGGAGATTTTGGAAGCCAATATAACTGTAAATGAAAACCCAGAAGTTTTATCGTTATTAGTCTATAACCTCCCTGGCGGTATGATTATCTCAGATTTTTGCGTCTAAAAGTGGTAAATTGTTTTGCATGTAAATTTGGCGTTTTATATTGTAGGCCTGTAATTCTTAGGAATAACTCACTTAAATCTGTCCAAACAAGAGTCTAGTAGACATCCTGGGTATGATAAAGTTTGAAACAAGAAATCATAAATTATAATATAATAAATAACTATAAATAATTATCAAAAATAATAATATAATAGTGATAAAATGTATTCAATAATGTAATTAAATCAAAAACACTGAAATTTGCTCATTTGCAGAATTGTCGCTGTCGTCACTTTCAGTGTCTGATGATAAATTTCCCCAAAAATCAGTATCACACAATTCTGCAAATGATTCTTATTTACTATCGCTGTTTTCTAGCTGATCAAAACCACTTTTGACCTAAAGGGACACTTTTTGGTTGCCATGGACATTCTCAAGTTTCCAGGCAGAAAGAATGACATATATAATATAAAAGTGCATGCAGGGCACTGGGCAAACCACGAGGGACAAAGGGGATGTGAAATGATTTCATACAGTAATGTAATCTTACAGATTACAGTGTACTGTATGTTCACTGTGTGTTTCACTTTTTGAATTTGCCGCCGGTCTCCAACCCCGTGCGACGCGACGCTTGCAGGGAATGGAGCCCGGCACACAGAGGCATCAGACGGAAGACACAGCCCGCGGACACAGCGGGGGGACATCACTGGATCAAGTGGACAAAGTAAGTAACCCAGCCTGGATCCAGCAATGCAATCCTGAGTGTGGCTCGGGGTTACCTCTCTTGGTACAGAAAATTCACCCCGAGCCACACTTGGGAATACCGCCAGGGAGGTTAACCTCCTCAATTCATCCCCTTTCTGCCCAGGCCAATTTTCAGTTTTCAGCGCTGTCACACTTTAAATAGCAATTATTCAGTCATGCAACATTGTACCCATATTCATTTTTTTACCATTTTTTTACACAGATAGAGCCTTCTTTTAGTGATATTTAATCACCACTGGGTATTTTAGTTTTTTCTACATAAATGAAAACCACCAAAAACTTGGGAAAAAAGTTTTTCCTTTTTTTTTTACTGAGTTTTATTGAAACACAATGAAAGTGAGACATAGACCAAGGCAATTACAGCATCATATGACTATTACATAAGAGAAAAAACAGGGTGATCATTATGGGGTGGATAAAATCCCCTACATCAAACATAAAATACAAGATGATAACTCAAGAAATAAAGAGGATATTTTAGCAAGATACAAGGCCGGCCCTACCATGGGTCCCGGTGGGTCCATGGGATCCAGGCGGCACTTTAAGAGGGGGGCAACAGAGGCGCACTGCCTGAGGAACCGAGGCTCCCCCCCTCTAGCATGCAGTGTCATCCTTGCATCATGCTCCGCTCCCCTCCCCAGCACCACCCCACCCCCCCCCCCCCCCCCCAGTACAAGTTGTAATGCTGGGGATCGAAGCAGGGTGGGGCTGGGGAATGAAATGAGGCAAGGGGGGTCGCGGATTAAGCACACGCGTGATCAGCGCTTGAAACAGCTATTGGGAGAGATTCAGGGCCTTGAGTCCAAACACAAGCAGAGACCTTCTTCTGCCTTGGGCTCTGAGCTAGCCAACCTTCGCAGGCAGGTTGCGGAGCTCCTTCGATATAAAGCCAGGGCCTCCTTACAGATTTGCAGGAGAATTTCATACGAATCTGGGGACAAATGTGGGAGGCTGCTGGCTAGATCCCTTCGGGCCCAGCGTGCAACATCCTACATTCCTTTTATTTGTAAGGCAGACGGTTCGAAAATTTCTCTTCCTAGGGATATTGCTCAGGAATTTGGGGCATTCTATGCATCATTGTACAACCTGCCTACCCAACACCCTGATCCTTCTCGGATAGAGGAATATCTAGCTTCGGCACGTCTCCCCCGACTCCCTTCTCCGATACGTGAGGAACTGGAGCGACCCTTTACAATAGAGGAGCTGGGGGCGGCGGTAAAGATGGCCAAGTCAGGGAAGGCGCCGGGCCCGGACGGATTCACAATCCAGTATTACAAGAAACTTCTCCCTTTGCTGGGCTCCCACCTGCTTAAAGTACTCAATGCCCTGGGTCAACCTACCTCCTTCCCGCCCGCCACGTTGATGGCACATGTTTCGGTCATTCCAAAAGAGGGTAAAGATCCGGCAGCTTGTGGAAGCTACAGACCAATTTCGCTCCTCAATGTGGATCTGAAGCTCTTTACAAAACTTCTCGCGTCCCACCTACAGCCTCGCTTATCTCTGTTAGTCCACCTTGATCAGGTGGGCTTTATCCCCGCTCGTGAAGCGCGCGACAATACGATCAAAGTGCTCAATCTGGTTCACGTAGCTCGCAGCGAGGGTTCTCCTTCGGTCTTTCTCGGTACAGATGCCGAGAAAGCCTTCGATAGGGTGAACTGGGACTTCATGTTTGCCACTTTGAAGCATTTTGGCCTTGGTGAACAGATGCTGCGTTGGATTTCCAGTGTCTATTCCGGCCCACAGGCTTCGGTTAAGGTTAATGGCATGTTTTCGGCTCCGTTCCCCATTTCAAATGGTACCCGGCAAGGATGCCCCCTCTCGCCGCTGCTCTTCGCCCTCTCCTTAGAGCCTTTTTTAAACAAAGTCCGCTTGAATCCAGATATTCTGGGCCTCACACTGAAAGATCTCCATGTAAAGGTCTCTGCATATGCAGATGACCTTCTTTTCTCATTATCAAATCCACACATTTCGTTGCCAAATTTAATGAAGGAATTTGAAAGCTATGGTGCCCTGTCAAACTTGAAGATAAATTTCTCTAAATTGGAAGCGTTGGGCATTGCTATACCCTCTCAAACGTTACAGAACTTGCAGCAAAATTTCTCTTTCAAATGGACTCACAGGGCCCTGCAATACCTGGGTACTTTTATCCCCTCCGATCTAGCGAAGGTTTTCGACCTTAACTTTCCTCCCTTACTTGGAAGGGTAAGGGCACTTTTGGACAGGTGGCAATCAGGCTTGCACTCCTGGTTTGGCCGCTGTAACATCATCAAAATGTCCATACTGCCCAAATTCCTTTACTTCTTTCAAACTCTCCCGGTAAACATCCCTCTTACCTTCTTCCGCCAAGTGAACTCGCTCTTTACAAAATTTATTTGGGCAAACAAACGTCCCAGACTGTGTAGATCCGTTATGGCATTACCTAAATGCCATGGGGGAGTAGCAGTCCCAGATGCACGAAAATACTACCAGGCAGCTCACCTGGGGCGCCTGGTGGACTGGTGCAGACATGGGGCTTCTAAACTTTGGACCGCAATTGAACAGAGATGCAGCCCGATCCCATTAAGACGTGCACCATGGTGCTACGCCCATGTACCGCACTCACTTAAACGTCATCCCATCATTGGCCCTACGCTCCGTATTAGTCACCTGGCTTGCAAAAAAGAGGACTTTTCCTCGGCTGACTCACCTTTGTTGCCTATCTTGGGCAACCCTGAGTTTGCACCAGGGATGGAACCAGGAGCTTTTCAAGTCCTACTGGAAAGTGGCTGCTTTCAGGCCTCCCATTTCCTCAGGAGGGGGGATTGGCCGTCGATCCCTGAACTGACACAACGAGACGGACGATTTGGATTATCACTGTGGCAAGCTCTGCAGCTAACCCACTTCTTCCGGTCTCTAGGTCCGGTGGAGCATTTTGGACGCCATATTACGTTATTTGAATCCTACTGTGATGGGGAAGATCATCTCCCCCGTTCACTGTCCAAGATGTACGCATTGCTGACATCACCGGCACAGGGGTATACACTTCCCAGTTTGGGTAAGTGGGAGAGGGATCTCGACAGAAGCTTTACTCCGAATCAGTGTCAGAATATAATACATCTGGCCCTGAAATCCTCAACCTGTACTTTTTTTTTTTTTCTCTCTCTCTCCTCTTCACCCCCCCTTTTTCCTTCCCTCCTACCCTGATTTCCCCACTTACCTTCTGTACTTCCTCAGCTTCTGTTCCTCAGAAATTAGGGGAGCCCGGCAGCCCGAATTCTGGGAGAATTATATTGATCCCGGGATGTCGGGTGGACGCGCTCCTCCTAGAAAAAGTGAAGATGAGACGCAGGCTCAACTTAAATCCCTACAGCTGTATATAGCTGTTAGGTTCCTTTGTTTGTAGACTGGATGGGTCTTGTTTATGTTCCATTTACAAATGATTCAAAATTGTTTACTGTCAGATGTATTGTCTTATACTCTACTCTTAAGTAACTAAATAAAGAATTTGAAAAAAAAAAAAAATAAATGAGGCAAGGGGTGGAGCAGCTCTCCCGGTCCCAAGACAGAACAGGCTTCAATAGCAGGAGCACCCGCCACCACTGCAGAGCTGCTGTCGCCGCATTTTGCACCACTGAGCCTGGATCGGAGCGCAGTTGGTCGGTGGAGGTGAGGAGGAAGGGGGGAGCTTTTGTGGTGCTGCAAAATTCATATACCTGCTGAGCTGATGTTTTTGGGCATGTCTCTTTGCTGGAGGGGGGATGTCTCTTTGCTGGAGAGGGCATTTCTCTTTGCAGGAGGGGGCATGTCTCTTTGCTGGAGGGGGCATGTCTCTTTGCTAGATTGGGCATGTCTCTTTGCTGAAGGGGGCATGGCAAGACATTTGCATTACCCTAACAGTTGCACATGATAAAACTAGTGCCTTCACCTATAGCAGAGAGAAAAATATGAATGAATGGCTGGAGCAGTAGGTGGTAGAAGAATATCCATGTCTTTAAATAGGGGTACACCTTACCATCAAATGAATAGGTTACATTAACACCACTCTACCCAAAGTTTCTGTTATAAAATTTTGCAGATAAATAATCTTTTTTCATTAATTTAGGCCTAAATGTATTCTGCTACATGTCTTTTGTAAAAGATATCCCAAAGCAGTGTATATTATTTAGTCTGTTTCAGTCCTGATTTACTGACTGCCTCTCATCTCTTGAGGCCCTAAAATGCCAGGGCAGAAAAAAATCCCCGAAAATAACCCCTTTTTGGAAAGCAGACAGCCTAAGGTATTTAGTAAGAGGTGAGTTTTTTGAAGGTTTAATTTTTTAGTCACAAATTTTTGGAAAAATGAAAGTTGTAATTAGACTTGTGCTCAACAGAAAATTTTGCTTCCTTTCGTTTTCATTTGTAAAATACATAATTTTGTTCTTTTATATTCGTTATGTTATGTTATATTTGTTTTCGGATAATTTGTTATTTCTGTAAAGTGTCGATATTCATTATATCGAAACGGTTCATTTTGTATGTATGTCGATTTGATTCAATATTTATGTATGTATATACAGTTGTGCTCATAAGGTTACATACCCTGGCAGAATTTACGATTTCTTGGCTATTTTTCAGAGAATATGAATGATAACACAAAATCATTTCTTTCACTCGTGGTTAGTGTTTGGCTGAAGCCATTTATTATCAATCAACTGTGTTTACTCTTTTTAAATCTTAATGACAACAGAAACTACCCAAATGACCCTGATCAAAAGTTTACATACCCTGGTGATTTTGGCCTGACATGCACACAAGTTGACACAAAGGGATTTGAATGGCTATTAAAGGTAACCATCCTCACCTGTGATCTATTTGCTTGTAATTAGTGTGTAAGACTGTACTGTACGATGTACTCTGAGTTGACCTTTTGTTTCATTACAAATGAACGAATCATGTTGAATTCATTCATTATTTGCGCTATAATTTCTTTCATATTCGTTGAAATTCGTTATTTTTTTTTCTTTGGACAATCGGATGCATCCGAATGTCTGAAGGATGCAAAATTCGGCCGAATTTCGATTTGTTACGTAACAAATTGCACATGTCTAGTTGTAATTTTAACAAGATATGCCTCACACAGTGTAGACATACATATAATTACACCCCAAAACACTCTCTGCTACTCCTTCCAAGTATGAGAATACCACATGTGTGAGACTTTTTCACAGCCTAGATGCATAGATGGCACCAAAATCCAAGGAGTACCTTTGGGCATTCAAGGAGCATAAATTATGCATATACTTTCCTGGACTACCTATCATATTTCTGAAAGGAAGCCCTGGAGCACCAGGACAGTGGAAATGTCACAGTCTAGCCTGCAGATTTCTGTTTGTGAAATTCTTACCTCCTTGCCTCAGTGTTCAGCTACATCTCTGACTCCATTTCACATGTGCTGCTGGCTTCTCTGTTCACCTATGGGCGTCGTCAGCTGTACTATATATCCTTTTCTCTCCCATCACTTCCTGGGTCGCTTCCCTGCATTCTTTCTTATATATACACATGCTCAGTGCAGGCCATGCTGCCTGAGCAACTTCACAGTACTCTGCTTACTACTCTGTGTATCCTGTCTGACCACCCATGTACCGATCTTGGCTTTGTCTAATGTCTATGTTTGTCTGCTGCCCACCCTGACCACAGCTTGTTTCCTGGTTTTCCCTTCAGTCTCCTGCTGTTGTATTCTGCACTCCCTAAGTGGTCTCCACATTCTCAGCTGGATGTACCTGGGGGCTGCTGCCTGACTCCAGCTTGCTGCAAGGCTACCCCCACCATTAGGGACCCTGGTGAATAAGCAGCCTGGGGCTTAGACTCTGTGCCCTGGGGCACCCCAACTTGGCGAACTACAATCGCTCACTATCACAGTCTGGAAATGCCCACAGACAGGAAATGCCCACAAAAGCAAACACCATAAGGTATTTTCTAAGAGGCATCGTGAGTCCTTTTATGACTTCATTTTTTTTCCACAAGTATTTGGAAAATGTGGAATGAAAATGAAAATTAATTTTTTTACACAAAGTTGTCAAAGTTGGCATACTTAGAATTACAACACGTTCTGCTACTCCTTCTGAGTATGGCGATACCACATGTGTGAAACTTTTTCCTCGTTTGGACTGATTATGTACTGGACATTGTATCTTGTGTATCACACAAATCAACCAATTGTATATAAACAATGAACTTTAATGGTTGCCTCTTTACGAGTGGTCAGGGAATATAGCTTAGTGTAGCATTACCTACTGTATAGTAGTCCCTGTTCCTATGAGCAAATAAGCCTAGCCTTCTGGTACATGGCTGTCCCCAGGTTAGCCATGTTCACTGGTCAGGAAGTACAGGAGGCTAATTCCTGTGGTTCCAGGAATGCAGTTATTTGCAGGGGATAGCTGAGACTGGTATCTTGCAGGAACATAGTCAGCGGCATGTGCAGATGGGTGAGCTCAGGCCCAGGCAGACATATGGCCAGTAAATGATTGATCCAGGCAACAGGAAGAATTGTGATCTGTAAACAGACCAGGGTTAGTACAGGCAGCAGGCAGAGGCAACACTGCACTGTTGTGGTGGTTATAAGGAACACTGATGCTGTTATACACTGTTCTGGTGACACTGGGACTGATGTGGTGGTCATCAGGAAAACTGTTGCTTGCAGCACTGGACTAGTGTTTTGGCAATCAGGAACACTGATTCTACCTTTATTTGGTCTGGCGACACTGTAGCTGGTATGGTGGTGGAGAATTGTGACTGGCTGCACTATTAGGGCTGGTTTTTATGTGAGGTTTGGGGTGGTAAAACCTCAGGATTGAGCCATGGTTTTACCGCCTCTCAACCGCTATCCCCTTTAGCTGCAAAGGCAGTGGCCGAGGGTGTACACATGTCATGGCTGTAATGCTTTGCAACACAGCTGTGGCAGGAATTATACCCCCTGTACTCTCGACGATCATGACCCATTCAAGGGAATGGGGCTGCTTGTGCGTGGCCTAAGGGGTTAAAGCAGTTGGTGAAAAGGTGATACAATGCCTTTTCGCTGCCTGTCAAATACGCTTTGAAGAGCAATCCAAGTATGGCTTCAGAGAGCATCACACATCTGAAGTCCTTATGGTGACACTGTGACTACTGTGGCGGTGATCAGGGACACTGTAACTGGTGTGGCGATGATCACGGACACTGTAACTGGTGTGGCGATGATCATGGACACTGTAACTGGTGTGGCTGTGATCACAGACACTGCGACTGGCACAATGGTAATTAGGGATACTGAGTGGGGGGCGGGGATTAGGGACACTAACGGATGACAGTATGTTAAAAAAAAATATATTTTTTTTTACAATTTTTTTTTCTATACAATTCTTTTTTTTACATTTTATACTGTCATCAGAGTAGTGCAGTGTTACCATAGTGACACTGTACTACTCTGGTTAGGTGATCAGCATCACAATAATAAATAATGAAACATGAATGAAAGCCATTCATAACAATTATTTACTTGTGAACATGTGATCGCTGTGATAGGGACAATCATAGTGGTCTGGTACCGATTGGTCTGTTCCGTTGTGTCTGATGGACACAATGGTAGCAGATTGTGCTGCTGTGCACCCCAGGGGGCATGCGCGTGAATGGGAGGACGCCATATGACGTCCACTCAGGATAAGTGATCACCTGCCCAGCCATATTATTACAATAGGCCTGGCAGGAAGTGGTTAGTTAAGGAGCTGGCTCACTCAGGTAGACATTCAGCATGACTGGCCTCCTAAGGCCTTATGCACACTGGGCCTTCAGCATTTTGGTGCGATCTCAGTGTTTTGGTGCAGGCAGACAGCATAGGTGCACCACCCAGCCCCACTGCCAAAAGTATGTAAACGTCTATAAGAGGCTGAAAGCTGCTGCAGCTGGATGGAGCTGGGTGGTGAATCAGAAATTACTAATGTGTAGGGCAGTATGCACTCAGGGATGAATGCCTTGAGGGCAAGAAGGCAGTAGGACTGAACAATACACCTGTGCCTTCCTCTGGCACCAAAACACCAGAATCTCATGCACCGGGGCTAAACAACCAGTTCCAGACTGGTCTTAAAGTGTTACTAAACCCAGGACCTTGCATTCACTATATCTGGTCTCCCACAGTACACAGAACATGGAAATGCAATTATTTTAGTAAATATAAACTGCTAAATACCTTTTCTCATCATCAGTATATAGCAGTTTTGTGACTTCTATAAGTGTCTGGTTAAAGTTTGTAGGGGAGTTGTCATTCTCCTCTGACTGTCCTATGAGGCTGCATGACCCCTTACCCTCTGTCTGTACAGTGCTGATTGGCCCTGTGCTGATCACATGACCCCTCCCAAAAAAAATCCTCTCTAGCAATACACACCACACTGAGCATGTGCAGAGTGCCCCAAGGCTCTGTACTATCAGAAGATTGTTTGGTGACAGTGGAAGAAAGGGAGGATCAGTGAAGACAGGCTCAAACAGCTTTTTTAAACAATGTGGAGGATTAACCCCTTAGGTTCCACAGTGAGTATAACAAGCACGCTTTACTCCATATACAGACTGATTTTACTGTTGTGGGTTTAATAACACTTTAAGTTAAAAGGGAATGTATAGTCTTTTCAGTCTTTCACAGGTACTGGTTTTTTGATAACTCAGCAGTGCTTCAAAAAGGGGCTGGATGTGTTTTTCATACTCTATAGATTCACTTTGATCCATAGAGTATCATATTGGATCAGATACAATTTTTTTTACCCTGTTAGAGCAAATTGGACCACTCTTTATTAGGCATCTCCTGGATTACATGTGAATTTAGGATTCTGGGGATGCAAGGTTTTTTTTTTTGGTCAACTGTGATGGATAGGTGTCTTTTTTTAAGGCCTTGCTAACTAGGTAATTATATATGTATGCATCTATGTAATATATGTAGGTGCTTTGGAGGGGAACACAATAGCTGTGCTATATTTTTCAAAATGCAAGTTTGTGAGTTGACCAATTGATGGAAAAATGTGTTTACTGTGCTGGCTGTTATCATGTCCCAAAAGTTGGCAAGGACAGTAATTTCAAATTAAAAGATAACCTCACCAAATATATCATATATTGCAGCTAACTAGTCCTTAGATTTTGTGCCTGCATTTGTATTTACGAGGTGAGGAACATTTTCAGCAAGTACAGAAAATGCCTGTTGATCATGCCATCTGCTGTCAATCACAGGCAAAATGGACCTGATGTGGAATTTGTTTCTCAGAGTTCCACATCAAGCTCTACCCACTGCCAGTTCAGTGTGATTCATTGTTTGGTAGGGTGTTGGTGGCCTTTGTCCTAGAATCCAATGAAGTAAATGTATAGAAATATATTAATAAAGTAATGGACAAACAGCACTCCTCTCCACCTGTATGCCAACATATACATATACACTGTGTGCAGAATTATTAGGCAAATGAGTATTTTGACCACATCATCCTCTTTATGCATGTTGTCTTACTCCAAGCTGTATAGGCTCGAAAGCCTACTACCAATTAAGCATATTAGGTGATGTGCATCTCAGTAATGAGAAGGGGTGTGGTTTAATGACATCAACACCCTATATCAGGTGTGCATAATTATTAGGCAACTTCCTTTCCTTTGGCAAAATGGGTCAAAAGAAGGACTTGACAGGCTCCGAAAAGTCAAAAATAGTGAGATATCTTGCAGAGGGATGCAGCACTCTTAAAATTGCCAAGCTTCTGAAGCGTGATCATCGAACAATCAAGCGTTTCATTCAAAATAGCCAACAGGGTCGCAAGAAGCGTGTGGAAAAACCAAGGCGCAAA
>BLSH010556665.1:42429-68663 GCA_018402905.1 Glandirana rugosa
AAAATATATGCGGGCACACATACTCCGGATTACGTATCTCAACTCGCTTGTGGACCTTCAAGCGCACTTGCCCTAGTTTGAAGATGATTTTAGAACAGTTATATGGCTTCTACCGTTAATTAATACTTTTCAGACACAGTTTGAAGATGATCCACATTCACCTCCATTTTTGCTTTTTTTATGTTTTTATTTTTTTAAAAATATTTACAGTTATTTCCCTGTCCCCATTTTTTTGTAGGGCACTTGCCCTACCCTTACCCCCATTTTACTTCCTTTTGCAGCCCTCTGGGGCTTTCCAGGACTTTCCTACAGCCATTTTTGTGCCTAAAAGTTCGGGTCCCCATTGATTTCAATGGGGTTCGTTGTCCGTGCGATCGTTCGGGTTCCGTCCGGACCCGGACCCGGACTTTGTCCCGAAGTACGGACGGACCAGCAGAACCCGAACTTCCAGGTGTTCGCTCAACTCTATGCATTAGGCCTCATACACACGGGCGTATATAAAATAATAAACAAAACGTCGGGCCCGACGTCAAGGAAAAAAAGTCTACGTTTTTCAGCGTTATGCATTGGCGTTTTTGAGCACTAGTGAGCGTCGGCGTCAATAGACGTTTTTTAAAACAAAATCATTCCTCTGCTATTTTTCAACCTAAAAACGTCGGCGTCAAAAAACGCCGGAAAACGCCGGTATAATAATAGGTGGCATATGGTGGCATATGTTGGCGTTTCTTGGCATATTGTGGCGTCGGCGTCAAAAAACGTCAAAATGTTACAGCCTCAAAACGCGATGGCCATGGGTTCTACTTTCTGCTCACTAACGCCGACGCCACCTACAGCTCAGAAACGCTGACGTTTTTATGGGGCCATTGACTAACATGGAGAGCTGCAAAAAACGCCAGAAAACGCCGGCGTCAAAAAACGTCCACGTGTATGAGGCCTAAGATTTGAGAGGACCCTGATCAGATTTTGCAGGAGGGTTTTGAATTTTTCCTTTCACCTTTAGGAGCTGCATTCTTTTACAAACTGCTTGCTAATGTGGTACCTGCTCAGTGCTTTCATGCTTGCTCCCCATTCCATCTTTAAAAAAAATAATCTCCTGACATTCTTAAAATTAAACTCTAGCTGTGTTTTATATAGCACTGACAATTTACACAGCCCATTACATATTATACATTCACATCAGTCTCAAGAAGCTTACAATCTAATGCATAATGCATGTTAATTGGACTAAGTATGTGCATGCATACCTCACACGCATACACATACTAGGTCCAATTAACCTACCAGCATATCTTTGAAGCAAAGGAAGTAACCTGCGCAAGCACAAGGAGAAAATGCAAACTCCATGCAGGTAGTGCCCTGGAATTTGAATTGCAGACCCTAGTGCTGCACGTCAGGAGTGTTAAGCACTAAGCCACTGTGTTTTTTTTAAGCAGGGGAGGGGGTAACGTTTTTTTTCCAGGTAATTTATGTACATAATGTACAAAATGTTTTTTCTTTTTGTTAAATAAGTATTAAATGAGAGGGGATAATAACAACAACGCAGCAAATATTGCAAAGTAGTATACATACATCCAATAAAAATAACATAGAAAATGGTTAAAGATGTCTAGACAATTTTTGACAATACTGCAAGTCGATGTACAAAGATTTTAACAAACTTCGCTGCAAAGTATTTACTGCTGCTTTTCCGTTGAAACATTTATGCAGATTCCAATTGTGATCAGACCCGATATTGTAATAAAAAATACATGGAGCTGAGCCTTTTTAGGGGTCTGGCTAATGACATCAGTGTTAACTTTTCACAGATCATCACTGAGGTTAATAGAATGCTAGCAGTAGAGAGGTGGGACATGGCGTTCACCACAGCTTCACAGGTTGCCACTGGAGTCCTCTTCCTCTTCCACTCCTCCATGATGACATCACGGAGCTGCTGGATGTTAGAGACCTTGCGCTCCTCCTTTTTCCGTTTGAGGATGCCCCAAAGATGCTCAATAGGGTTTAGGTCTGGAGACATGCTTGGCCAGTCGATCACCTTTACCTTCAGCTTCTTTAGCAAGGCAGTGGTCGTCTTGAAGGTGTGTTTGGGGTTGTTATCATGTTGGAATACTGCCCTGCAGCCCAGTTTCTGAAAGGAGGGGATCATGCTCTGCTATGTTGGCATTCATGGTTCCCTCAATGAACTGTAGCTCCCCAGTGCCGGCAGCACTCATGCAGCCCCAGACCATAACACTCCTACCACCATGCTTGATTACAGGCATGACACACTTGTTTTTGTACTCCTCACCTGGTTGCCGCCGCATACACTTGACACCATCTGAACCAAATAAGTTTATCTTGGTCTCATCAGACCACAGGATATGGTTCCAGTAATTCATGTCTTTAGTCTGCTTATCTTCAGCAAACTGTTTGCGGGCTTTTTTGTGCATCATCTTTAAAGAGGCTTCCTTCTGGGATGACAGACATGCAGACCAATTTGATGCAGTGTGCGGCGTATGGTCTGAGCACTGACAGGCTAACCCCCCCCCTCATCCGTTCAACTTCGGCAGCAATGCTGGCAGCACTCATATGCCTATTTCCCAAAGGCAACCTCTGGATATGACGCTGAGCACGTACACTCAACTTCTTTGGTCGACCATGGCGAGGCCTGTTCTGAGTGGAACCTGTCTTGTTAAACCACTGTATGGTCTTGGCCACCGTGCTGCAGCTGAGTTTCAGGGTATTGGCAATCTTCTTATAGCCTAGGCCATCTTTATGTAGAGCAACAATTCTTTTTTTCAGATCCTTTGAGAGTTCTTTGCCATGAGGTGCCATGTTGAACTTCCAGTGACCAGTATGAGAGAGTGAGAGCGATAACACCAAATTTAACACACCTGCTCCCCATTCACACCTGAGACCTGGTAACACAAATGAGTCACATGACACCAATTTGGACATTTTCACTTTGGAGTGTACTAACTTTTGTAACCAGCAGTTTAGACATTAATGGCTGTGTGTTGAGTTATTCTTAGGGGACAGCAAATGTATACTTTTATAAAAGCTGTACACTCACTACTTTACATTGTAGCAAAGTGTCATTTCTTCAGTGTTGTCACATGAAAAGATAGAATAAAATATTTACAAACATGTGAGGGGTGTACTCACTTTTGTGAGATACTGTATATAGTTATAAACTTATAAGCAGACCATAAAGTGTATGTTACCCCAAAAATGTCATATTCCTGATGTGTGTCTGCTGTACCATGTACTTTTATGTAAAATTATGTTCTCTTTGCATTTACTCCTTTGTGTTATGAGGTAGGCTTCCACGCCATCTGCGTCGTCATTTTTTGCAGGTAATAGCTGGCATGCACCATTTTCTGTTCCACAAGTAATGTGTCTGTGATGCCCTTCTTTAGTTTTATCAAGTGTTGAGCCATTTCCTTGAGGAGCTCTGCAAACTGGCGATCTTCTGCTGAGCTGCAGTGGCTTTCTGCTGAATCTCTGCCATCTGTTGCTGAATCTCTGTGAACTGGCAGTGTGTTACCTGCTGGGTTGCAGTGGCCTGCAGCAAGGATTTGATCATGTCCTCCATGTTTCTACAACTGTATTGATGGGGGAATCGAGCAATTTTCTATTTTAAATGGAATGGGTTGTTTTACAAGGTGAGGGTTCACTTATACGTTAAAGCTGAACTTCAAGAATTAAGGCACTTTGTACAATATGCCAGAATACTGGCCACTTCGTAGACTTAGCTCTTTAATTTGATTTCTTAAATTTTTACCTCTTTCATTTAAAATTTGTATTTTTACTGAGCTCCTGGAGTACAGCTATCGCTATACTTGCAATACTTGCAGTGCTCCGATGCTGGACCTTCTGGTCTCAACTACTGCAGCTGCAGAGTTGCATGCAGCCACTGTGAATGCTCCTCCCTTCCTCTGCCCAATCGCAGAGTGTTTTGTATTGTTTGAACTCATTTATCAAATACAAAGGCTTCTGTGAATGAACATCAGAGGGGAGGGGCTAGTAGAGCTGCTGCTGTAAAAAAAGACAGCGTATTTCTTGTCACAACCCCAGGAGTGTAGTGATAGCTGTACTCAGGGAGCTCCATAAAATTGTCAGATGTAAATAAAAGAGATATGTCCATGAGGTGGTATGCAACTCATTGGACTTAACATGTAGACTGCCAGAACAGTTTACAAATTGACTGAATTACTGAAGTTCAGCTTTAATGCACTGTTTAATTGTGCAACTTTGTGGCAAATGAAGTTTAACCACATCAGTACCGGGCACGGAAACCCCCTTCCTGTCCAGGCCATTTTTCAGCGCTATCACACTTTGAATGACAATTACTCAGTCATGCAACACTGTACCCATATGAAATTTGCGTCCTTTTTTTCACACAAATAGAGCTTTCTTTTGGTGGTATTTAATCACTAGGGGTTTTTTATTTTTTGTGCTATAAATAAAAAAGGATTGAAAATGTTATGAAAAAAAATGCCATTTTTTTTGTTTCTGTCATAAAATTTTGCAAATTAGTAATTTTTCTTTGTAAATTTTGGCCAACATTTATACTGCTACCTATCTTTGGTAAAAATAACCCAAATAAGTGTATATTATTTGGTCCTTGTGTAAGTTATAGAGTCTACAAGCTATGGTGCCAATCATTGAAAATTGATCACACCTGATCACATCTGATATACTGACAGCCTATCTAATTTCTTGAGACCCTAAAGCCTCGTACACACGGGACAACGATCGTATACAACAGGTCGTACGAACGACCGTTGCATGCGATATCGATCCTTCGTATGCGCGGTTAGAACAGCCGAACATACGACGGTCGTACAAGGGAGTTGTATGAGCAGACTAGAAAACTTGGTTGTACCAACAAGCGCTCATATGACCGTTGTATCGTGTGTACAGAGCAGTTGGAACAACAAGTTGTATTGTGCAAAACACGCATGCTCCAAAGTCTGGAACGGCTGGATGCTAATTACATACACCTGAACGTTCTTTCTGTGCTCGTACAATCGTGTAGTGCAGTCAGTATGCAAGTTACATTATGCAACATACGATTTGCGACGATTGTACAGTACGTACGATCGTCATCCCATGTGTACGAGGCTTAACAAGCCAGGAAAGTACAAATACCCCCCAAATGACCCTTTTTTGGAAAGTGGACATTCCAAGATATTTAGTAAGAGGCATGGTGAATTTTTTGAAGTTGTAATTTTTTCCCACAATTCTTTGCAAAATGAAGATATTTTTTTCTTTTTTCTTTTTTTTCACAAAAGTGTAATTGTAACAGGTTATTTCTCACACACAGCATATGCATACCACAAATTACACCCCAAAACACATTCTGCTACTCCTCCTGAGTATGGCGATATCACATGTCTGAGACTTTTTCACAGCCTGGCCACATACAGAGGCCCAACATGCAGGGAGCGCCGTCAGGTATTCTAGGGACATAAATTACACATCTAATGTCATGACGACCTATCACATTTTTGAAGGCCCTGGAGCACCAGGACAATGGAATTGCCCCCAAAATGACCCCATTCTGGAAAGCAAACACCCCAACAAATAATCTTTGAGGCATAATGAGTCATTTTTTTCCAGTAGTTTTTGGAAAATGTGGGAAAAAAATGAAAACGCTTTTATATTTACACAAAGTTGTCCATTTATATGATATTTCCAACACATAGCATGTATGTAGCAAAAATGACACCCCAAAATACATTCTACTACTCCCCCCAAGTATGGCGATACCACATGTGTGAGACTTTTACAGGTGATGTTTACTCATGGGTGTGACGGTCACTGACAGGTGATTGGCAATGGGCACTGATGGTTGACTGGCGGTGGTCACCGATGGGTGACTGGCTGTGGTCACTGATGGGTGACGGGTGTCTGGCGGTGGTCACTGATGGGTGATGGGTGTCTGGCGGTGGTCACTGATGGGTGATAGGTGACTGGCATTGGTCACTGATGGGTGACGGGTGACTGGCGGTGGTCACTGATAGGTGATGGGTGAATGGCGGTGGTCACTGATGGGTGACGGGTCTCTGGTGGTGGTCACTGATGTGTGACAGGTGTCTGGTGGTGGTCACTGATGGGTGACGGGTGACTGGTGGAGGTCACTGATGGGTGGTGGGTGACCGGTGGAGGTCACTGATGGGTGACTGGCGGTGGTCACTGATGGGTCATGAGTGACTGGCGGTGGTCACTGATTGGTGCCGGGTGTCTGGTGGTGGTCACTGATGGGTGACTGGTGGTGGTCACTGATGGGTGACTGGCGGTGGTCACTGATGGGTGCCGCGTGTCTGGCGGTGGTCACTGATGGGTGTCGGGTATCTGGAGGTGGTCACTAATGGGTGACCGGTATCTGGTGGTGATAATTAATGCGTTACGGGTGACTAGCGGTGATCACAGATGCGTGATGGGTGACAGGTGACTGGCGGTGGTCACTGATGGGTGACTGGTGGTGGTCACTGATGGGTGACGGATGACTGGCGGTCGTCACTGATGGGTGACTGGCGGTGGTCACTGATGGGTGACGGATGACTGGCGGTCGTCACTGATGGGTGACTGGCGGTGGTCACTGATGGGTGACTGGCGGTGGTCACTGATGGGTGACGGGTGACTGGCGGTGGTCACTGATGGGTGACGGGCGGTGGTCAGTGATGGGTGACTGGCGGTGGTCAGTGATGGGTGATGGGTGACTGGCGGTGGTCAATAATGGGTGACGGGTGACATGCCACGGTCACTGATGGGTGACTGGTGACAGGTGCACTTTATGATGGCAGTCTGATGACAGGTGGACTTTATGATGACAGGTACACTTTATGATGACAGGTGTCCTTTATGGGGGCATATGGGGTGACTGTTGGGTGACAGGTGCATGGGGGGGCAGGGGGGATGTGACAGCTGTGTGTTTTAACTTAACAGATCAGTAACTCCCTGATCCCAGCTCTTCTCTCTTCATAATCAAAACTGTGTGAGGAGAGAAGAGCTGGTAACAGTGAGTTACCGCTCTGTTTACATTGGATGTGATCGGCTGTGAAGTAGATCACAGCCGATCACAAGGTAACAGCAGCCATCCGGTGGCTGATACCAGTGTGGGTGACAGGCAGTGTTCCCTTGGAACACGCCGCAACCGACGCGCACGCGCATGCGCCGTGCGAACGACGGATGTGCCATTTGTGATCAGCTGTGAATTTGTCATGGCCGATCACATGGTGAACAGCCATAACCAATGGCTGTTCACCCCTGTCAGTGACGCGGTGTGTCCTGGGGACACGCTGACACCAACAGAGCCGGGATGCGCGTCCCAGAACGTCGTCATTTGACAGTGGGCGGACGGCAAGTGGTTAATGTCTATACATGTAAAGTTGTGCACTTGGAGGATAAAAACATGCATGCATCATACATTTTAGAAGGTGAACACTGGGGGGAGTGAATGTTGGAAAAGGGTCTGGATGCTCTTGTAGATCTTAGACCTAATAATAGCATGCAATGCCAAGTTGCATTTTCTAATGCAAACAAAATATTCTCATGTATTAAAAAGGTATCAACTCCAGAGATAGAGCGATATCACTTTACCCCTGTGCATAGTATTTATAAGACTTCATCTGGAATATGTAGTTCAGTTTTGGACACCAGTTCACAAAAAAATGCGTTTGAAAGCAAACCAAACTGATAAGAGGCATGGAGTAGTTAAGTCATGAGAAAAAAATAGCTGAACTGAATTTATTCTCTCTTGAGAAGAGGTGATTGAGGGGGGATATGATCACTGTGTATAAATACAAAAGTGGTCCATATAGTGAACTTGGTTATTCATTTTCAGGTCATTACAGAGGACAAGGGGGCACTCTTTACTTCTGAAGGAAAGGAGGTAACCTCCACATACGAAAGGCTTCTTCACAGAGCTTTGATAATGTGGAATAGACTCCCTCGAGAACTAGTTCTGGACAGCTCACTAAATTGTTTTAACCACTTGCCGACCGCCTCGCGTACATAAACAACGGCAAGTTGGCTCCGCAGCGCAGATCGCCATCTATAAATGGCGATCCGCGTAGCGGGTGGGCGCGCGCCACCGCCGGTGCACTCTGGTGCCTGCCACACTCTACGTGAGTGTGGACGCAGGTTGGGCAGACTCGATGTCCACCGGCGATTGCCTTCTAGAGAGGAAGAACGGGGAACCGTCGATGTAAACATGGCGGTTCCTCATTCTGCCAGTGGGCATGACAGTGATCTACTGATCCCTATCATCGGGACCAGTTAGATCTGTCATGCCCCTGCCAGCCCAACCCCCACACAGTTAAAACCTGCCTGGAGAACACAGTTAACCCCTTGATTGCCCCCTGCAGGTTAACCCCTTCCCTGCCAGTGATATTTACACAGTAATCAATGTTTTTTTTAGCTCTGATCACTCTATAAATGTCAATGCTCCAAAAAGTGTCAAAAATGTCTGCCACAATATCACAGTACCGAAAAAAATCGCAGATCGGTGCCATTACTAGTAAAAAAAAAAATTGTAAAAGCCCCATAAATTAATTCTCATGGTTTGTAAACGCAGCAACTTTTGCGCAAACCAATCAATATACGCCAATTGCAATTTTTTTTTTCATCACCACGTGTATATAGAAGAATATATATCGGTCAAAACTGATGAATACATTAGTTTTCTTATTTATTTATTTTTTTGGATATGTATTAAAGCAAAAAGTACAAAATATTGTTTTTTTTTTTCAAAATTGTCGCTCTTTTTTTTGTTTATAGCGGTGATCAGAAGTGATGTACAGGTGATCAAATGCCACCAAAAGAAAACTCTATTTGTGGGGAAAAAAGGACGTCAATTTCATTTGGGTACAACGTCGCACGACCACGCAATTGTCAGTTAAAATGACGCAGTGCCAAATCATAAAAAGTGCTCTGGTCAGGAAGGGGGCAAATCCTTCAGGGGCTGAAGTGGTTAAAAAAAGAGCTGGATGCATTCCTAAATGCACAAAGTATAACTGGATACCAACAATTATATGTAACACCAGAGATTGTTTATGAAGGGAATATTCAATTGCCTTCTGGGGGATCAGTAAAGAACTTTTTGCTGGAGCAAATTGGACAATGTTTTATAGTTTTTTTTGCTTTTCTCTGGATCAACTGTAGATATAGGATTCTGCATATAGAGGTTTTCTATTTTTTTATTCTGTTGGTTGAACTAGATGAACTTGTGTCTTTTTTTTCAACCTGACTAGCTATGTAACTATGTAGCCTTCTAATGTAGGGGTTGGTGCTCAAGGAGGAAAGAGGCAAAAGCAGAACATATAATTGCGATATCTGGGCTATTTGCATTCTGCTTTTGACGTTTTTCTCCTTGCACACCAAGGCCTTATTTGAGCAAACAGCCACTGACCACCACCCCTGGGAGACCTGCCTAAGGAGAATCATTCCCTCTACACTGATTAAAGTGGTTGTAAAGTCAAATATGCAAATACATTAATGTTCATAGTATGAAGACAGGTGGAACTTTTCGATATCCCTCTAAAAAAAGGCAATGCAAGTGTTTGAAGGCATTCTAACTGGTTTCTGAAAGGTATCGATTAGCCCCCGGCTATCTATTAGCGGTCAGTCTGTTTGAGGTACAGGCGCCAGGGAGACCAACTTCACCCATGAAATAAAGGACAGACGCTCAGCATAGGTGAAATCAATCTTCAAATGTTTATTGAGGGAGGGTGATTATATACCATTTCTCCTTCCCCTTTTTTACTGCATATCTCTTAGACAAGAGACGTAGAAATTGCTGTTGTCATTATTTGATTGGCTAATGCAAGTTTCAAACTGTATTGTGGTCACTCCGGGGAAAACGGCTACCCTGCGGTTAAATGTCCCAGGACTGATAACAATAAGCTTCGATTCTAAAGAAAAGTAGCATGTACAAAGATGAACTTAATATGGAAGATAACTGAAACACATACAAAGCATATAATACAAAATGGAAATTTATGCAAGCAGCCCCTAAAACCCTTACAATTTCCCCTCTTAAATCATGTATATGATTTCTTCTCATCTTTACAGGTGTCAACAGGGGGTAAGTAACCTCCCTGGCGTCTTTCCTCAGAAATGGGAGCAGAGACAAAAAGTCCTTTAATTCCTTGTTGCTATTAAGGGCTTGTCCCACCCACCCTAGATGATTCGATTCCTCTCTTTCCGCTGTTTATGTTTCCTGATTTATTCAATATAGTCTGGCTGATTAGGATCTGAGGGATTTGGTTGTTCAGGGAGCAAGGCAGAGTACATAGAAAGGTTGTCTACACTTTTGCTAAACATTTTTCTAAAACAAGGAATTACGCAACACACTACTATTCCTACAAATACAAGTATGATGATTCCAAGCTGGATAAGTGCCTGCTTCCAACTGGTGAACCATCCAAAATATTGATCCCAGGAATTATCAATGCCTGAGTTCTCTTTAAGTTCTATGGATAGGTCTTCTAGTTTCTTAATAGCCAGGGCGACCTTACCATTAGGGCCAGTGTTGTCGGAAATGTAAGTATAAATGAATCTACACGTGCCCCCTTTCTCAGCAAGGATCATATCTAGGGCCATCCTATCTTGGAATGTCATTTGGGAAGTGGCTTCTAGTTGTTCAGCCATTCCCTTCAAGGCATCCCTAGTGTAATTGACAAACCTCTGCTGGTTATAATAGATATAGTTTATCCAATCTACATTTTTATTTATAGTGACAAGGGGGAATAGAGACTCAAAACCAGCCGCAACTTGGTCTCGGGCCTTGAATTCATTTGGGACCCCTCTTGGCACCCCTATCTAGTGCACTTTGGGGTTTATAGCCCCAGTCTTTTCCAGTATTCCACCCCGCTGACCCCCAGTAACCGCATTCAGCTCCCCAGTAGCTGTCAACAACGCATATGTATGCTTGGGACCCAAGGGGTACTGCAGTTCGGTCACACAAGCTGTGGTTAACCACTTTAAGACCGAGCCTCTTTTTGGAGTTTGGAGGTTATCAGCTAAAAACATGTTTTTTTGCTATAAAATTACTTAGAACCCCCAAACATTATATATTTTTTTTTCTAAGACCCTAGAGAATAAAATGGCGGCCATTGCAAAACTTTATGTCACACCGTATTTGCGCAGCGGTCTTAAAAGCACGAATTTTTTTTGAAAAAATTCAGTTTTTTTAGTTAAAAAATAAGACAACAGTAAAGTTAGGTCAATTTTTTTTCATATTGTGAAAGATAATGTTACGCCGAGTAAAATGATACCCAACATGTCATGCTTCAAAATTGCGTCCGCTCGCGGAATGGCGACAAACTTTGCAACATAAAAATCTCCATTGGCGACGTTTAAAAAATTCTACAGGTTAGCATTTTTGCGTTACAGAGGAGGTCTAGGGCTAGAATTATTGCTCTCGCTCTAACGATCGCGGCGATACCTCACATGTGTGGTTTGCACACCGTTTTCATATGTGGGCGGGACTTACGTATGCGTTCGCTTCTGCGCGCGAGCTCGCAAGGACGGTGCGCTTTATAAAAAATTCTACAGGTTAGCATTTTTGCGTTACAGAGGTGGTCTAGGGCTAGAATTATTGCTCTCGCTCTAACGATCGCGGCGATACCTCACATGTGTGGTTTGCACACCGTTTTCATATGTGGGTGGGACTTACGTATGCGTTCGCTTCTGCGCGCGCGCGAGCTCGCAAGGACGGTGCGCTTTAAATTTTTTTTTTTTTTTAATTATGTATTTTGCTTTTTAATTTTTATTTTTACAACTTTCTTTTTTAAAAAAAAATTTTGATCACTTTTTTCCTATTACAAGAAATGTAAACATTCCTTGTAATAGAAAAAAGCATGCCAGGACCTCCAAAATATGAGATCTGGTGTCAAAAAGACCTCAGATCTCATTTTTAGACTAAAATGCATTAAAAAAAAAAAATGAAAAAAATGGCAGGGGAAAAAAAAAATGTCCCCTTTAAGAGCATTGGGCGGAAGCTACTTGTGACGTAGCTTCTGCCCAGCCATGTAATGGAGCCGGGTGAGCGGCTTCAGCCACTCACTCGGCACACGGACACTGGGGGGGAAGGACCCGATCATCTCCGCCGTAAGCGGCGGAGATGACCGGAAAGCGGCGGGAGGGGGGGCACCTCTCCCGCCACTGATAAAAGTGATCTCGCGGCGAATCCGCCGCTAGGATCACTTTTATCCGACGCAGAATCGCCTGCTGAAAAAAAAAAACGGGGTTATGGTAGCTATCTGCTACCATAACAACGGTATTCTTCTTCAAAGTACCGCCGTCAAACGACGTATGGCGGTCCGGAAGTGGTTAAACTTATAGGTAGCTAACTGTGTGTTGGATGAATTAAACCAGAAAATGGTGGCGGCACCTTTAACATTCCAAAAATTATCTTTGCCATCAAATCTTTTGTAAATAGGGTTACCACCCTGCTGGGTAATAGCTATTTGTTGGGGGTTTGTATCTACAGTTTGTCTTTTCTTATGGACTACAATCGGGGTTCTATTATTTTGTTTCCCACATATTCCCTGTATAACCCCTAAATCTTCTGGGTGGTATATGCAGTTAGATTTGATCCACACAAGGCTAAACCTTGAAAATGAAATCAGTCCTATCAGTAACCAAAGTTTGCCCGAGTCCTGTGAAGTTAGGATCGTCATTTTACACAGAGTCAGGGCTTTCTGCCCCCTTTAATACCCCCTTTTCTTGACTGCCCTGTTCGAGGTTGGAGCTGTCTGCCCCCATTAGTACCTCCTTTCTTGCTTCTGGCACTTCTGGTTCAGGTCCCTTGCGTACCAGTTTTACTCGGGTGGCATGGATCCAGGTAGAACTGTGTTCGGTGAGGATTGCGGTTCTGGTAATAGCTATCACGTTGGTTTCTGGACCGTAGGCAAAGTCCTGTTGCTTCTTTCCCTTTGTCAGTTGCTTGATCACTACTACATCTGCTTCTTGGAAAGGATGGGTATTGCCCTGTGGAAGAGACAGAAGCTTGCGGGTAACATTTTCTTCGGTTTCTATTAAGGTTTCAATTAGTTTCCTCACATATTCATCCCTAATATTGTCAAAATTATCCTGTGTCATGAATGTGTGTCTGGCCCAGGGCATGGGGAAAGGCCTACCCATTAGGACCTCAAAAGGGGAGTACCTTAGGGTTGCGTTGGGTGTCATTCTGATTTCAGCAAGGACAGCAGGGAGGTATCTTTTCCAGTTTTCATACATACCTCCAGTGGCTTTCCTCAATTTGTCCTTGATTGTTCTGTTCATCCTTTCTACAATGCCTGAACTTTGGGGGTGGTATGGGATATGGAATTTCCATTCAATCTGCAGGGTCTTAGAGAGTTCCTTGAAGATTTGTGAAGTGAATGCTGGGCCCTGGTCTGAATTAATTTGTAATGGTATTCCCCACCTAGGAATAATTTCCTTTGCGAGGATTCCCACCACTGTCTTAGCATCTTCCCTTTTGATAGGGAACATTTCTGGCCAACGAGAGAACATATCGGTGATTACACAGGATGGTTGTTTTCCTCCCTTTGGCTGTGGTATGTGAGTGAAATCGATTTGGAGATGCGTGAATGGGGTTGTGGGGTAAGGTAGATGTTGGTGTGCAGCACGGTGTGGGTTATTAGGATTGCTCCTGATGCAGGTGATACATCTTTTTACATAACTTTCTATCAGTGGTCTAGCATCTATAATATAGAAGTCTTTTAGCAGTTGTTTCAATGTGCGTTTCCAACCTATGTGTCCTACCCCGTGGTAATGTGCAATGTATATTGGGGCGCTACACCGCGGGATGCATGGTCTCCCCTCTTTGCAGATCAATCCAGTCTTTGGATTTTTCTGCAAAACTGGGTAGCACCAATCCTTCAGCTCCTCATGGGATGCTGAGTGCTGTAAGTCAGTGATTAATTGGGCTTCATCTGGTAGAATTGGGATGAGGGTGGGCATCTGCAACAAAGTTTCCTGTGGCTGAGTTTGAGCAGCCTTTTTAGCTTCCTGATCTGCTAGAGCATTACCTTTAGCTATGTCATCTGTACCCTTGGTATGTGCTCTACAGTGTATGATAGCAAGCTCTCTGGGAAGGGTGATGGCTCTGAGGAGATTGTGGATGAGTTGTGAGTGTGAGATTTTCTTTCCATCAGCCCCTATGTATCCTCTCAAAGACCATAGGATCCCGCCATGTGCGTATCGGGAGTCCGTGTAGATGGCCACAGATTGGCCAGCATATATTTCACATGCTCTGATAAGGGTAATTAGTTCAGCTGCTTGGGCTGACTGATAGGGGATGGATTTAGCCTCTATAATAACATCTGGGAGTTTTATTACAGAGTACCCGGCATGGTAGGTGTTGTCGTTGGGCCTGGTGCACGAGCCGTCCAACCTGGGGGATGTGACGACCTCGATAGATTCTAGGCAATCGTGGGCACTTGGACCTGCATCCTCAGAGGATTTCATCCCTAAAAGGCCGTTCAGAATTATGGCGGGCCAGAGTTGTTAGCACTGTATTTGATTTGCAACTGTGGGTTGCTTAAAAGAATGACCTCATACCCACTCAGCCTTTGGGCTGACATATGTTGTGTATGTACACCCTTAAGCAGTGCCACCACATCATGAGAGGTGTGCAATTGTGTGGCATGTCCTAGGGTAAAGGTGGATGCCATTTCCACCACCATAGCGCATGTTGCAAGGGCCCTAAGACAGGATGGGAGGCCCTGGACTTGTAGAGGCATGACCTTTGAAAAATAAGCCACAGGCCGTAGCTTACCCCCGTGTTCTTGGGCCAGCACGCCCGCCATGGTTTTACAATTGTCTCTGGCATACAAATGAAACATCAAATTAAAGTCAGGGAGGCCTAGACCAGGACTCATAACCATTGCCTTCTTTAATGCCTTAAAAGCATGAAACATTTCATTAGACCATTCAACCTTGTCAGGAGATTCTTTCAGAGTGGCTTGTCTGAGGATGTTATCATAGTAGGAGCAATCAGGGATCCATTGCCTACAATAATTTATCATACCAAGAAAGGATAGCATTTCCTTCTTGGCGTGTGGGGTGACCAGGCCCACTATGGCATGGATCCGGGCTGAGCTGAGGCTCCTTTGTCCTCGTGAAAAGACAAAGCCTAGGTATTCAACCTTCTCTCTGCACCATTGCAACTTTTCTTCATGACCACACTTGCATAACCATAACATCAGTGACTGACTATCTTGCTGGCAGGCATCCCGTGACTTGCTACAGATCATCAAATCATCAACATACTGCAGCACTACTGAACCCTGGGGGGGGGTGCCATGGCTTTAGAGTGGACTGGAGAACAATACTGTATACCACGGGGGAGTCCACACTGTCTGCTGCCATCAAGGGAAAAAGCAAAAATTGGCCTTGTCTCTTTGTCAACAGGGATGCTAAAGAAAGCATTTTTTAGGTCTATAACAGTGAAATGTGTTGCTTCATGCAGTATGATGGTGAGTAGGGTGTGAAGGTTGGGTACCATGGGTGCAATTGGTATGATTAGGTCATTCACTGCCCTCAGGTCCTGCACAAACCGATAGGTACCATTGCGCTTCCTCACAGGATTGATAGGTGTGTTATATGGAGAGACAATTTCCTCCAGGATGCATTCCTGGAGGAACCTCTCAACCATAGGCTTAATTCCCTCTATTTTTTCCTTGGAGAGGGAATATTGTTTGTGGTAGACTGGGGAGGAGCCTGGTTTCAGAGTGGCCCGGTAAGGACTATATGTGACTATATGTGACTCTGTGAAGGCTTCAAGGGGTAAGACAGTGGATTCAGCAATTAATCCTCCCTTGTCTTTCACTGACAACGTTAATCCCAATTTCCCAAATAAGTCCCTCCCCAACAGATTGACTGGACATCCAGGTATTACCCTAAACACATGGGTTGCCAAGACAGTGTCTTTAGCGTCCATGATGTAGAGGGGTTTGGTACAGTAGGTTTTGGTTGGTATCCCATTGATACCCATGCTTTCTGTCCACCCACTGAGCTTATCCACAAACGGATCGACCAGATAATAATCGGTCCCACAGACACGGGCAACATAATTCTTACAGTCTTCACCTGGCTGGGGTGGGCTGATCTTGGATTTTTTAGCGCCCATTACGAAGATATAAAACTGGTCAGACTGTCAATGAACAATTGCAGCCTACCTAAACTCTGTCCTATATAAGCCCCTGGGACGGGAAAGTGACAATTAATCTTATATAAATGTTGGTTCTTACAATAACATTTAGGGCGGTCCTCCGAAGCGGACAGGCAATGAAATTTATATGGTCTATTACTAATGTGTCTTATGATATGTAAATCACTATCAGGACCAATATGTTCGACTAGAATACCACATATACAGTTATTACAGTTCATAAGGTCTCTTATGGAACGCTCACAGTGCTCAGCTGCCGCTGTCAGTTTCCTTTGAGCGCGCTTTTCATAAACGTGAGCTAGTCACCGAGTACTTCAGCCGCGCTTACCATACGGAGCGAGTCGAATGGCACGTGACTACTTGCCACCCTCAACAAAGGGATAGTTTTTTTAGAACATTTCAATCAATGAATTTCAACCCGTACACTTACCAAACGGGTCTATTATTCATACAAACAAATTATCTTATACTTTAAGCATTAGGTAAGTAAAGCATATAGAGGTTTTAACCCAAAACAGACTGAGATATAAATAAACAATTCTTATTCTTCTCAATTATACGGAAGTCTCCCTGAGACTCTTTCTCGACAGTACGTTCCCGGAACGCACTTAGGTTCAGGGATCGGAATCCAAGTCAGAGCCTCGGACACCCGGATGGACAGACAAATGTTAGGTTTATCTTACCGGGGTCCAAGGGTTGAACTTCCAATCCCGGATGTAGCCCCCACTTGAAAGGTATCGATTAGCCCCCGGCTATCTATTAGTGGTCAGTGTTTGAAGGCATTCTCACTGGTTTCTGAAAGGTATCGATTAGCCCCCGGCTATCTATTAGTGGTCAGTCTGTTTGGGGTACAGGCGCCAGGGAGACCAACTTCACCCATGAAATAAAGGACAGACATTCAATATAGGTGAAATCAGTCTTCAAATGTTTATTGAGGGAGGGTGATTATATACCATTTCTCTTTCCCCTTTTTTACTGCATATCTCTTAGACAAGAGATGCAGAAATTGCTGTTGTCATTATTTGATTGGCTAATGCAAGTTTCAAACTGTATTGTGGTCACTCCGGGGAAACGGCTACCCTGCGGTTACATGTCCCAGGACTGATAACAATAAGCTTTGATTCTAAAGAAAAGTAGCGTGTACAAAGATGAACCTAAAATGGAAGATAACTGAAACACATACAAAGCATATAATACAAAATGGAAATGTATGCAAGCAGCCCCTAAAACCCTTACAGTTTCATCAAGGGGCAAACACGTATAACAATATTGAATCTTCTGAAAATGAAGAAGCAATGTGGTGTGCACATTTTGTAACATGGAAAAAGCATCACATAACGAACTTTAGTGTATTAGGCCATTAGCTTTCAATAAACAAGTAAAGAAGTCCGAAGTTGTAGAGCTATTTTTTTTCCTTGAGAATTTTGAGAGTTAAAGCTTGAATGCATCTATTTTGTTTAAAAATAGAAGCCTACAAATCTAAAGCAAAGTCTGGCTTTTAAGAGGCATGCATTTGGCAGCTTTCCAGAGATAATTTACTGCCAATAATTTAATGATTATAATAAGATCATTGGATTGCTGATGCATTCAAGAGCTAGACAGCTTTTAGAGAAAGAAAAAGAACTGGTAACATAGTGGGCCACATTTTTTTCGGTAGCAAATGTGCACACAGAGCAGTGCTAATGCTATTAGTTATTATACTAGTATTTCTGAAAGTAATGGCTATGACGCATGAAGCATCTGGTTTGAAAACATCACCTCAGACACTACCTCAACTTACCTCTAATGATCAAAGCATTTTAGTTTTAGAGATCTGCAAAATGGATTATATGCAAGACTGCACTGGGAGATCACTGGGTTCTGACACTGTAAGCCTAATAGATAATTCATTTGGAAATACGCTATAACTGAAATTTTCTTTTAAAACAATGGCTATATAAAGTAGATCTCTGCTGGAAAAGAAGGGTTTGTCCTCCAGACAGAAAGGACACTACACATAGAGGCTTATCTTTACTGAAACTTATCATGTAATTAATAATCATGGAAATATAACACGGTATTGGTAGAAGGTGGTTGATAAGCTACATGTTCTAGATGGCATGAACGTAGGGTTGCCACCTCATCCCTTTAAACCTGGACACATATGAACTACACAGGTTCTGAGGCTAATTATATTCAGGGAAGGCACTGAGTGAGTTTAATTACCACCTTAATCAGCCACAGAACCTGTGTAATTAATGTGTGTTCGGTTTTAAAGGGATGAGGTGGCAACCTTAGCATGAAAGCACAAAGTAAACATAGGGCTGTCTATCATGCTACAGCATGACTTTTTGTTGATTTTTTCTTAATCCTATAGAGATAACAATATATTAGCCCACAATGTTCCTCAAGAAGAAAAAAAGTTTAGTTACAAACGTATCTAGTATATTGAGACCCATTAAGTTAGATCACTGAAAATGAAATGGAGGTCATACTTACAGTAGACTGTCTTGCTTGTGTCTTTGTTTCAGGTTGTGGCACAGCATTTGCAACATAATCTTCCAAACTTGAAAGATTTAATGACAATTAATCCCTTACGTGATACTTAGCAGGATGACGTTGTATTGGTTATTTCTCTAAGGGGGGGGATCCCGATCTGGGGTGCCCACACTCACAGGGTGTACAGGATGGAATTTCAGAAGGTGCAACAAAAAGTGGCTTGTATCCCTTAGTGACAAGTCACCACTCAGCCGGCTGCCAGTGTGCCTTAAGTAGTAGTAGGTGGCTGTGTTGCATAGATAGGAGTCTTGATGTTTATTTAATCAAAAGGAGCGAAAAAAAAAAGAATTAACATACAGTTGTGCTCATAAGTTTACATACCCTGGCAGAATGTATGATTTCTAGGCCATTTTTCAAAGAATATGACTGATAACGGAAAAATTTTTCTTTCATTCATGGTTAATGTTTGGCTAAAACCATTTATTAACATTCAACTGTGTTTACTCTGTGAAAGGATGGTTCCTTGGTCTGATACACCAACTGTCAATCATGGAGGAGGAAGTGTGATGGTTTGTGGCTCTTTTTCTGGATCCAAAGTCGGCGAGTTAGTGGTACCCTTAAACAAAAGTACTACCACAGCATTTTACAGCACCATGCAATACCCTCTAGACAAAATTATATACGTAAATACTATAATGCCTTTTTAAAATTGTGTGTAATGTATGCTGAACAATATAAGTGAGCAATAGCTGCCACATAATTAGGGATATCACCCAAATGGAATCAAACAATTACAAAACAGGCTGAGCTATTTAAATAAATAAAAAAAAAGTGAAATATATAAAAAATGAAATATCTAAAATATTCATATAAAGTGCAGTGCAATAAAGTGCAAATAACATTCACTTATGTGATTGCACACTATACAAATAACCAATTGAGTCCAAAGTTCAAAAATAATAAGTGCAAAAAAGAGAGAAAAATGTGTGCAAAATGTCCACTTCTTAGGAGAAGGCTGTATAGATCACATCAAGTTCTACCAATGAACTAGAAATCCTTCACCATTTGATTTGTGAATGGAAACAAAGGAAAAGTTGTGGTGACACACAGTCAAAGTTCAGATCTAGGAACTCTTACCAGATATATTTGACTCCCTATCTCTAGGTGAGTCAAAAGAGCAGGCAGATAACCTCTATGGGCATATTCTTTAGTAAGAACATCACTCTATCCAACACTCTATCTAGAAGATGTTTAGGTCCAATGCTGATAGCTAAAAACAGTCATATGGATACATCCGAATAACTAACGGCGGCAGCAAACAACACCCGTTCTTCTGGGATCACGTGGGGTGCAATGACATCAATGCGTCCCTGGGTGCCCCAGGAAGACTTCAGGTGTGATGAAACATGTAGGGTGGAGCTATGCATTGACATCATCGCGCCCCACATGATCCCGGAAGCACGGGTGCTGTTTGCTGCCGGCGTTAGTTACTCGGATTTATCCATATGACTGTTTTTAACTACTAGCATTGGACCTAAACATCTTTCAGATAGAGTGTTGGATAGAGGGATGTTCTTACTAAAGAATATGCCTGCAGAGGCTATCTGCCTGCTCTTTTGACTCATATATCTGATAAGAGTTCCTAGATCTGAACTTTGATGGTGTCATCGCAACTTTCCCTTTGTTTCCATTCCCACATCACCTGGTGAAGGATTTCTAGTTCATTGGTGGAGCTTGATGTGATCTATACAGCCTTCTCCTAAGAAGTGAACATTTTGCCCACATTTCTCTCTCTTTTTTTCACTTATTATTTTTGGACTTTGAACTCAATTGGTTATTTGTATAGTGTGGAATAACGCAGCCTGTTTTGTAATCATGTAATACCTTCTATAACACATATGTCAAGCACAAGGCCTGTTGGCCGAATCCAGCCCACCAGGCCATTTCATGTAGGCCTTTCACCTCCCCTTCAACTGCAGTACCGCACATCGTCCTCTCCCCCACCTTGTCTTAGCAGTCAGCACCAGAGAGGAAGACAGAACTTTTCCATCAAATCTTGCACTTGTCAGTGCAGCCACAGAGAGACTGATCTCTGCCCCCCCCCCCCATTTCAGCAGGGGGCAGCAGAGAGGAGGACAGAACTCCTACAGATCCCGTGCCTCACTTTGCAGCTGCAGCAACAGCTCATCTCCACCACCCCTGGTCTCAGCATTCAGCAAAATCCTGTCTCAGCATTCAGCAAACTCTGACAGCTGTTTTCAGCCCTCCTCTGGTCCTTCTCCAGACCTTGCACCTTTTGCTTCCCAGCTCCACCCCACCTTCTTCCTGGAAGCACTGTGATGTAAGGCAGGGTAGATGGCTCTTGACTTCTGAACGTGGGAGGGCTCGTGGCATCTGCTCATAATTAATATGAGAATAATATAATGCTATGCCAGTTAAAATGGAAGGTTGCCTCCACATCCACAAGAAACTTACTGCTCAGACAGAACACCATGGCAAAACGGTGCTGGTCTGCACCTGCCCTTTACAGCTTAAGTCTTAAGTTATTACTAAAACCAGTACTAATCAAATTTAGAGGCAGTTATTTAATATGATAAAGAGTAGATACATTTACTATATATAGTCTTACATACCACTGGCAACCATAAGCTGCTGTGGCCTGCAATGAAATTGAGTTTGACACCTCTGCTCCAGAATATGCCTAGTTGGTCAGGGGCTCATCCTACAGCAAGATAATGGCCAAATTATACCTCTAAGCTGTATCAGAATTACCTTAGAATAAAAGAACAAGATGGCAGGCTTCAAATCATGGAATGGCCAGAACAGTCTTTAGACTTAAACCCCATCAAGCTGGGTTGGTATGAAATGGACAAGCAAGTTCAACACATTTGTGGGAACTTCTGCAACAGCATTGGGAAGAACTTTCCGAACAATATTTGATTATAGAAAGAATGCCATGAGTGTGTTTGGCTGTTATATCTGCAAAAGGTGGCTGTTTATTGAGTCAAACATTTAGATTGCATTTTGTTAAAGAAAACGATTCCATGATTTCTTTTTTATGTCCAATTGTTTGTTTGTACTATGCTTTATTGGTAGAGCCGACTGACACATTAAACTGCGTAAATTTCAATAGAAACTGGAAAAACGGGTATGTTCTAAAACTTTTGATTGGAAGTGTATATGTGCATGCCCCACTTCAAATGATTTTTCTCATTGGTATATAGAATATTGTGGTACTTCATGAAATTTATATCTATTAACCCCTATGTATTTTTATTACATTATTGTTATGTTCAGTATATATGGTCAAATACATTTTACATGGCTATGTCAACTGTTGTTCAAAGGTCAGCTGTTGCTAAGTGGTCAAAGATGTAGAAGACTCCTGGCATTTCACATAGATTTCCCTAGCTGATAGTACATTTTATTTTGTCAAGGGTTTGACCTGCAGGGTTCATAATGGCTGTTATGACCAGTGGAATCATTTGTCGTTCTACAGTGACCTTTGAAATGCTTACTGGACTCATTTGTGTTGCGGTTAAGGAAGCCATCTAGAGCTAATTAAGCCCAATCATTAAAATCTCATAGAGTGTTAGCGTATTTTCAAAAAGTCATTTTCTTTTTTAAAGCGGAACATTACCCATAACAACTTGATAAAAAATAATGTTATTTAGCAAGGAACATACATTCCACATTAATAATTATGCTACCAACATTAGTGTGTGCTGTAAATTGCCTCCAGCATTGCTCCTGTTCTTCTTGTTGGAGGCTGACATTTTGCTGAAGTCCAGAGCCCCTGAACACCAGTAAATCATAAAGCAGAACTAAACCCATCAATTTAACAGTTTCAAAAAACAGATACATTCCTGGAATGCTGTGATTGCTAACTGACACGTTTTCTTGTGTCCTCAACCAAACTGTCAAACCATCAAATGGCTGGTGTCATAACTGATCACATGCAGAGCACCATGGCAGTTGCAGATCAAACAGAAGCAGCTTCTTTGGAGCTGTCAGCAGATCGGCCTCTACATTAATAAATATAGAGCAACTGAGCATGTGCGGATCAGGGTAATACTTTGTATTACTAGATTTGAAAAGATAAAGGCACTTATTTTTAATGTTTTACATAGCTATACCTGCAAAAGGAGCCAGCCTGAAGTGACCTAGCAGGACCTCATTTTCTAACTAAAGTTCTACTTTAAATCTGAAGCTTTCGTTAACAAATCGCAGCAGGGGTGTAACTACAGATCATGGGGTCCCATAGCAAAATTATGATGGGACCTCCTAGTGATCTCCCTACTGTTATTATTAGCATGCATGTCTGAGTATGTATGTCAAAGTATGTCTAAAGCTGGCCATAGACAATTGTTTTTTTTTTCTCATTTACCCAGCGGGCTGAATTAAAAAAAAATTAACAGATTCCCCCATCCTCACAAATGCAGTTGATGGAGGAATCCCCCCAACTGGGACAAGCGGGCATACTGAGACACATAGCACAAGTACATTTTCTCTTTGCCAGTCCAGAGCAAAGGTGTACAGTTAGTGCTACAATAAATTCACATTGATAAGAAGTAGCTTAAGGCAGAAAAGAGTATTAAACCCAAAAGCAAACATGGATTACATTGTAGATTACCAATTCTTAGATGAAATGCATAGGTTTTCCTTTTTAGGCTTTTATTTTCAATAGAACAAGCTCTCTTCCATATGCATCAGTTTACAGGGATGAAATTAACCACTGACAGGGGTGTGTACAATGATCACCTTTTATCTATTTATTGAAAACCTTTATCCCAAAAGAATAAAAACCTGCTGTAACTGCTTATAACGTGTGAGCTGGAGTTTGTCTTCCAGTTGTTAGTGTATCTCAAACTGCTAATCATAGGCGTGCGCACGGAGTGTGCAAGGTGTGCCTGGGCACACCCTAATCACTCTGTGCAGTGCCGATTCCCCCTACTGCCTGAGCTTCCATCCGTGTTGTGCCCCCCACCGCAGTGCTGCTTGCTTCCCTCCTGGCTGCTGCAGGGGATGTTTCAGGAGGGAGAGTGGGGGAAGGGGCTAATCAATATGTCATTTACTGGCCCCTTCCTTTTTTAAATGAAACCCAGTGAACACACTTGCTCACTGTGTTTAATCATAACTGAATTTTTTGAATGAACAGGAAACACAGAGCACAGATAACCTCACATTCATTCTCTGTCCAGTGCAGCTGAGGCTGCAGACAAAGGCATGTGTGTTTGAGTATTGGGGTGCACACCCTAATGCAATAGGCTGTGCACACCTACGTTGTTAGTCCATCTCACCCTTCCTTCCCTCAATGATGCTGTCCAAATGTGCCCCCTGTGCATATTTATCCAGAGTGGAGGCACTTTAATACAGGAGGTGTGTTACTGGCCACATCATTCGGTGAAAACAGAAGGAACATAAGCCTAAAAAAAGAAAGCTAATGTAGCCACCACATCTAATGATGGGTAAGATGCAATATATTTTTTGGGTTTAATACCATCTTAAGGCGATTATCAGCACTGAGATGCAAAAAAAGGTTAAAAAAACATTATTTTATGGAAAAATGCAGATTGTCAATAATTCATACTGCACAGAACACATTAAATGTCATTCAAATAGTAGTAACATTGCTGAGAATATTATACTTAAAGCGGAACTTCATTTTCTCAATCAACATTGACCATTTTTAATCCTCATGCCGCTAGCATTAGTAAATGGATAGGAAAGCATATCTTATTTACTTGTTTTAAACTTTCTTTTAAATTTCTTCAGTCACTTCCTGGTTTCCAGGCCTAGGCAAATGATGTTATACATCCCAGGAGTCATCAGGAGGTGAGAAGGGGGTTTTCTCAGCTAAGCACGCCCTCCTGCCTGCATGCCTGAGCTAAGGACAGATGAATTCCATGAAGTAAATGATAGATGAATGCCTTTACTCAAGATGGCCATGGCCAGAAATTCTAGGGGTGTTTTTCAAAGTGATTTCTTAGCAAAATAAAGCATAGAGACAAGGATGAATGGGGAAGTTTGCTTTGAATATTTAAAATGCCCTCCAATGCTCCATATTGCTGCCAATTGCCCCCTGAATGATTAGCCCATGAATGCGATTATACTTATGTGAATAGACGTCTTTCTCTTTTTGCACAGGTCGCATATACAGCATCATGTTCAAGTCGCATGGAGAAGCAAATGTGTGTGATTTTTGTTGATGGGAGACCAGTCACTGCACTGCTTGACTCGGGTAGTGTGGTAACATTGGTAAAAAGCAATTGTGTAAGCCCTGCGGTTACACCCTAGCACTGTCTGAGTCATTTGCACCCATAGGGACAATGGTGATTATCAGACGGCGGTAATTGAGATTGACACCCCTTGCAGTATTTGACTCATTCAGTGAGGGTGGTAACTTCACTGCTTTATGATGCCCTAGCGGGCAGGGATTTTCCCCATTTTTGGAGGTTATGGGAAGGCACAGGGAGTCTGGAGGATAGAGCTCCCTTTGCTGTGGAAGCACAAGACCTCTCGTCAGACCCGTTTTGCCAAATTGAAGGGGAGACTGGTGGCAGGACCGAGGAGGGAGGAGACCCTCTTCCTTTTCCTGTACTGGCTGGGGAGCCAGAGGAGTTGGAAGCTCACAGCAGGGGGCTAATAACCCAGACCATGTCTCTGTCCCTGACGGTGAGAGTGAACCGAATGTGGTACCTGACTTAGAGGTCCGGAGAGAGGACATCTGTACAGAACAACTACGGATGTCACTCTCCTCAGAGCCAGAGAAAACGTGAAGGTGATGGATAGGGAACATGTGGACCCTAATTGGAGGGTGTCTTATCCCTACATGGCTCTTAAAAATAATTTGTTGTATCAGGTGGTGAAACACAGGGAGGACTAAGTGGAACAGCTAGTGGCTCCCAAACCCTTCCGCAGGATGGTGCTAGATCTGGCCCATATATAATAGGGGGACATCTGGGTATGGAGAAAACCAGGGAGAGAATAACCCAGATATTCTTCTGTAGAAATAATTTGCAGCGCCCAATCAGAGAAATATGAATAAATAATGCTTATAACCACAAAAAAAGATAAGAGATATAAAAAATGATGCCTAAAAACCACAAGTATATAAAAGTTGTAACTAAATAAATATATAAATATATGAACACCAAAAATCCGTAGTAAAAAATATAGAGAATAGAAAAAAACACCAATATTCGTAATAAATAAGTATAAAGAGACTAACCCGCGACGTTTAATAAAGATGTCTTCTTATAGACCCAATAAGAGAGGGACCAAAAGAGGTATGGGTCTACAGGGGGATAATATATACCCGGTCTAGATCGTGGTAGGACGCCTTCCCAAACCCTCGGTGATCGACAAGGTGAATCAGGAGGGACACAAAGTGGTGGACTATGTTGTTTAATAAAAATTCTCGGTACATCCCTATTCTGTGGGAGGTTAATCCCAGGTGTACAAGGGATAGGTAGTGGAAGTGCAAAAGAGACCGAGACTCCTCTCACTGTAGGCATCAACAAGACATGTCTACAGGAGAGAGGCCTGGAGATTCAGTCCATGGTGTAAGCCAAGTGAGAGTGGCAGTCCC